>PVKB01003165.1:0-220093 GCA_004027205.1 Ctenodactylus gundi | reverse complement strand
AAAAAAAAAAAAAAAAAAAAAAAAAAAAAAAAAAAAAAAAAAAAAAAAAAAAAAAAAAAAAAAAAAAAAAAAAAAAAAAAAAAAAAAAAAAAAAAAAAAAAAAAAAAAAAAAAAAAAAAAAAAAAAAAAAAAAAAAAAAAAAAAAAAAAAAAAAAAAAAAAAAAAAAAAACCTAAAATAATCCCATTAAAAGTGGGCAGCTGAAATGAAAAAGAAGCTTCTAGAAGAGGAAGTACAAATGGCCAACAAACATATGAAAAAGCGTTCTTTATCATTGGTCATCAGAGAAATGAAAATAAAAAAATAAAAATCATGCTGAGGATTCACCTCACTCCAGTGAGAATGGCCTATGTCAAAAGTTCAAAAAACAACAATTGTTGATAAGGGTTTGGAAAAAAAGTAACTACTCCACTGCTGGTGGGAACGCAGTCAGGTACAACCTTATGGAAAGCAGCTTGGAGGTTCTTTAGAAAGCTGAGAGTAGAAATTCCATTTTACTCAGCGACTTCTCTACTTGGCATATTCCCAAAAGAAGTAAAGTCCACATAGCAAAATGACACATTTATATCCACGTTTATAGCAGCACAACTCGTAATAGACAAATCCTGAAAACAACCCACCTGCCTATCCACACAGGAATAGTTAAAGAAGACGTGGTACCTATACACATTGGAATATTATGCAGCCACAAAGAAAGACAGATGTGAAACTTTTGAACAAAAATGGGGCCTCCTTGAGTCACTGATGCTCAGTGAAATGAACCAAGCACAAAAGATAGACTATAAATGAGTGGCCCTCTTAAGAAACGTACAAAATAATGACATAAAAAGGTTGCAACAAGAATAATAAGGTAGATAGAGGGGCAACGGTCAGCTGGGAATGGGGCACACCTCTGAAAAATGGTGAACATAGAGGCTCACTGATTCCCCAAACTTCATGGTTATAAAGTGTGACAGAATTCAGAATTCATGGATTTATAAAATAAAAAATAATTATCCATAAGTAGATGAACTATTTCTTAGGAATAGCCAAATAGCCCAGGATTTTCTATAGAATAAGCTAGCCTTTTTTATTTTCCACGTAATTTCCACACGTCTCTCTTGACATCGACAAGTGCGGCATGTGGACCACCTACGGTAGGGCCTCTGTTATTCTGTACCCATCAATGCTAGTCTTTTTGAATGAATGCTACCTGATGCCTCATGCCTATGCCATGGAATGAGGGTGCACTCAAATTTTATTTTCCAAGTTTCCCAGGCTACTCTTTATCTTTCATTAACTCTTATTATTCTTTCAAGATCTTTCTCTCATAAGTTGCAAAATATCTAATTGCAATTTTGGTCAACATTGCACAGAATTTAATATGTTAATTTAGGGAAATCGGTAATGTTCTAATCATCGAAGGCTGCTACACATTACTAAGATCTTTTATCTGCCTTATCTTCTTAAATATATTTATATCATTTTTTTCTTGGTGTACTAAGTAGATGGAATTGCTCTTTGAAAATGCTTAATGATTGATACAATTTTAAAATGCTCATTTGTGGAATTCCCACGCCGCAACTCCTGTGCTAAACTCCTCTGTCCTCCCCACACATGCTGCTTGGCTTTCTGTGTACGACCTTGGCTTCAAGGCAGCTAATTCCTCACTCCTTCCTGGATGGGACAACCTTCTCAGGCCCCACATAACAACGTTATAGGCCGCTGTTGTTGGCCAGCTGACAATGAAAACTCTCACCTCCAGCAGGGACATTATTCCTTACTCCACCACCTTGTTTTTCCTACGTATAAGAAAACTCTGTTTTTTCTACTTTTGTCAATCCTTGATCCACAAGCCAGCTAAGCAGATCCCTAACCCTCATGCTGGCTAATCCACACACACACACACACACACACACACACACACACACACACACACACACACACACACAAGCTCTATTTACCCTATAATTGGGGCCTTACACTTTAACTTGCTACCCAAGCATAGAGTCAGGGGGGAAGAGATTTTTCACTCAAAGTCCCCTGCTTCAGGTCATACTGACACTGTCGCTAGAATATGCTTTTAATTGATCTCATATCCTGCAAGCTACCAAGGAACTTTGGTTATCTGACACAATTTTGTTCCTTCTTTCCCTGTTGTATAATTTCAGTTTTTCTTCAATCATTCTCAGTATTGGTGTGTATTTGTGATACATAATAATTATACTTGGAAATTTTGTGCATGTACAATATATATCACATCTTAATCACTAAGTAATCTCAATAATTGTATTTCTGATCTTGAGGCCAAATATATATTTGTTCAATGTATTGGAAGAATTTCGTAGTTCAGTATGTTTTTGTCTCTATACTTCCTGGCTACCATTCAACTTAGAACACCTTAATCACTCCAGAGAGTTTCCTGGGCTTCTGTCTGCCTTCCTGCCTGTCTGTCTGTCTGTCCTTCCCACACTGTGAAGCCACTGCTTCATTTTCGGCCTCTACTGAGAAATTTCAAATAGACAAGGCGTGTTACCCTCATGGGGACAAAATGCCTGGCACACACCACTTAAAGGAGAAGGGGTTTGTTTTGATCAACAGTTTTCTGAGAATTCATTCCTGTTTGGTTGAGATTTAAGGAAGAAATAGCATATGACATAAATAACACTGTGTTATTGTCCAAGAAACAGTGAATGGAGGAAGTAGGGACAATAATAAAACTTTATAGGTGAGGCTCCCAGTGACTCTCTCTTCTGACCAAGCCCTGTCTCAGCATCAATGAGCTCATCAACCAATTAAACCACTGATGACTCCGGCTCCTCCATGTTGTCATTTTCACCCCTAAGCCAGACCTCTGAACACCTGACACTTGGGGAGACATTTTAGATCCAAACTGTAGCAAGGTTGTCCAGCTTCAAGTAGTTCCTACTGCTCCTATGAGGTTGGGCTGAACAAGGGTAGAAAGGTCCTGTGTCCAAGGGTTCTTATTCTCCATTCCTCCTGTGCAACTCACACCCAGGCAAGCTGGCTCTTCTCATTCCTCTGCTGTGAGGGTGGGGGTATGTGACCTCTGCTTTCTGAAACCCGACCTCATCAGGCTCAGATCTTTCAAAAAAACAGAATCCCCCCACCCCCCCACATTGCTCAATCCCCAACCCCATTGCTGGAATTCTTCCCCACCGGATGATGAAGGAGAATCCTCTGCTTCCCTGGTGTGTGACTTGTACACAGTCTACCTTTTGGGAGAGCTCACAGCGACCTCCAGTTCTCTTCTTTGGACCTGCCTGCAGATGCTAGCTGTGACTTCAGCACCATGACCCCAGCACTGTGACGCCATGGGCTGGCCTTTGGTCTTGTGGTCCTCAAGGTACAAGGCCTGATTGTCAGGACCTCCCACTTCTTCTGAACCAAAATTGAAGCTGCTCAACTTTCTGGAATGCCACAGCCAAGTGCCACTACTGCAGCGCAAAATCACAAGGTGCTATGGCAGCTTCTAGGCTGCCATCCTTGATGCAGTCATCACACACACTCACTGCTGGCAGTCCACAGCTTGGTTGAGCATTCCTGCCCTCTGCAGCTCCTGGCCCTGCCTGCCGGGCCTTACTCTAGGTTTCTCCTTTTCAAGAATCTTGTACTCCTCTGCTGTTGATCTTCACACCTTTTTCTTTGTCCTATTTGACTATTTAAGTCGATTCTCTGCCTTCCTAGATTAATCTGTACAGAAAATTCCTTTATTAAATCTCTGTATTCCAGCCAAATCTTGCAGAGCCATTGACAAAACTACCCTATACTGTCACCATGTTGGCTCCACTCCCTTCAGACTTACAAACTAGAAATATATGACAATTATCCTCACTCTACAGTCTTAGCTATTTAACATATCAAGATTTTTAGGAGAATTTATTTGACATTATTTTAAATACATTGTTTATGACATGTCAAGAACACTTGACAGTATTTTCATGAGAAAACAAAACACACTGACGCACTGTCTTAGTTACTTTTTCATTGCTGTGACTCAATACTCAACATCTACAACTTAGGGAGAAGAGATTTATTGTAGCTTACAGCTTTAGAAGGTTATAGTCCATTCAAAGTTGGGTGGCTGGAAAATGGTGGAAGCATGGCAGGGTTGGAATGGGGACAGGGGCAGAGCCAGGGCTCCAGCAGGAAAGATTCTTACAGCATGGTGGCACAGAGAGAGACAGGGAGGAATGGGGGAACCATCACATGCCCCTCCAGGTCAAGCACCAAGCACCCACACCCTCCAGCCAGGCTCTACCTTCCAACCCTATACAGTACCTATAGGAACATGAGGCTTTTGGGGGATACTCTAGTTCCAAACCACTGTGTAGTGGTTTGGATGAAGGTCAAAGGGCAGGATATGACAAGAACAAAACATTTCTTTTTTAAGATCCTTCTCATAAGGTATTTAAAAATCATATAATACTTTTACAAATATTTTTGTGCATTTCAAAAAAAAATTAAATGGCTAAGTGAACTGGATCATATAGAATGGTGTGCCCATAGAAGAATTCACAGTACCAGAAAGGGTTTACATTTTTTAATGGAAGTTAAAACAGTATTCATGAACTCCATCCTTCCTAATAAATAAGAGCCATAAGTAGGATATTGAAATGGTGTTATCTTTCCCATAAAGACCCTTAATAAATAGAAGTTAGAAGATCAAACAGTATAAAGGGTTAGAATACGATCTCTAATACTCCTGTAACAGATGGATGTATCCTCTGACTCAACATGGTCAAAGCACATCCACATACAGGGGTTTCTACAAGAGATAGTATTGACAGAAATTATGAGAAAAATGGATTTATTTTGTGGGCTTACAAGTCTGAGAAGATAGTCCAAGATGGTGGTCTGCACATGCAAGACATGGAAGGTCAGATGGCTGTTCAGCTCCAAGGCAGAACAACCTTCCCAGACTGCAGGACAGCTGGTGAGAGTCTGCTGTGGATCTCAGTTGTTCAAAGAACAATGGTGAAGACCAAGGACTGAAGAAATCGGCAATGGGTAGAAAGGCACAAGTCGAGACCAGAGCGAATCAGTGCTGAAGGTCTGCGGCATGTGACAAGTTCATGTGAGTACAATGTCACCTGTATGCAATTGTGAAAGATAGAGTTTTCTCAGAAGAAAAGCTGGGACAATCTCTCCTTTCTTCCTTTTATATAGCTCAAGCATCCAGTTGGCCTTCCCAAATCTGGAGTGGGTGTTCTCCCCATTCACTGGCCCACTAAGCTCTCCGCTGGATATGGTTCCTAATCCCAACCAGTTGACATAATTTCTTTAATGGTCACAGCTATGTACCTGAGACAAGAGAAATATGGAGCCTTTTGGGAAAGTCCTTTGCGTACACTCAGGTCAGAAGAAGGTGGGTAAGCTTAAGCAACATGAATAGCAGTAGGAAGAAACACGGAGATTAAGGAATGACATTGAGTGTATATTCCCAGAGTCTATAAAAAAAAAACTTTCCAAAAATGCATTAAGAACTACCCCAGGGAGAAAGAAATGCATAAACTAACAACTTACAGAAATATAAGGGAATGGAAAAAAGGAAGAAAACAGAGGAAAAAAGAAAAATTTCCACAAATCAATAGTAGAAAATATACAAGTTCAATATACACATAGAAAGCCACTGAAATGACCCTGCAGGCCAAAGGAAAAATGAACCCCTTCCACATTGATGTTTGTATGGGAAGTTTCCGGTCCAAGAGCTTGGATGCTGTGCCTGAGGGGGACGGTGTAACCAATTTCCACTCTTCTTCCCGGGTTTCAGTCTGCAAAGATGTCTGTCTAGGAAGCATTCCTGCTGCTCGTGTGATGTTGGACTGAGGGAGAGCAGGACGGCCCTAGGTGCTTACGCTGTGCTCCCTCAGGGCACACCGTGCCCTGGCAAGCTGGATCTTCTCACCTCTTGTCTGTCCTGGGAGAACGTGGGGATGCAGCCACTGCTTTTTGAAGCCTAATCTCACCGTGCTCAGATCTTTCAGGAGGAGGAGTCTTTCCCCTTCCCCTGTGGCCAGCACTCTTCCTTGCCGGCTGACTTGCAGGGAGGGTTCCTGGCTTCCCTGGAGTCTGACTTGACCGTCTGTCTCGGGACTGCCTACGTTGCCCGTCCAATTCTTCCTTTGGAGCCTGCCAGTGGACAGTGGCTGTGATTCCAGCACAGTGACTCCAGCCAGCACTGTGACTCCTCCATCCGGCCTTCAGTCTGCAGTCCTCAGGCTCTGAAGCCTTATAAACAGGACGCTCCCACGCACTACACCACAACTGGAATGACTCAGCACCCTGGAGCCCCCAGCCCAGGGCTCTTGCTGTGGTACAGAGCCAAAAAAGAATGACCTTTGCCTTTGAGATGCCGTCCTTGCTGTCGTCCTCTCAAAGGCCTGCGGCTTGCAATCTTCCCTGCAGCCCTCTGGAGCTCCAAGTCTTGCCTGCCAGGCCTTTGCCCTAGGCTCTACTCTTTTCTGGGATCTTTGTGCTCACCTACTGGTGATCTTCACTGCTTTCCCTTCCAGCCTGTGGTCGCCAATCAGGTGTAGCAGATCCTCTTCCTTCCAAGGCTAGGCCGTAGAGAAAATTCCTTTACTAAATCTCTGTCTTCCAGCTGAATCACGCACAGCCACTGACAAACAGTCCTTCACCGCCACCGTCTTGGCTCTGCCTTCTTTGCAATGATTTTTGACGATGTACTTACATACCACAAAATCTAAGACTATTTTAAAAATTCTTAGTAGACTTTGATAAGTATTAGAAAAAATAGCAACAGAAGAGTACATGATCAGTTTGTTCGTGAACCGATGTTAAGTCAGGTTCCTACTATTCTCAGTGTGGCCTCAAATTCACCTTCACATTTGCTGGTTGCCTGTGCTCCTCATTCCATGTCTGCCATTTGGCACAGCTCTATTTATATTTCCTATTCAACATGCAGCACAGATATTTCCTCATCCAACTTCGCCTCTGTGTATAATTTATATTTTAAAAACTTGATTTCGTCTTTATGACTTTCTTTTCTATCATCAGCTGTTGAAAGACAAGGGCTGTGTTTTCTCTGTCCCTGTGACAAAAACAGGACTGCTGAACACTAGACTCTTATAGGACTCTTGAAAGACTGTTATTATTCTTTCAGTGAAACATCCTAAATTTAGACTCTCACAATCTAGCATGACTTTTAAAGAAGTGAATTACTTCAATAATCTCTCTTCAATAAATATACTTGTTCACTATTAATTAATAGCATAGGTAAAGTGAGATGAGATTTCTTAGGGATTTATTAGCAGTAGGTTCATTATGACAGAAAGGTGGTTGTACTTTATTTCTTTTCCCTCTAACATTAAGATAGCGTCATGTCACGGAATCTTCCAGTCTGAAATCATTCAATGTAAGTGTAGATGAACTTAAATTGAACTGTTTCATCAGGCAAGGTAAATCTATGGTATGTGTTAATTAGTATTTGGAGGATATATGGAAAATGAAACTGAGAATGAAATTCTTTCATTAATACCACTCTCTATTTTCTTTTCAGCAACTTGTCCCTTACTTTAATCTTTCTAATTTATCACCCACTCTCCAAAATAATATGTAACTTGATTCTTAATGGATACCCTGAAGGTGAATGCAAAGACAGAAATTAAGTTGCAATGTTTTCACATCAGACTATTTAGATGACCATGTAGGAAGCTACTCAAAATGACATGATGTGTGGAGCTCCCTGTTGATCAAAGGATGGCTTCCACTACTCCCTGGGATCACTGTGTGGGGCAGGTGAGCTCCAAGGTCAAACTGAAAGTTGTACATGGAAAAAAATCACATAACATTAGAAGTTACAGTGTGTTCTTGGTGGAACACTATTCCTCATTACTCTGGATGCACCCCTGGCCCCCCTCACCTGTCCCATCAAATCTTACTTTTGGCTACTGTGCTCTGCCATATTTTACTTTCACGATTGTGAAACATTCTATTTAGTACAGTGCCCTGTACTAAATAATCACATCTAATTCTCTTAAATGTTTCACCTAAAATTTGGAGCATCAATTTTCTACTAGCAAACCTAAGAGTAGCTGTTTATCTCAGATTGTGAAGAAAATATTGAAGTTCCTATTATATATAAATTAGTGTAGGTTCATTAATGTGTTCAAAATCAACTCACTCCTGATTTATAGAATCTTGCTTTGACATCAAATTTGACACCATTTTTATGAGAATAGTTTCTCTATGTTTCGAGCTTATGAAGAGTAACAGATAAAAATATAAAAATAAGCCTGAGCATTTGCATTTTGAATTAGAAGCCTCTGGGAAATTCAGACTATCTTTCAGGTAATGTTTTTACAGAGGTTAACAGGTATTTTGTAAGAATGTACAGGAAAGATTTGATATTTATATTCTTCAAAGTATTTTACTCAGGCAATCATAGAATGAAGAACTTGTAGTTGAGTCACCAATTCTACTTTCGTTCTTGGGAATAAATATTCTCTGTATCTCAATCATCCATCTGACTTCAGACCTAAGCCTGTAAAGCTCATGTCACTTTCACTTACACATTCACGTCTTTTATTTTAGTTTGACTTCAGCATTCCACAGCACACCCTCTTTTATGACCTTGACCATCAACATACCAATTTTAACCTGAATTCCAGCTTCCAGAAACCACATCATAAAGCACTGTCCCTCTCTGTGAAGGAAGAGTTGGGTAGGGTAGGAAGCTACTTAGTTTCTGCTCCTTTATAAGAATAATCCTCAGTATTTCAGAAATATCCTTCACACATTTGTGCCCATGCCAGGGAATTAGAAACACTCCCTAGGAATAACAAGCACAAGAGGAAAGCCAACCAGAGGGAAGAGTGGGCGACGCAGACCACCTCTGCATGCTTACTCACCAACCTCCTTGTACTCACTGCCTGTATTATTTTTCCTTTCTTTATGAGGAACTTCTTGTATCCAAAAAGATAAAATTCACTCTGGAGCCCTTTCCCTGAGAGACCTCCTAAAACTTAATACTGGAAATAGAATCTTATTTAAAAAAAAAATAGACTTAATCACCTTCAGCAATATTTCCTAGGAAAGAAAGTCCCTCCCAAAGTCCAACACCTGGCCTCTCGCTGAGTAGATAGAGTCATGGGAAGTTTCCTCTCAGAATACCCGGAGTGTGAGTTTGACTTTGTCTCTGTTTTGTTGCTTAATGACCCTGGAAATAAAGAACAACTTTTCTGGGATTTTTCAGCTACAGAAAAAGATCAACACTTATCATTTTTTAAAGGGGCTTATTTCATCCATCTCCTGTTTGATTTCTGTCCTTCGATCTGGCTATTACACCCACACTTTTAAAGGTCAGAGAGCGGAGCTGCATTCCATCTTCAGCGGGTGGAGGCGTCGCTGCTAAAAGGTGTCATTTGCAGAACAGGCACAAAACATTTCTAGGGAAGGGTGATTACAAAGTCAGACCTCAAAGGTTTGATTTACTTACTAAAGAATGGAAAGGGAACAGTTGTGGCATAGGGCCAAAAACAATCATGCAGGAAGAACGGCCTGATTTTTTAAGTGCCTCGTGATTATCATATTTTGGGGACTTAATAGAAGTCAGCATATAATTCTGGGGATTTATGTGGCTCTTTCCTATTGTGATGTATTTCCATATCCAAGGCAGGAACTATGTTTCAATTGTTAGAATTTTACTTTTGTTGTTTAGATTGTATCTCCTGGGTATAATCAAGGATATATTGATTCTAACCTTAGCAAATAAATACAAATATTTAATCACATAAAAAAAATCTTGACTGCTTCATGAGCAAGGCACTCAAATAATCACTAGCAACTTAAAGTCTTTTCCTTATCATTCTGCTTCATTTGTGCTTATTTCCATAGAGGAAAAGTTCATGTAAGATACCCGAGAAAAATGAGTAAGCACATAAATTTTCTGGGATACAAAACATAGCTGGTACTAAGATATGACACAGATGTAGACCTTATAACAGTATGTATGCATTGGCATATCGTTATATGGTTATTTTTATATTTTTTTAACTTGCAGCATTCATAGTGCCTTTATGGTTTTGCTATGCTCTGTATTTATATACGTTAAGCTTAAAAGGAGATATTTTGCTTTCAAATGCCTTCAAAATGCTGCATATCTTGTGGGCATTGAAGTCTACTGTACCTCCCTTCATCTTTACACTTTCTAACCTTCACTATCTGACTCCATGTTCTACCACATGCCACACAAGAACACAGCGAAACAGTGGTGTCAGTTTTCTGTTGCTGTAACAAGATGCCCGAGGTAAATAAACCAGAGGGAGTGCAGGCTTATTCTGGCCCGTGGCATATAGGGATTCTGTTCAAGGTCACTCAGCCTCAATGCTTTGGGGTCTGTGGCAGCAAAACGCATCCTAGTAGAATTACATGGTCAAGGACATCCTAGTAGAATTACATGGTCAAGGAAACCACTTCGTGGTAGCTGGTGCCCAGAGGCATGGAAAGGAGCTGAGAGAACCCTTGACCTCAGTCTCCTTTTCAAAGACATGCCCCTCGGGGCCTGATTTTCTTCCACCAGGCTACACATCGAAACAATTCCAACATCTGTCCATAGAGCTGCTGGCTGGGAATCAGTCCCTTTGGGGGGTTATTTCAGATACAAATTACAGTCACAGCTAATATCCTTTAATTATTACAATGTCACAGACACCCCACTTGGGTCAAAAACGAATCATCTTTGTAAAAACAAAAAAACCTTATGTAGAAGACTCTGTCATTGTTATTATTTATGCTAACTGTAATATTAAGGTCATAGAAGCAGGGCCGTTGTACAGCTTGCTTAGGGTCACCCAGCTAGTTGAGGAGTTTGGTAGTGGAAGTCAGAAGCAACTTTATTTTACCAGAACCTACATGACCAACTTTATTTTACAAGACCCTATTTTAACCCCCAATCTAATTCCTAATTTAGAAAAAAAAAATGTTTTTTTTTTTTCTTTAAAGCAAGTTCAATCTAGAAATTTGATTTCTTAGGCTAAGAGTACTTATTGCTGAAGGATGAAGATCATTAGACAGTGTTGCTCACGTTTTACCTTAAGTTTGTATTAAACAGAAAGCACACCAGGGAACCTGTGGAGAATGAATTGGAAGGATTGAGAACAGAGATACATGCAAAGCAAGCAAGGTAGACCAATCTAGGCTTCCAAGAAATGCAGCTGTTAGAGACTTAGTGACAGAAGCATGGCCCCATGCAGAAGCAAAGCCAACTGAATCTTTGCAATTTGGGTCAGAAAAAGGGATGAATAAATATGGATTAGAACAAAAGTAAGTTTATTCAAGCCACAGTCCACTTGATTTTTTTTTAAACTTGAGCTAGTATCAAAGATCAGGAACATACTTGATGTCAGGTTCTAGTTATAAAGTTCCACATGGTCTAATGGTTTTACCCATTTACAGTCTACTGGGAAAATTTACATGGAAACTAATTTGGGGTACATAGGCTCAATCATAACTATTACAACTCAAAATAGCTGAGCTCAGGTCAAGGTGGATTCATATGCTTTATAACAGAGAAACAGAAAGAAGTCTGAAGTATATAAAGTTTCCATATAAACTAAAATGTAACTTGTAAACTCATCATCTAGTACACTGTTTAATACTCAGATCTCCTGGATATACCATACGGTAATGATGGAGAGTTTCCTGGTAAAGGAGGATTTAAAAAGCTTCTCGATTTTGCTAATCCCTAGAGTTGTATTTTAACTTACTTTATGTACTACTCTTTTTTGGAAGATTAAAATAGTCTTAGAATACACAACTGATTCAGCATCACACGATTACAAGACTAAATTAAGATTTGAACACATGGCTGTGACTCCAGTATGTGTTAAGTACAGTCCATAATGCCATCATGCTGGGCTAGCTAAAAGACATCAAGAGAGAAAGAAAGAAGAGAAAATGTGAAGTTGAAATTACTCACCATCTACTACTACGAGCCTGGTGTTATGGTAGGCATTTTATTTCAAAGTATTTGAATACAATCCCTTGAACCAGGCATTCCAATGATTTCATAAAACAACAAACTGACACTTAAGTTCTCAGAACATTGTTATGTGTGGGCTGATGAACCAAAGGGACCCAGAAGCTGAAGACGTGCTGTGTTGAGTTGTCTGTATAATCGTGTCTCATCACTACCACTAGCCAATTGCAAACTAACCATTAACAATTCCCTCCCCCTGCAAAACCTGCAATGAGAAGTCCAATTTCTCATAAAATTCAAATCCTATTGTTTAAAACTTATGAAAGCATTCATATGCTTTATCAGTGTAAGCTATAATTATCATTATTTTTAATCATAAATGTTATTTTTTACAATCCTGGTTCAAAAAAAAAAATACAAAACTGGAAGAATTCAGAAATTCAAGGCAAGCAGTGCCTGCCTGCCTTCTTGTTTAGATCTATAGTGACTTCTCAACTGACCAAGTTTTTTCCTTCTGGTCGAGTTCAAGGCATGGGCTAATTAAAAACTATCTGACTTGAGTCAATTCTACTAGCGTGTTATGAAGTTCTGAACTTCCTCAAATTTCATCTGTGATCTATGGAAATTACTGATTACGTGAGATGTTGCTGTTTATAATTTGATTCATGCTGTTCATTTGTCTAGTTCACTCTTAGAATATATATTACCATATTTCTCCCTTTGTTCAAAATTTGATTTTTTATGAAGATCGGTTTATCTCCTCCACTAAAACACTGTTTTAATTCAAGAAACAAGTCAACTGGTTAATAACTATGGCTACTCAGTCATTAAAGTATGCTTCGAATAGCTACATTTTTTGCTACATTTCAATCTTTCATACCAAGCAAGTCTTGTCCCATCAATCTTGATTTTTGTTGTTTTGTAAACAGAGTTGATCTAAGTCTTTTTGTGTTACAAAGACAAATCTCAAGAAATGCCCAGGAAAATCAACACTTAATGAGCAGTAGGAGAGATGGTTAGGTATTCAAATGAAGGATATTCTGACTGACAAGGGGGGAGAAAGGACGTGACACGTCTTCCTTCTATACTGACTTCTACTGAGCCTTTCTCATGGACTTTTCCATTCTTGGAATTGTTTCCAGTAATTTTGTCACTTCAGGCCTGAGGTGGATTTAGAAATTGTTATTGAAAATATTATTTGTATTCTGGGCTGAATGACCTATACTGAAAATGAGGGCATACCTCATGTTCTCAACTACAATTCTGCCAGGAGAGAAGAGACAAATCTTTTGTAGTAATTAAACAATTTTCAATTTTTGAATTTTAAATAAACTATTGTCTAATATATAATCAGGATAGAAAACAAGGATGTCTTGATAGGAGTGTGTCTTGAAAACCCAGGGCAGTGAGTATTCTAATCATTTAGCACTGCTCAAAAATATTGTTTATCCTTTATTTCAAACTAACCAAAGGTGTATATAATAAAACGTTGACACTCACTTATGTACTAGGTATGCATCTCATTCCAACTTATTTTAGCAGCTCAAAATATAAAGTATTACATTTCATTGAAACAACACACTGTTATATTTTTTCTTTCAAACAAAAGCGTAGAAACTAAGCAAACTTCAGTAGTGTTCTTCACATTGAAATCATATTATTCTATCTGTCTGCTTTACAACTATCAATTTGTGGAAACAAAGACATTTTCATGTGTAAACTATATCAACTAATAACTTCCAAGTTTCTCATAGTAGATTAGATATTTAACTTTGGCAGATACAGGCATGCCTCACCTTATGTGGTACTGGTCGTAGAACTCATGACTTTAAGCTCATATGTAGTTTCTTAAATGCCATTTGTAGATTTCACAAGAACATGTGGCTTCCAGTGCTGTGTCTAAATCTGAATAGCTGTGATCTCTTAGCTTTACAATAGTGCAGCAGGGTGCCAAAATATTTTACAGAAAACCTTCCATGGGGTCACCACGACTTTATTGCTAAAATTTATTGAATAGTATTGACATACTGTACACTGTCCTAAGAACCTTCTTCTGTGTATACACAATCTCACTTGCAAAATGTTTCCTCATAATATCCTTTTTTTCTGAAAATTAGTTCTCCATACAGTTATTTCTCTTACATTTGAAGACCAGTGTCACCTTCGTAGGCTTTTCTGCCCATGCCAGCTTAGGCCTCTCTTCCTCTTGCTACCCCAGATGTGTATAGTGTTGTCTCACATGTTTCATTATTTCAGTCTACCAATACACTGTGCTGTGAATGATTCTCTCTCTCCATCTTTTTCTCTTTCTTTCTCTCTATCTTGAGCTATATGTGTGTGTGTGTGCCTCTGTACATATGCACATGAGTGCACTGAGAAAATGAACTAGAAAGCTACCAAGCCCTCGGCTTCCTGCCACGAGACCCATCCAGGACTGATGCCTCCTGAGAGCCTATGGACTACACAGCAGTATAACCATAACTTTTATCTTACTGGAAAAAAAAATGTGTCCTTTGTTAAATTTTTATCTGTTTTCTTGCAGTGATCTGAAACTCATCCCTCAATATCTGGGAGCTAGATTTTCAGATCAAAGACATAAATGTATGAGATAAAATCATAAAATTCTTTCTAGGAAACATAGGTCTACTTATTAGTTCACATTGGTGCTGGGATAGGGACAGGGGATGATGAGGCTGAGTGAGAACCACAAAGGGGGAGAAATTTATTTGAGTGTCAAGAAAACATTCTATGGTGGTGATGGGTGCACACGTCTGTGGTCAGACTAAAGGGGTTGGAGCTGAGACCTTTTAGAAACCGCTGGATTTTATTTCATGAGAAAGATTTCAGAATTAAGCAGTTCACAGAATGCATGTCTAATAGAGTGTGGCGTGCTGCCATTTTGGCTGTTTTGGTTCTTTGATTCAATAGCTTCATTGCGTTCCACAGAGTAGGATCCCCTCCTCAGAGTGGGCACCGGTGAGCAGTGCAGCACAGAGTTGCACTGGGATCCAGGTGGCCAACGCAGGGCCTCCCAGATGACACTGCCAGCAGGTCCCATGGCGATGACCTGGCCCCTCACTCATCTTCCAGTAAGATAGATGTCTCGGTTACATTTGTCACCATGGCTCAATACTCAACATGCAGAAATTAAAGGAGGAAAGATTTATTTTAGCTTAGTTTTAGAAAGTCCCAGGCCATTCACAGGCAGGCTGCTGGAAAATGATGGAATCACATGGAAGCTTTGGAGCTGGATCGGGGCCAGACCCACAGCCCCAGAAGCAGGGATTCGCCCATCATGGTGGAACAGAGGGAAGGCTGGGAGGAGGGGCGGAATTCACACAAGCCCGTTCACATCAAAGTTTAGGTATCTGCCCCTTCCAGCCAGGCCCCGCCTCCCAACACTGCACAGTATCCATAGGAACATGAGGCTTTTGGGGGACACTCCAGATCCAAACCTAGACGATAGGTGACCACATTCGTGTGAGCTTTATGCCTAATTTCATGGCTAAGATTTAAGCACTCTGTCCTCAAAGTGATTCTGTGAGCAGAAAACATGCTCTACGATGGAGCAGTTCTCTGACATGTCACAAAATTATAAAAATTATTTGTAGAAGTTTCCATATGTTTTTCTATGAAAGAACTGAACTACTGTGAGACAATCTGTCAGAACTGGAAGTGTACGTAGGCATTTTTGAGTTTTCTGTCTGTAACTTAGTACTTGGTATCTAATTGATTTTAAGAAATGGTAATTTATTAAGAACAAAAAATAATCTGGTTTCAGTGTATCATAAAGCTTGTGAGTTTAATTTGCCTCACAAAGAATAAATGAATATTGACCAATTTTAATTAGGGAAGGGAGTTTTGGGTAGGGTAACACTAACACACAAATACTGGGGTCTGGGCTAGGGGAAACAGCACAGTGGTTAGAGCACTTGCCTAGCAAGCACAAGGCCCTGAATTCAGTCCCTCAGCACCTCAAAAACAGGGCATGGTGGTGCATGCTTGTGTTCCCAGCACTCAGGAGGCAGAAAGATGGCCATGCGTGCAAGGCCAGCAGGAGCCATATAGAGTGTCAGGACGAGCATGGGATACAAAGAGGGACTGTGTCTCAAAAAAAAAGATAATAGGGGATAATTATAGAGAGTATTGTAGAAGAAGGAGTAAATGTGTTCAAATTGAAATGAAAGTAGGTTAAAAATGGAAGACCACGTGAGGAGGCAAGGTTTAGTATCATGTTCAACACTGTAATGTTTGGAATGGTTTTGTCAACAGCCCAGTGGTTTTGTGTTTCACTCACAGAACAAACATCTCAGGCTGCCCAGGATCCCCACGTACCACAGGTGCGAAAGGTGACGTGAAGACCTGCAGTCTGAGACCTGCTTCCCAAGTTTCCATCAGAACACCTCCACCATGTCCCCGCAATCCCTGAGCGCAGCACTTTGAGGAACCAGCAAGGGGCATGCATCCTCTCCGGTGAGATGGCAGGAACCCTGACAGAGAGAGTCTTTCATCCATCCCACCCATGGGCAACTCCTCTGGCATTTTCTGTCCTTCTTACAGCCTTTTCTCGCTTCATTTGCTCCCCCACATCTGGGCTGTCTCTCCCTACATGCTCATTGCCATTGGTTCCATTTGGTCCAAGATCTCCAGTCACAAGGGACTGTTGACCCTTTAAATAAGACACTTTGGAGGCTGGGGGGTATAGCTCAGTAATTTGAACACTTGCCTAGGAACTGTATCACAGTTCAATTCCCTGGCATCACATTATAGCTGGGCATAGGAACACTCACCTACAATGCCTGCACTCAAGAGACTGAAGCAGGAGGATTGCTGTGAGTTCTAGGCCAGGCTGAGTTATTCAACGAGGTCAAAACCAGCCTAGCCTTATGGTGAGACCCTGCCCGCACCCCCTTCAAAAGGAGAATTTTTTTTTTTTTTTTTTGGCCAGGACTCAATCAATGCATTATTCTATGCAAACAAAAGTTTGTAACTGGGGTATGGTAGCATATGCCTACAATCCCAGCACTCTGGGAAACAGATGCAGAAGGAGGAGGATCACAGGTTTGAGTTTGCTCAAGTCCACCTTGAGCAATTTGGTGAGATAATCTCTCTCTCTCTCTCTCTCTCTCTCTCTCTCTCAAGGGTCTAGGAGTGCAGTGCGACAACTCTGGTTCAATCCCTGGCATCACAAAAATATACATCTTTTTAGAAATTTTGAGAGTTTCTCAGAAACTATGAACTTCAGACTTCTTGTTGTAGATTTGTTGTGGCATACTTGGTGGCATTAAGAAAACACATCTGAAAACGGGTACCTGAGAACAGCCTATTTTGAGAATAGCTTGATTCCTCTACTTTTTAAAGTCTATCCTAGCAACCTATCATTGTTACAAGCATCCGCTGAGCATTTCAGTTAATATGTTGTGGGATCAGCCTTGCAAACCGCACAGCCACGAATGTTAGCATGAATCCTGCAGTGTTATAGTCATGAGCAGTTTGCCAGTGGCACTGAGAGTCTAAATTCCAAAAGAATTCAGAAAATGTCAGTGGCTTCTTATAGCAATTCTTTATTTTAATTCAAAGGCAATTGCCTAAATTCTTATTGAACAAACCCCATTTCTGATATTTGCATCTTATTCCTGGAACCACTTAGCTCTTTATTGCCTCTGTTTAGAGGAGATGTACTGTAATACAAATGGCTTTCATAAAAGTTGCCAACTTCCAACCCCCTGCTGTGTGCTGACAGCAGTAGCAAGAGTTCCGTGGCAGCAAATGATATTCAATTGCAGCATCTGCTATCAAATCCACAAATCGCTCTGTTCGGTTATGTGGCTTGTTGGAATAGGACCATAGTCACTAATATTCCACTGCTGTCTCTCAGCCTTCCCGTATCACTTGCCATGACTGAGTCGGCGGTGGCAGGGGGCACTCAGGAGTGTGATCCTGTTTGGAAACCTCATTTGGCTGCGGTTCACATGGGGAGCAACGTCGGAAGAGTGTATGGTCCAGAGAGTTTGCAGCTGGAAACGGGCCCGATGGTAGGAAGTTCAGTGTAAAACGGAAACACTCCTTTGCCAATTCGGCTGTTTCCAGTACATTGTGTCACTGATGTCTCCTTGCACAACCTGGAACCATAGGTATTGACTGACTAGGAAGTAACGAGGAAAGAGATTTAGGAAACTCCTTTCCTCCCCAACCCCTAAAATGAGTCTCATGTAAAGAAGTCCTTACGTAGCTAACATATTTCCTTCATGTTCTGAGATATTTGCTATGATTCGGTGGAAATGATGAGGAACTAATAATAGGATGTTGATCTTTCTTTTGTAAAATTTTAAAGCACAAATATTTTATTGGTGGGTGTCCAGCAGCAGTTAAACATAGTGTGTGCAAAAGGATCCAGGAACCAATATAAATGTGTTATAACATCAAAGTCTCTATGCCTACGCACAACCTGAAGTGAGCATAAACGGAAGGCACCTGGGAGACACCGGATCTTTTGATAATATGTAGAGCTTTGTGGCTCCTGTCCATCATGGCCACCATTGCACGTGAACCTATGTTACCTTGTTCTCGGTATATTTTTTCCCCAACAATGTTGAACATTTTATTTAAAATATTCTAAAAACCCAAGATAGAGAGCAAGTCACTGAGTAAGACAGCAGTGGGTCCAGTCCTCGTGGCACAGGGCAGAGTAGACAACAGGCAAGACCGTTTCTGGGCCGGGAGTGTGTGTGTGCCAATCAGAAAGCAGCAGGACACGCTCTTCTCCTTCCTTCGAATGTCACCACCCCTGTCACATCATTGGTTTTCACGGTACTTTTCAGTTCTCACCACAAAATCACTACAAGTGACTAGTTTTTTTTTTTTTTTTTAAATACAACGCTGGGGTCCTAGAACACAGCCTTCCTTAGTTTGGCATTACCAGTGCCCACACCCAAACCACTGGCCGCTTTTCTTAATTGCTGTGCTGCATCTCCTCTTTCAAAGTTCAGTTTCATCAGGAATTTTCTATCACCGCCTGAAGCATCATCCATAAAGCAATATTTCTGAATTTGTGCGTGCAGTCATCAATTTTACCTTGAACTCTAGACTGTTCATCACTTAACCACTCTACTGGCTTTCTGGAATTGTTTTTAACCATCTTAACATGCTCAAAATCAATCTTCTATTTTTTTACCTTAAGCTATTCTGTTATTTCTTATGACTTTATTAAATGGTACAATTAAATTATGTAAATTACACATACATACACACGCTTTTTTATTTCTCCACTATGAAACAAGCTACACAGTGATGAGAATTTTTTTGCAAGTGCAAATCCCCCCATAGTTTCTCATACTGAAATATTCACATCTTTCTTACTGATGCTTTTCATTTCTTCAAATTCAATGTGGTTTCCCCTGCGTTGGTGTATATTATCTTTCTTCAGAGACAAATAAATATGTCTCTGTTCCCATGCCAAATACAGTTTTGTCATTGAAATGCCAAGCACAACGACACTTCTCTGTTTGTTCCCCTTCTCATGTGACATGCCGCTACGAGGCCTGGTAGTAAATACTACTGAATGACTTACCTACATGCGTAGCTGAAGCACTTGCTGGTTACTCAGGCAAACACACGACACTAAACAGGAAAGTCAATGGCAATCCTCACTGAGCAAGATAACTCACTGCTGGCCTGTGTTTATGGGAGAGATGCACTTAGGAAAACTGAAGGTGGTCTCACAGTCCAGAAGACGACATTTGAAGTCTGTGACCCTCGTAATTCATGAGAAGAATGTTTCTATATTAATCATACCTCTGCGAAGCACAGCCCAAAACATACTACCTGAAAGAAGAATGCCCACACCAATGCTTCACACAAAAAGTAAGAAACGATCACAAAAGTAACATTAGTGCTGTGTGGTACAAAAGTAGCATTAATGTTCTCTAGTACAAAGGAAGTATGAATATCAATAAATTTTTGTCTTAAATCTCAAACTAATTGTAGAGTATTGGCCACATTTATTAGAATCTCTATATTCTAGTAGCTTTTTAATGAAAAGAGGGAGAATGATAATGGCAAATGGGTTTGCTATGAGCATCACCTAAAAGCACATATGCAAATAGCTATGATAAGGAAAGCAGTGTACATTTTGATGAGTTCAACCACAATTTGCTGCTCAATATTGACCATGACCACAGGGATTCTCACCTTGGTTGGCCTTGCTCACAGGGGCCAGTCACTGACCCTCAGAGCACAGCATCCTGCCCATGTGCATATAAGCTACCTATCCCACTGGAACATTCCTACCACCTATTGTGTGCAGGTATTTGTTCCAGAGGCGGAGCATTGTGGAAGGCTTAGTCAAAAAGGCCCCAGAAAGAAATCTTGTAATAGTCAAGTTTTACATAAAATTTAATAGTATGCTGCTGTATATTTTATGAACAATTACTGCATGTACACATCATGTTAGGAAATAGTCTATGGGCTGAAGATGCACAAGTCATAACCATCGATGTAAATGTATGGGTTTAAAAATCCCTTGTGAAAGAAAATATATTCAAGATGCTCCTTTCACCTCTGTCTCAAGACCTCACTGTAACAAAAACAAAGAAGTCAACAAAATCGAGGTGCTTGGGATAGTGTAGATAGTATGGCAAATTAAATCATGATTCCATATCCCCCCAGCAAAGTTGCATAATTCTAATCCTTAAAACCAATAGATAAGATTTCTTTTCTCCCACATTTCCTTGATATGTATACGTGCAAAATTCAAGGTTTACAATGGATTTGAGCATTTTGTGCACATACGTATCTTGTCAAGATGACAAGGGCTTTCCCCCTCTCCTTTTGTCCCTCCCTCTACCCACCCCTCTCATCCTCATCCTCCACCCTACTCCCCTCTTTTGCTTTGTCTTTCGTCTCCTTATATAGCAAAATAAGGATTTTATGTGTGCATTGAATTAGGGAAGTTGATAGTAGAAAATTACATTGAATTATCAAGGTGGACTCAATGGACTAGCAAGAGTATTAACAAGGAGGCAGAAGGGTGAGAGGAAGAGAAGGCAGCCTGGTGATAAAAGCAGAACAAAAACAGAGAGAGGGAAAGGAAGGAAGAGAGAGGAGGAGAAAGAGGGAAGACGAGAGAGAGGTCTGAAGATGGAGACACCTAAGATAGTGAGTTGGAGGAAGTAAGAAGAGCCCGGGGTGTAAGCGGCCTCTGGAAGCGGTAAAAGGCAAAGGAAGAGATGGTCCCTCAGACTGTCCAGACTGAGCACATCCCATCCCTGCTTCCATCTCAAGTTTAGTCCTCTGTCAGTCGCTCTGGACTCTCTATCTCCATAGCTATAAGACAGTAAATTTGTCTAAAGTCACTATGTACATGGTAATCTATTGTAAGTATAATAATAAAAATGTAGATATAGTAAGGATTCTCTTCGTTGAATTTTATATTTTATTTATTTATTTATTTATTTATTTATTTATTTATTTATTTATTTGAGACAAGGTCTCGCTCTGTGGCCCAGGCTGGTCTGAATTCACTATGGAGCCCAGGCTGGCCTTGGACTCATGGCAATCCTCCTGCCTGAGTCTGCTGGGATTACAGGCGTGCACCACCACACCCAGCTTTTGTGATGCTGGGGAATCGAACTTGGGTACTTAGCACTTGACTTAGTGCTTGCTCAAGCACTTTAACCGCTGAGCCATTCCTCCAGACCCCTGAATTTGATATTTTAATACAGTTAAACATTAGAATAATTAGAAACATTGTAAAGTGTAGAGCAGAACAATCAAATTGCTATCAGGATGAACTATAACCAGGTTTCATGACAGAATTAGCAAGAATAAGCCCTCAAAAGAAAGTGAGTTAACCTATGAGGGCCAATGAAAGTCAGTCAACAAGCAAAAAATAAATGCTGTCTACCAGAACATACTCCTCGAAACTTCAACAATAAGCAAAACAAAAATCTCCCTGTAAGATGAAATCACACAGCAAGATGAAATCCGCAGCAAGAAAATAGGAAAACATTTTAATTGGTTTCCAGAGAAATAAAGGCACCTGAGTGAACTTAGGCAAAGAAACTGTAAAGGTGAAGAGATGGAAACAATCTAAAGAAACAAAAATCTTTTATCTTAACAGAATGTATAAGAAAGTTTAACTTTTAACTTTCATAGACACATATCACCATAGACTAACTCGAGTTCAAACCAAACCTCCTCCTGCTTTCCTCTCTCTCTCTCTCTCTCTCTCTCTCTCTCTCTCTCTCTCTCTCCTTTCTTTCCATCTATTCTGCACTGTTCCTTTTTCCTTTACTTGCTCTTTTTCTTTTCACCATTTATATTATTTGAAAAATGTTAAAATTTCCAGGAGGTAAAATGCGCCACATTCCCATTGTCAGGGGTAGAATGTTGTGGAATTAGCCGCGTCTGCAACGTGGCACGGCTCTCAGCACTGTCGGCTTCAGGAAATTTTCTTTATTGCAGATTTTCACTCCATATCCACTCATCCTATCACTTCCCACGTGTCACTCTTCTTTCCATCTATATGAATATTGATACATTTGATATTTCCTATAAGTAGAATAGTGCAATAATTGTTTTCTGATGATTGGCTTATTTAAGAACAATGTCCTCAATTTCACCCTGCTGCAGACATGTGTAAGAATTTTGGTTCAAAGCTCAGTGATCCTGTTGAGATCATTTATGTTACATTTATTGTAGAACACCGTTAGAGCTCAAATATATAGTGACCCAACAGAGTCTCATGTGCCTGGAAGGTGATTGGATCATGGGGCTCCGTGCGGGCTCATGGGTGGATTAACTCACTGACATTTTCATGTGCTGTGAAAAGGTGGACATAGCTAGCGGGGTGGGCTGTGGCCTGGGCCGGCGTGCTCTTGCCTTCATAGCCTCCCTGCTCTCTGCTTCCTGGCCGCCTTTGATACGAGCAGCTGTTTTCCAGCAGGACCCTCCTGTATGATGTCTGCCTTAGAGCCAGTGGCTTTGGATTGAATCCTATAAAATCGCTGAACCAGAATAAACCCCTCCTCCTTTACATCACAGGTGGCCAGGTATTGCACCACAGCAACAGGAAGGTGACTAGGAAACTCTGACGTGCTTCCACCACTTGACTATTATGAATAACATTGGCATGCACATGGGTCTACGACGTGTCCTTGAGGTTTTCTTCAAAGCTTTTTAATGTATACTCTAGAGTGAAATCGCTGAATCGCATTGTAACTTTACTTTTTTAGGAAAATGCCGTACTCTTTCATACCAGCTGCACTCCTTGGCCTTTTACCCGACAGTGTGCAAGTGTGCAAGTTTCTCTGCATCCTTCTATGCTTGCGTTGGTCGGGTATCCTAGTGGCCCTCTTCATGGTACACGTTTCAATTTTTATTTCCACAGTAATATTAGTCAGTAACTTTGAATACCTTCTTGGGAACTTACTATTTATATGAATTTTAAATTCCTTTACCCAGTTTTGGCATGTTGTTAATTAATGAAGTAAGAAAACGTTTTCTATGTTCCAAATGCCAATCCTTTATTAGCTATATGCTCTACAAACAGAGGTTGTTTACCCTCTGTGGATGGTGTCTGTTGATGCCCAGACATTTTCAATTTTGATTTAGAGTTCTTTATGCATTTTACTCTTTCCCTCTGTGTTTTTTTTTTCATTATGTGAACTAAATCACTGCCAAATTCAGTGCTATCAAGCTCTTGTATATCCTTTCAAAAGTTTTATTCCTTTAGGTCTTTTTAGAATTTTCATTCATTTTGAGCAATTTTGCTCTACAGTCCAACTTTATTCTCCTGTGTATGGTTTCCAGTTTCTCAGTAACACTGTTTGAAGACTGTTCATTGCCAGTTGGCACATTTGCCTGAAAACTTTCGAGTACACATGCAAGGGTTAATTCTTGTTCTCTATTCTATTTCCAGGGCCTGTAGGTTTATATTTATGCTACCACTACAGTTCTTATTACTATAGCTTTGTAATAGTTTTGAAAAGAGAAACTAAAATGCTTCCAACTTCGTTCTTGTTTTTTCAAGATTTTTATCATTTGTTCCTGGGCCCTTGATGGGAAGATTGTGTTAGTCAGAGTCCATTCGTGGGTAGACCCTTGTAGGGCACACTTTTGTACTGTACTGTTCTTCCCCCCAAATTACGCTTTTTACTAGTGTGTATCTGCAGTGCACAATAATGACATACAACTTGGAGAATCGGTGCACGTTGTATCTTAATCACTTCTGCATTTTTACCTTCCTAATCTCTCATCTCCCCACTTTTCCACATCCCTTTATTCATAAAAATTATTTCCCTGTTTTCTATCATCTCTCTTAGGGGTTTGCTGTTTTCCTTTTTTATAATTTAGGATTACTGTGCTAGAGAAAGCTTGTAATGCTTAACTATCTGTGTCTGATAAATTCTGCTAAATATAATGATTTTTAAGGTACATCTGTTTTCCTATAAATGACTCAGATTTCTCTTTCCAGTGGAGTAACACTCCATTGTGTATATATAGCACATTTTCTTTATCCATCCATTTTTTGGTGGGCACATTTGATGTTCCAAGATTTAGCAGTTAGTGTTTGTCCTGTTATAAACATGAGTGTGTATGGACAGGATGTAACATTATATTTCTGCAAAATCACTGATAAGGTTTAATCTGTAAATTACTAGTACAGTATTTTTCAGAACACTACTGAGTATTCCCATCCATGCACATGGGATGCATTTTCAATAATCTATGTTGTTATTTATTTTCTTATAAAATTTTTGGGTAGTTTATAGTTTCTACCCTACTTAGAATAATTTTTTATTCTCCTTTGTTATTTAGTAAGTAGAATTGTTTCCTTGATCTCTTTTATTTTTAATTTCTTATTGTTAATGTATAAAAACGTAAAACATTGACTAATTTTGTATATATGGAAGCTGTTTCCTGTGACTTAGATGTACTTGATTATTACTTTCAACTTTTGATGCATAAGCCTTCATTTTTTCTAAATGTAAGGTTAGATCTTTTCTTTTTCTTTTCTTTCTTTCTCTCTCTTTTTTGTTTGTTTTGTTTTTTGGGGTTTTTTTGTTTTGTTTTGTTTTGTTTTGTTTTTTGAGAAAGGGTCTTGCTCTGTAGCCCAGGCTGGTGCTGAACTCACTATGGAGCCCAGGCTGGCCTTGGCCTCATGGAAATCCTCCTGTTGCTGCCTCCCGAGTGCTGGGATTACAGGCATGTGCCACCAAGCCTGGCTTTATGTGGTGCAACAGATTCAAATTTGGGTACTTAGTGCTTGACTTAGTGCTTGCTAGGCAAGTGCTTCAACCTTTGAGCCATTCCTCCAACCCCATAAGGTTATGCTTTGAAGAGAACACATTTTTATTGTTCCTTTCCAGTATATGTGAATTTTCCTTCTTTTTCTTGTCAGGCTGTCTAGGCTTTCAGTGTAACAACAAGCAGAAGTGGGGAAGCAGATTTCTTTGTCTTTTTTACAGATCTTGGAATGTTTCCATTTTTCATCATTGAGCATTAGTTGGTATTTTTAGAAAAAAGCACAATTAATATCCCTATGTATGCACACATACACAAATCTGTGTGTGTGTGTGTGTGTGTGTGTGTGTGTGTGTGTGTGTGTGTGTGTGTACATGGCTATTTGTTAGTTTGACTCACAGAGTCAGATGAGAGAGTCAAAAATGGCCCCATGCATGAGCAAAGGGAGCTGGGGAGCTTTTGTCAAATGCTTTTACTGCATCAAGTTAAACCATTTATTGTTTTAATTCTACCAGGATGATGTATAATTCTGATTGATTTTCTCATGCCAAACCAATATTGTATTTCAGAATAAATCTTAGTTAGTTATGATGCAAATTCTTTTAATACGCAGTTGGATTTTTTGCTAGTATTTTGAAAATGATTTTTGCATCAATATTCATCAGGGGAAAAGGCCTGTACTTTTTCTTCTTTGGCAGAACCTTTGAATTGAGTGTCAGAGAGATACTGGCCTCCCAGAATGATTTTGGAGGTGTTGCCTGCTCTCCAAGTATTTGGAAGGAGTCGAGGGGATTGGTATTAATTCTTGATGAAATGTTTATGAGAGTTCTCTAGTAAAGACTTCTGGTCTTGATCATGCCATTAAAGAGAATTTTGATTTTTGATTTAATCTCATTACTATTTATACATCTTCAGATTTTCTGTTTCATCTTGGTTCAGCCCTGGTACATTGTGTTTTCCAGGAATATTATTTATGTCATTCAATTTGACATACAGCTGTTTATAGTATTCTTATAATCCTCTTATTTCTGGAAAATCAGTTGTCACATTTCTTCTATTTATAATTGAGTAATTTTAGCCAATGTGCCTGAAGTATTTTTAAAGTTTTGTTGATTATTTTCAAAACACAAAATTTTGGTGACCAATTTAGGAACACAGTGAGACTCCTTTAAAAGAAACAAAACAAAACGAAACAAACAAAAATCTCAAGAAAATATTGACGTCTCTTAAAATTATTGAAAAACTATTATATTAATGTGTGCTTTATAACATAAAGATGTTTTTGTGTGTGTGGGACATATACATTTAAATTCATTGTATCTGTTGGTGAATGGATGATGATTATTATGTAATGCTCTTATGTGCTATTAATTTTTTACCAGAGATATGATCTCAAATATTAATATAGCAACCCTTTCTCTATTTCAGTTAGCAATAACTATTCCATTTTTTAAACTTTGAATTTGTGGTTGTCCTTACATTAAAAATAAGCTTTTTTATAGAAAAAATTTAGCTACATCCTACTTTTCTTTAGCTGATCTATCCTTACAAGCCCTTTAGTTTTATTTTAAACTGATTCATAAAAATAGAAACCAAGCACTTAAAGTGTCATGTCACCCTTTGATGTGTGATATATTACGCAGTCAGGATCAACACCACATTTTTAAAATTTTTGTTTTTGTTTTAAGTATATATGAACTATAAATTCAGCAACATGTTGATAACATACAGCATGGGGGATGTGTGCTCACACATGTCACGTTGGCCTCTTTTTCCTCGTTCTTCCCCTTTCCCTTCCCCTCTCCCTCCTCACTCACGTGTCTCTTCCTTTCCATAGCTCCCCACCTCTGTCCTCTCTCTCTTGTGCTAGGGTCTTCTGTATGCACGGTGCTTCCATATGAGACACGGGTCAATTCTTAGTCTTTTGTCTGGTTCATTTGACTGATTATTATTGACTGAACCTAGCCCATTTTCTTTCCAATCTGTCATCTCTTTCTTTAGAGCTACACAATATTCCATTTGAATATATCTCACATGTTCTTTATCCTTTCTTCTGTTGATGGGCATGTAAGTTGTCTTTGGGACTTAGCTATTATAAATCGACTGCTATGAACATGAAAGCACATGTGTCTTTATGATATGATTCTTTTGGGAAAATGCCCAGTAGAACTGTAGCTGGCTCAAACGTTATTTCTATTTTCAGTTTTCTAAGGAATCTCCAAATGTTTTCCATAATGGTTGAACCAGATTGCATTCCCCACCAGCAGTGTAGAAGTGGCCCCTTTTCTCCACAGCCTCTCCAACAACTGTTGTACTCTGAGGTATCAGGTAAGCCATTCTCACCATAGTGAGACTGGATCTCAACGCGGCTTTGATTTGTAATTCTCTGGTGGCCATATGCATGTTGGGCTTTGGTATTTCTTTTCCAAGTTTGTTTTTTACTGGTTTTTGTTGTAGAAATTTTGGATTAAATTCATGCCTAGATTTCTGTTTTTGTTTTTAGAGTGTCTGCAGCTATTGCACATGGTACTGCTTTCTTAATACTTATTTCAGAAAATTAGCTATGGTCGTAACTCGGTGTATTTAAATGCTGATTTTGCATCACAAAACTTTGCTGAACTTGTATATTGGTGGTGAATGTAGTGTTTTCTATGTACAGTGCTACGTCAACTTTTTCCTGGAAGAAATCGAATAAAAAATATCTGGGGGAGGTATAATTAATTGAGTTAAATCTGACTGACAACTTTCAATTTTCCTGTGCCTGTATATTTATAACCTTTTGTAACTTTGAGAAGTTTTCAGTATACTTCTTTTCAATAATTTTTTTTTGGCATTCTCAGATATTGCTTGAATCCTAACCAGCCAGTGTGCTCATTCATGTTGTCTTAAATTTTCTGTACGTTTATTCATCCCTTCAATTCTTCTTTTCTTCCTTCTCTCCTAATTATATATTTTCAAAGAGACTGTCTGATCTCACTGATTCTCTGTGTAAAATTTACTTGGCTACTGAAGCTATTACATTTTAAATGACATCTACTGTAGATTTCAACTCAAGAACTTTGTATTGATTAGATTTTTTTCCAAATTACTTTCATCTATGTGTTGTTTCTCTGTGAGAATAATGATGTTTTTTTTTTCCTTTGAGTTCTCTTGAAATACATTAGGTTTTCTTAAGACAACTGTTTTAAATTCTCCATCCGATTTTTCTCATTCAGATCTTGTTTTACAAGCTCATATGTCCATGTGCAATTTAGTCTTGGCCCTTGAAGACCATGTGTTTCTTCTAGTGTTTCTGTCAAGGCTGTGCTTGTGTCTGATTTCCTGGAATTTCTATGCAGGATGCTTCTTTTGCTCTGATCCTTAATTCACTTTGCCTTTTTTGTGGTTATCTATTTTCATGTAAAGCAATCACTCACATGAAAGTATTCACCGTTGCTATTTTAAAATTTTTTTTTCTCATAAGAGCCATCTTCCTTTGCCCTGTCCCTTCTGCCTTCTTTGTACTCAGCCGGTTGTCCTGTAACATAGCAACTCTACAGGTGTTTTGTCCTGTAAGAATTCTATGATTTTTTTCTGGGTTACTAAACGAATTTCATAAGAGATCCTAAGAATCCATTTTAGATATTAAATATTGAGAAATTTATCTATTAATATTCATTTTAGATATTAAGACATTTAATCAAAGAAAAAATTTACTTCAAAAATCTAATCTTTTCTCACCTTATTTATATTAAATTCTAAATATACATGCATTTTAACAAATAAACTTAGACTTAAATTATGCTTGTGTTGCTCATCTTTAAGAGATTTTCAGTAATAAAGTTTATTTTGCATGTCTATAAATTGACCATTGTCCAAGAACTTAGCTTTTCATATGATTTTTGTCTATTATTCTTTTATTTTGACTTATGTGGCTTCCTTGTAAAATTCTTCTAGGGTAGATTTAACAATAATTACCTCCCTTGGCTTGTATTTTCTTGGAAATTTTTAAATCTCTTTTAATATTCAAAGGTAATTTTTCTAACAATAAAATATATTAATTATTTCTTCTTTCAACATTATGAACACATGCTCTCACTTCATTCTGCCTTGCACGTTTTATCTGAGAAATTCATTGATAATATTTTGGTGGCTTCTTTTCAGCAACATGTCGATTTTCTCTTTAATAATTCTCCTTTTCTTTTACCCCTGAAAGTATGATCTTTCTCAGCGGGAGGCTCTTTTCTCTCCTTTTAAAAATCTTTCTTAAAATTAATTTAATTTCTTGTATTTGCATATTTACATATTCTCTCAAATTGAGGAGTTTTCAGCTATTGTTTCTTAAAGTAAATTTCCTGCCATATACCTTCCTTCTTTTCTTCTGGAAGTCCTCTTACATTTTTGTTAATTTGATGATGTTCCACAAGTCCTTTAGATAGTTTTCTTTCTTTCTCTTCCCTCTCTCTTTCTTTCTTTCCTTCTTTCTTACATTCTTATCCTTTGTCTCTCCTTCCTTTCTTGCTCCTCAGTCTCAACAATCCCAAATGCCTGCGTTACCTGTATGATGTGTTGACATTTTGTCTGTTTGTTAATGTGATGATGAATTCACCTCACGAATTTTCAAAATTCTAGTATTTGCTGATCTAGAATTTTAGTAATTTTTTTACTTATAAATTCCAGGTCTTTGTTTGTATCTTCACATTGTTCAAATATTGTGTTACTTGGAATACTCAGAGTTTTTAGGGCTAATTGAACTCATTTAATATATTTATTTCAAAATTTTTGGCAAGTAAGCTGAAAGTTTGTGTCCTTTTAATATGCCTTTTCCCACAAGTTTAGCTTGTTTCTCCAAATGCACAGTATTTCTCTGTCTTTGTGTATCTTTCCATATGTGTGTGTGTGTGTGTGCATGTGTGTGTGTGTGCACATATGTGTGTGTGTGTGTGCGCATATATACACATACATATACATATATACCCACAGAAACAAAACCAAAATTAAAGACAGTTCGTACACTTTGAGATCTTGCTCGAAGCAGAAGAAAACCGATACAACTCAGCTCGATCACACACGTCGGTGCTTCATTTTGCGCAGGCGCGCCTTCCCGGGAGCTGTGCGTGTGTCCCACTGCTTCTGTATCCATTGCTATGTTTAAATGTCTTTTAATTTTCTTAACTGTCTTCTTGTTTTGTCTTAGAAATTTAATTGTTCCCTTGTAATCTTGTTCTCCAGAAGAGGAAATTACTGGCCCCAGCATCTGCCGGGAGGCACTCCCCGTCAGCCCTCCAACCATTCAGGGCTTTTCACTGCTGTTGGCGACCTCCAACCTAATATCCAGACTATACCTGATTTCCATTAGTGCTCACAGTTAGGCAAGACGGAACACCAGCCCTTCAGGCACTTTTAAAATAAGCAATAATACTCAAGTGAGTTCCATTCCTTTCCTCCAATCTGATAAAGCAGCCAATCACTGGGTGGCTTCCTCCTGACCACACCACATTTAGCTGGGAAGAGTGAAGCTAAGAGACAGCAGAAGCGCCGCAGTACAGCCCGCCACTGTGGTGCTGTGTTTTCACTGAAGTATTTGTGTGGTCGCTGCAGCTCTTAAACCTACTTCTAGTGGATCCCCAAGGCCACCTTCTCTCTCTCTCTCTCTCTCTCTCTCTCTCTCTCTCTCTCTCTCTCTGTTTTTCCCAATTGTGGCTGTTGATTTGGTGGAAAAATGAAGGACCTGCTCCTTCCTGGTCTGAAATCCTGCTTATGATGGCCTTTAGTACGTTGTTTATGTTTTGTTCATTTTTCCCTTTGTGTACTTTTTGTAGATATCCACTTATTTACTCAGGGTTACCATGGGAATTACATATTACATCCTAAATACTTCATTTGCATTGATTCTAAAAAGTCCTAGTTATGCTCCTGTGCAGCTACTTCTCCTTTTTATTATTAGTGTGAAAATTGCACCTTTACATATAGATATATACTTAATATTGATGAATTTCTTTTTAAAATTCCCATAGATTTGTTAAAGTGGAGTTCCAAACCATAATTTCAACAACACTGTTTTTATATTTGCCCCTACCATTAAGTTACATTCTAGCATCCTCTCATTTCACCATAAAGGGCCCCCTTTTGCGTTTCTTATTAATAATAACTCCATCAGAGTCTGTACATCTGGGAATGTCGTATTTCTTCTTCACCTTCACTACCTGGGTTCCAAACCTCTGAGAGTAAGAACAATGATACTGGGTGTCAATTAAGTAATCACAAGCACCTAGAGATTTTTCTACACACTTTTTTTTTCCTTCTGGACTGTACCACACTCCTAAGAGAAGACATATAAAGAAATGTTGTTCAGAACAGAAACAGAAAGCAGAATCCTGAAAGTCTGAATGTTAGAAGCAACATGCCATAGCTCAGCTCTACAGTCTTGTTACAAAAGATTTAGCCAAGAGATAAAAATGTCAAAAGAAACTAGTTGAAATAAAAGTTTCTCACAATTTCTCAAAATGCACTTGACTTACAGATGTATAATAGCCTTGTTTCTTCTTTTTTTTACTAAAACATTCAAATGTCAGAATTGCTGGAAGCTTCCTCTTAGCGATTCTCTGGATGTGTTTCATGTCTTCAGAAGAAAATTCACAGTGTAAGGTTAACTATAGGTCTATGCTGAGGGAAGATTGGCCTATCTATTTGAAATCAATTAACAACAGTAGGCAAAATTTCAGCTTCTTCCTGTGAGATTGCTTGGTGCCATATGCCTGGTGCCAACTGCATGGTGCCAATTGAAATTGCATCTCTTGCTTAACAACCTTGAGCACAAACACAAACAAATAAACACAAAAGCAAAAACAACCAGAATCCTTCAAGAAATTCAAATTAATGGCATCTTTTAAATAACTCATCATCACCTGTTTCCCAAATAAATTTCCTTAATCCAGGGACAAACAACAAACTTGCTTGTGCTTATTAAATAAACATGTGTAACCACGGGGAGGTGCCACTGCGTGGTGATCGATCACGGGGTGTTTCCAAGCACTGCATCCTGTGCTGTGTTGCCAGCCTTTTGTGGCATTCTCCCTTTCCTTAAAAACTAGCATAAGTAGTCAAATGAAACTATACAACAATTAAGTCACTATCATTCTCATAGCATATATTACTTAATATTGGTTGAGATAACATGTAAAAATATATCCACTGGTGTACACAAAGTCACATAATTTGGTGCTTCTCCACCCACTAGTGATTGCTAATGATGGAACTAAGAGAAGTGAATCTCTTAATGTTCCTCATGTGTAATTCACAGGTCATAGTATCAATTCTTCTTGCTCTGAGATTTAAATAGGGCAACTTAAAGCTTAGAATTAAGAATCTACCTACCATATACATAAACTGCATTCAAGAACTGGCTATTATAATCATTTACTATATGAAGCAATAGAAACCAGGATATGTGTGAGGTTTGTCTGTAAGCAAAGAAATGTGAAGGGAATTGGAATTATGCATTGAAATTCATTAGCTCTGTGACTATAGCAAATGACTCTGCTGATTATGTGCTTTTTATATTATCTAGAAGGAGCTACAATTTGCATGGCCATTGCTGGACATTTAGTGATGCTCAAATGTGATATTATGTGAAGATTCTTCAATAAATAAGCTCTTACACAATTTAAATGACATAAATATATGGATATTAGATAGTTGATACTGTGGTTTGGATCTGGAACGTCTCCAAAAGTCTTATGTATTTGGATGTTATGTACAACCATGTTCTGTTAGGAGATGGGTCCTGGTGTGGAGGGGTGAATTATGGGCATGTGGTGGATTATAGGTATGTGGTGGGTCACAGGTATGGGGTAGACTGCAGATTGTAGACATATGAGTGAGATTACAGGCATGTGGTGGATTAAGGTCTTAAACCTGGAAAGGGTGGAACACTGAGGCTGGACACTGAGGTGATGGAACACTGGGAGAGGACCCAGAAAGACATATGCCCCTTCTTTTCTTCCTTCTTTCTTTCCTTCCTTCCTTCCTTCCTTCCTTCCTTCCTTCCTTCCTTCCTTTCTTCTGGGTCTGGTCCTTGACTTGATTTTTTGTTTGCAATGCTGTGAGGACCTGCCTCCGCCTCTACCATCACTGTGCTTTCATCACTGTCAGCCACACATCAATGGACTGTGACCTTATAAAACCATGTGATAAAATAAAGTTTCCTCTCCTAATTTGTGCGTGTTAAGTATTATATCACAGAGATGAAAAAGTAACTATGACAGTGAAACATTCATATTTTGCCAAGGGATTTTTAAAAGGATCAATTTGGTTTTCCAATCTTATCTTTTTGTTTTTAAGATTTTTTCCCCAATGTTTCATCTTATCTTGAGAGAAGTTTGTGAAGCATATAACAAAAGTGGCTCCAAGTCATGATGATCCTGTAGCAAAACCCACATGTTGAGCTTGCCAGATAAATTTATGACTGCCTTGGATGTAAAACTGCGTCTTGGATGTAAAACTCTCCAGGAGAACTAAACAGCTGTCTGACAATATGGAGCTATTTTCATTTTACCATAATTTGCCAAAAAACCTTTCATGTCCATGGATGACACTCTTTGCTTTCAGGCCCACATCAAAATATGAGCCATTATCGTAGAGCTTTGGTTTACAACAAGCACTCAGTTCTTTTGGAAAGAAAAGAAAAATTCAAAGATTTTATTATATCAACCCAAAGAGAAAGTGGCTATTTCCGATGAGAAGTTTGTAGACAAGGAAGAAAAATACGAAGGCTTTGGTACAAAAGAATAAGCGCTTCAGGCAACATCTGAAAGAGTGGCATGTCTAGTAAAGTAATTGGCATTTTTGATTCACATGATGAAATGAAATTGATGCGGTTTTTTATATTTTTGGAGTATAAACATCACATAATAAATAATCTCACACTAAATTTAATTGCATTAATTTTTGCTCATGTAATCTAAAGTAAAATTAATCATCCATGCTAATTGATTATACTTGTCCTGCACATTCATCTTATCATAACCATTGTACAAACTTCAATTCAAGATAAAAATATTCTCATGAGACCTGCGTGACAAAATTTCATTTGATCTGTGGAAACATGTTCATTGTCTTTTCACTTGCTGAAGAAGGAAAGTACCTTCGCAGATCTCCATAGCAGATTTACATCAGTTTCCTGTCTTCACCTTGTTTTCTTGGAAAATTATCGGCTGGAAGCTTGCACTGGCTGTCCTGCAGTTTCTGACTTGTGTGTTTTTGACAAAAGCCTGAGTGGCTACTTGAACTTCCAGCTCTGCCACATGCTCGTGGCCAATTTGGACTATCTCTCTTCAAACTTGTTAGCCCTCTGAATAAATTCCTTTTATCTCTATAAATTGTATTCACTATGCCACTCTTAGAACCCTATCTGTTCTAAATATGTCCTAAATACTGTTTTAAATGAGTAATTATAAATAATACTGGATAAAATAATTTTCTATCTTTTGTGTAGATACCCAAAGCAGAATTTGGAGAATACTTTTAAATATGTATATATGCTTAAACATATGTAGATATTTTAAGTTATCTGTTTCTCTCTTATCCAACAAATTCGTACCAGTTTAGACCACCATGAGATACCTGAGAATATTTCTTTAAAAATATGTCAAAATTTCTTAAAGTGTGCAATCAATATGTCAAAATAAATTGTTACTTTGTAAGCACATTTTCAGCACTTAACAATTGAGCAAATTTGGGGGAGGGGGCAGAAAGAAGGGAGAGAATGAGCTCCACACCCGGAGGGGTGAGAGCTGACCATGGCGGTTTGTGTTTCCTACTGCTTCTAATTTTGCTCTTGTGTTTTGGGAATTTAGTTTGCATATCTCCACTGTACGAAAACCTGTACTGCAGACATGCACCAGACAAGCCCATCTCTCAGAATACTGTCCACACATCCAGGTTCACTTCTCTGTGAATTTTGACAGGTAATAATTCAGCCAGTGACTTGGCAGTTTTTGTTTCAGTTAGCTTTAATTGAATCTGAGGCAGCACAGCGTTCCGTGTAGAACTCTACAGATGGTAGTGTAGTCCCTCCTGCAGTCAGTTCTGGATTTGTCCTAGAACCAGCTGAAAAGACTGTGTGGACACTTGGCAAATCTCCAGTTGGTATCAATATTCAAACTTCCACAAGTAAGTTCACGTATGATGTTGCTAGTTCATCATTTCCTTCTCTTCCTCCATCCTAATAGCATCTCATATATAACACAATGCTAGAGAATCAAAAGGCTTATGAAATTTGATCTTTCAGATAACTAGAGCTTCGTAATTTATAATACAGACAATTTGATTTTTAAAATTTTGGCTTGCTTGAGGATTCTAGGGAGGAATGTGACACCATGCACCTGCCACACAAGTGCGACATACTGAGCTATGTCCCTAGACCTGCCTTTGATGTTTTCAATGAATATCTTCAGAGATGTCTTATACTTTTGTATCTGCTTTAAAATACTGTTGGAATTTTTTGTATAATAGTTGCAAATGTTAATGAACTTTGTATTGTTAGGGTTCTAAGAGAGGTAGAGTTAACAGAATCTACAGACATAAAGAGAACTTATTTGGAGGGTTTACAAGTTGGAAGAGCGAAATAGTCCCAATCAGTTGTACCCACGTGGCAGAGCTGGGGCGCCCAGTAGCCGCTTAGGCTCCTGCCAGAAGGACACCCATCCGAGGTGGCAGGACAGCTGATGTGAGCCTGTCCCTGCGGCGGATAGTTGGCTGAAGAGCAAGGCCAAGACCGGAGACTGAAGCGGATCTGCTGCGCAGATGTGCAAGTGAAGACTCCGAGTCAGAGACCATCTCCCAGACCCAGGGCAAGTCCCGGAGAGTGGCAACAATGTTTCTTCTTCTCTGGGTTCCAGTTGCCAGTTGGGTGCCCCTCCCCAATTCCCTGGCCCTCAAGCCAACGACACACACATCTGAAAGCTATTCACTGGACATTCCCTAGCTGCAACAGATTGACGCAATCCCTCCAATAGTCACAAACTTCATGAAGATTTAAAGTTCCTTCAACATAATTTTCCTTTTTTTTTTTTTTTTGCTTTATCAACTTTATGAATTTGGCATGTTCCTCAACATCTTCAAGGCCTTGATTCATTCATCCGTTGAAAGGATAAATAATAATCTTTAAAAAATACAATTGCATTGCATTACATATAAGCAAAATACTGTGGTTGTTACAACATAATAGATGTTCAGTAAATAAATACAAACTGTCTTATATTTTAATTCATTTTCTCCTGCTTTCTCACATTAAAAATGCACGGTCAGTTTAAGATTGGCAATGAGTTACTCCCGGAATGTTGATGTGCAGTACTGCTTGTTCAGCCCTCGTGAGCAGACTAGAGGAAAGATGTAAGTTTAAATGCAAGGAACTATATTGTAGTAAAGTGCATAGTTTCGTGAATCTGGATGCAAAATTCTACCTTGTTTAATCAAGATTGTTTCCGAAAACCTAACTCCAGATTTCTGAGAGAGTAGCAGGTTAAAACTGGTTCGCCTGTGGTCTTTATGCTGTCTCACATGCTCTTTGAAAGAGGTCAGCTATTTTAAACGCTATCCTTTTGTAATGACATTTTTCACATCCTCGTGATGTGAAAAATGGTACAGGAGAAGGCACTAACTGAATTTTACACTGACGTTTGTCCCCAGCTCTTTTTTATTGTTAAGACAGGGTCTGTCAAAGTTGCTAAATTTGCCAGGATGGACTTGAATTTAGGTTTCTCCTTCCTCATCCTTCCATTCTACTGAGATCACAGGCATTAGCTCTTCTACTTAGCAACATTTGTTTCCTAAATTTAACTACCCAAAATAAATCTAATTTAACCTCATATGCTATAAATATGAAAATAGCATGTTTGAGTACATACCTAGGTATAAAACATGTACCGGGTGGTTTTGTGCTTATATATCCATTTTTCATCCACACAAGCATTCTGCAAAACAATGACAGATCAGCCTGCTTTCCAGCTTGGAAAGACCATATACCTTGGAGAAATTAGTTTGTTTTTCCAAGTCACAGAACTGTCAAGACTCTTAACCCTTCTTTTTCTGAATCTTTATGTGTGGATTCAGGATAAACTTATAAATGGACTGGTCAACCACTTGTCAACATTCTTTAAAATATTTTATAATATACTGCCTTCATTAAATAGTAAATGCAATTAAATATTACCAAATCATCCCATTGTGTATGGAACTTTGGGGAGATTCTCTCAATTGGAAGAGAAAAGATTTCTCCTCTCACTTTTGCCACTGCTAATGGTAATGGCTTGAGGATGACATTTGGGAACCACTGGAAAACAAGAAAAACATCTCGTGAAATATCTCTATCATTGTATTTTCTACAGGAAACACAAGACGATCTTGCCACAGAAAAGAAAACTATATAACAAAAATTTAATGGGAATACAACGTTCAAGAGTAAGATAGTACTTTGCCATTCAAATAGACAAAGAATGAGTGAGTTGCATTTGTTGATATTGAAATATATACTCAGTATGGCTATTCAGGAGAAGGTGATGACTTGGAACTCGACCTTTAAAGGCAATACTAAAAAGAATAATGTCCAAAGAGACTGTTCATCAAAATTTTTCCTTTATGTGATTAGGTTATGAAAGAGAGTCCTCACAGGGCACATGGTGGCAATATTCATACAATAAAATTATTATTAAATTATAAAACATATTTTATAAGCTTTCTACACTCTACAATATAAACTATCACTATCACCATTGAAAAGAATGACGGGGATGAGATTAATGTATGTCACTGAGCAACATTTGAAGCTGTCTTACCACGAGAGGCTGCATCCTGATGGAATTAGTTTCCCACAGTTTAGTCTAAACTCAGATGATGTGTACCCTATTCTGAGGAATGGTGAGAAAGTGACTAGAGGATATTGGGTGAGTTCTTTCAGACAAAATTAACTTCTAGTTCCCTTCTATCTGGATATTCTCTGAAATGCACACAAAGGTTTTCTCATAATTGTTTTCTGAATAGGAAATGGGAAGAAAAAAATATTTGAGCTAGATCACATGCTGGCTGAAAATTCAAATTATTACCATGACTGACATGCTAGTTGACAAAAATAATGAGCAATAGGCAGAAATAGTGACACTTCAGGCAGGATAAGCCTTCAACTCTTGGTAATTTGTCTTTTCACAACATGACTCTTTTTTTTTCCTCCAGTAAGCTGTATTTTAATTGAGGTTCTACTTATCTAAAATTTATTAACCATATTAAATCAATGTCATCTGTCATTAAATACACTGAAGATGCACCATGCAATATCTGCACGCAAGTCCACATTTTACTCCCCTCCCCAACAGCATTGTGCCTTCTGCTCATGAACATGTGACTCTTGAGTTTCAACGTTAAAATTACATCAGCCCAGTTATGACAATCTGTCCCTTCTAGAGGCAGGAAAAGGTTCTGTATTCAGAGAACTTAAGAAAATAAAGGCAACTGAAAGGCTGAGTTTTCACATGCAGGTGGCTTCAAAAGGAACGTTGTTGGCATAAGCTTAGTAAGATAAAGAAGATGAAAAATTAAAATAGGTTGTGATTGGTAATGAAGTGAAAGACTTATGAAATTAGTTGTGACTTAGTTGTTCAAACAAGACCTGCAGAGCATGAAGTGTGTGACAATCACTCTGTGCAGTTCCTGAGAGACACGGCCTTGTGGCAGGAGAGAGGCTAGTCAAGTTCAGAGACAAGAAAAGGAGCTGCACCAGCCACAGCATCTGAGAAGCATTTAATAAAGTGCTAACAAACAGGGACACAAAAGGGAGACCCATGCAAGCGGATGGCGGAAGGAAGAAGCACTGTCCTATGAAAAGGTAAAATGAGGATAGACAAAAATAATTATATTAGACCAATTTCACTAGAAATGTAAACGTTGTGAAAAATTCAGGCTCAGGAGATAAGATATGGCAAATAATCCCTTCTACAAAAGGCCACATTTATAGAAATTTACTGCCTTAAATAGTTTCACTATGACTGAATTTCAGTGTTTATCATTAGGGTCCAAAAGATTGTCTGAACAGGAAAATTATAATGATGGAGAGGGATCAAAGAAAGAGCTTTTGTTTAATTAGGAGGGAGAGGTAAGATCACCTTCTGATTTCTCAACTTTGTTTGATATTTGTACTTGTCTACACTATATAAACATGTTTTTTAGCCATGTATTCACGTGGCAGGGCTCATGACTGCATTTTCAAAGTGTTGCTGGTACAGTCACTGCATGCACATCACCAGCAGCTTGTGGGAAAGGCACTTGGAATGACACATCAGACCATGCAGGGTGGTCAGGAATAGAATATGGTATGTAACCATAGAGGAAGAGAGTGGACAATCAGGCACAGTGGAGTCTGTAACAAGGCAGGAAGTAATCTGCAACCAGCAAGTAACCAGCCAGCAAACAATACTAGATCTGAGGAAGAACTAGAATTCTGTTCATTATGGAAGAGCGCCATTAGAATCTGAGCTCGAGTTTTATATAACCACCTGTGAGGCCCTGCCATGAGTCCTGGCATATTTTGCCCCATGTATTTCTGCATTCCAAGGGAAAAACGTCATCTGCTTCTTGAAGTGCCCGTAACAACTTGGATTGATGCATTATTAATCTTTTGTTATCACTCAACCTGCTTAATAGGGTGAAAGCCTAATTTAATGGACATATTGGACAGTTCTACTCCAAACTCCCAGCTCCACGAGGAGAAACAGAGATGAGTAGCAGAGTCCACCAGCTGATCCAGCCCTCGCTTGCTGGTGGTGCTAACAGGACGAGTGCAGCCAGTCGGTGGGCTGCATTGAGGGAGTAGGGCATCCCCCTGCAACATTCTCCTGCAAATTTCTTGCTATCTTCATAATTATATGCCAAGCTAGCTTTCCAGGTTTATAGACCAATGTTTGCACATAAAGCAATCTGTGGCCATTAGCAACAGCTACATTAGTCCAGAGACAAATGCCCACCAAAGAAAAATGGTAGTTCACTGAAAAATTCCTGTTACTTGTAAGATCTTTGTGTTATTTTATGTAATAACAGTTGGATGTCTAAATGAAAATAATAAAAACCCAAGCGAGAGGCATATATACATTAACTTTTTGATATGTCTTGACTCAATTCTACCCTTTAATGATCTAGTTAAATTATAAATATAAATATTTATATTTATATTTATATTTAAATTATAAATATTTTTCATAAGTATGTTACATTTACTCAATATTTATTAAGAAATTTGGGTGGCTTCTCATAGTAAATCAAATGTAAATATTATTATATCATGATTTCTACCTTTGGAAAAAAGCATAATCTTATTGATGCACTTAACCTGCAGGTAGTCATTTAATACACTGTGATGCGAGCTCTCATCACATTGTTTAAAAAATGCCCTGACTTTGTCCTTAGCAGCCTGCATCTGGCAAATTAACTTTATATGTATGAAAAAGAAAAAACATCGGTGCAAAGGCAAAGGCGCAGGTTGTTTTAGAGAAGAGCGAACGCTCTCTCTAGAAAAGCTTTCCTTTCCACCTGAATACAGATGTGCAGAGAGCAGATTCCCGCTCTGGCGTGATCAAGGGTATTGCCACTTCCTTTCTGGGGCTGACCTCAGTCTAGTTCTCATTGGAGTGCCTCCAAATATCCTCTCCACCAGAGAGGCACAGAAACCCAGAGAAATAAACTTGACTCAAAATGTATATGTTCTGCTATGAGCATGGGTATACATATATCTCTGTTATGTGTTGTTTGGCTTCTTTTGGATATATTCCCATGAGGGGTATAGCTGGATCGAAGAGGATATTTATTTCTAGTCTTTTCAGAGATCACCATACTGCTTTCCAAAGTGGTTGTACGAATTTACATTCCCACCAGCAGTGTCACAGGGTTCCTTTCTCCCCACAGCCAAGCCAGCACTGATTACTCACCAAAATACCCATCAACAGACCAATGGATACACAAACTCTGGTATTTATACACAATGGAATACTATGCATCTATAAAGTCCAACAGTGTGGAGGCCTTTAAATGGAAGAAACTTGAGAACATCATGCTTAGTGAAGTAAGTCAGAAGCAGAAGGTGAAACATCGAATGGACTCTCTGATGTGAGAGACCCAGATCACAACTCTTAGGGGACTTAAAATGAAAAACAAAGTGAAACAGGGGGGTAGGGCAGGGGAGGATGAAAGGGGTGGGTAGGGAGAGGGACAAAAGGAGAGTGGGAAAGTCCTTGTTACCTTGACAAGATACCTGATACGTAGGTGCACAAAATACTCAACTTCATTGTGAATCTTAAATTTTGTGCTTATACATATCAATAAAATGGGAAAAATTTATATGTACATGACAAGAAGTGAAGAGTGGACACTGTGTGACATCAGGTAGGCAAGGTTAGTGTAGGGACACAAGAAAGTGTGACATGAGCAGCCAAAGAATGAGTGAGAGGATAAAAGTGTGCAGGAGAGTGGACTACCTGGGGTCTCTTCTGCTGAAAGATGGAGCTGAAATGTTGGACGATGGAACGACTGTGAGGGAAGAAAGATCTTAGCAGGAAAGACTACATATTGCTCTCCAGAAAGAAGATGCAAACTTGAAGCCTCCTTGAAAGGGGGGTCTGTTTTCACAAGTGACACTCTGGATGACTGTTATGTAGACAAGGGAACGAGTGGAAATACAAGACCACCTGACCCCCATGGACATCTGACAGAAAGAAAAAGTGAGAGGGTAACCAGAATACAGGAGAGTCTCTTCTTATCCCTGATTTTGATTTTTATGACTTCTATTTCACCCACAGTCCAAAAATGTTAAACAGAAATTTCCAGAAATAAACTATTCATGAGTTTAAATTATGCAGTAATACTAAGAGTACATTAAAACTCACAGTGTCTGGCCTTGTTATTCTCAGAATAGTAGTTATTCCTTTGTCTATCATTTCAGCACTGTGCTGGTGATATGGTTTAGATCTAAAATGGCCCCCTGAGACCCTTGTGTTGTGGTTAGGATCTGGAGTGTCCCCCAAAAGTCTCATGTATGGGTTTTCTATGGAGCCATGTAATGTTGGTGGATTGGGTCTGGTCTGGAGGGGTGGATTGAAGTTGTTAGGATTAGGGACATATGAGTAAAGACTAAAGGCATGTGACTTAAGACTAAAGGCTTGTGAGTTAAGACTAAGGGTGTGTAGTGGCCACACCTCCGATACCCGGATGCAGGAGAGACTAAGACTGGGACTTGGACTAGTCTCGATCAGTCTCACTTGCCTGTCTGTTTGTGATGTCCTGAGAAGCTGCCTCCACCTCTCTGCCTCTGCCAGGTACTTCAATTGCTGCCGGATGCCCCTGAGTGGACTGTGACCATCTGAAACTGTAAGCTAAAATAAACCTTTCCTTTTCCTCAAATTGTGTGTGTCAGGTATTGAGTACAGCAATGAAAAAGTAACTGAGACACCTTGTATTTATTTAAAAAATAAGATTTAATTACTAAATAAGCATAATATTTTGATGCAGGTGTCAGGCTTTTGGGAAAGGACTGGGACCAAGAAAGTGCTATACTCTTTAGGCATCTGTACTGATACGTTCGTAGCTGCATATGATGTTAGGAGATAACAGCAGGTTGAAAGATGCAGGTCACCAGTTCTGTGACCTGAAAGTGGGCAGCCTTGTCCCTGGCTGCCCCCTCTCTTTCCTTCACGGCTGTGAGGATTGGGCAGTTTCCTTTCTCAACCCCAATCCGCCACATCGTTTCCGTCTTGGAGCGACTCAACCATGGACTAAACTCTCCAAAACAGTGATATCAAGTCAACCCCTCTTCCTACAAGTTTCAGGTTTCATGAATTTAGTGTCCTTGATGGGACATTGGCTTATGTGCTATGTACCTCGTTAATCACTTAGTGAGCATCTGGTTATCAGAACAATTCTCTGATATTGTGGTATCTCCATTCAAGTAACTCTTTAATGGTGCGGTGGTCTGTCATGCACCTCACTTCATCACATCAAGTGGGAAGTGACTCATCGCACATTATTATGAAAGAAAGAGGCTTTGGGGATATGTATGAGGGAGAGACTGCTTGTGTAGCACATGCATGATGCTGGGCTCCACTGCGAACACTGTTTAAAAAAAGCAGGTAATATGTCCTCTATTTGAGAGGCGAGAGAGAGAGAATAAGCCAAAATTTTATATAACTTTATTAGTCTATGATTATAATTGTTTTCTTTCTAATAATCATTATTTCTATTAATTTCTTGCTATGCTTAATTTATAAATTAAACTTTATTACAAGTATTTAGGTGAAGAAAATACTATTTATAAATTTGGAAATTGCCTGATGCTTCAGGTGTCTGCGCGAGTTTATAAGATTTCCCCCCTAGATGAGGGAGAAGTGCTTGCCGGCAACTGAAGATTCAGCCAAGTGAGTCAAACCCCTAACGTTTGGTTCTGAGTGTCTGTGTGCCTGTGTTCTTGTTAAGTCTACTCTGGACTTACTTATTAAGAAGGTAACTGGGCAATCTGCTCATAACAGTAGAGCAGAGCTCTTCGCACTCAGATGTGTCTTACTTATGCAACATCTCCACTGGAGGACTTGGGTAGAAGCCAACCATATATACATCACAGGGATGGAGGTGCACATTTAAGACCCATCGTCGATTTTCCAAGAAGAGACAATGTAAGTATTGCTATGGCTTGTGTGTGGTTTGCGTGTCCTCCAAGGATCTGTGATTGAAGGCTTGATCTCATGGATAACACTCCTAGCAGGTGGTGAAACTTGGGAGTGGCAGGCCTGATGAGTGTCCAATGCACTGTCCGTGTGCCCTTGAAGGGTGTTGTGAGATTCCTTGTTCTGCACCCACTTTCTCCTGGCACATACTTTTACCATTACCAACCACACCGTGAAGTGACACAGTGAAGAATTAGCCATCACCAGGCCTAGGCTACACCATTTAGACTCTGACTTTTCAACACTGTGAGATAAAGGGACCTATTCTCTTTATGAGTTTCTTTAGATATTTTATTATAGTGCAAAGCTGACTAATACAACATGCAACATAGCTGTGCACCCATCCAACTATATGAGTTGTAAAACTGAATCCTAATACAAATTGTATATGTATGAGAATATATATACGTATTTCCTTCTTTGTGATATCTTTTTCCCCATTGTACTGATATGTGTAGATGACATTTGATCACTTACCAAGGAGTGATCTTGTCCAGGACTGGCTTCCAAAAACCAAATGTAAGGGCAACAGAGCACAGATGCTGAGTCTGATTTGATGTTTATCTCCAGAGGTAGGGGTGCCGTGCCCACCCACTTCAGGTCACCTGTGTGGGTGGCCTCCTCCTGGTCCCTCGTGCCAGACAAGATGTGAACTTGAGTATTTTGTGCATATACATATTGTGACAAAATTAGAATCCTTTCCCTCATCCTTTTCAATCCTCCCATTCCTTCCCTCCCCTTCCATTCAACTCCCATTATTCCCTTCAATTAGTTCTGTGAAGTAATTATGATCTGGGTTTCTCATATTAAAGAAACCATTCAGTACTGAACCTTCTCCTTCTGACTCACTTCATTGGACATTATGGTCTCAAGTTGCCTCCATTTACCCACCAAAGCCTCCAAACTATCTGTCCTTATAGATGCATAGCATTCCATTGTGAATAAATTCCACAATTTCTGTATCCATTGGTCCGTTGATGGGTATTTGGGTGTCTTCCACGTTTTAGCTACTGTTAGTTGTGCTGCTCTGAACATAGGTATACATGTATCTCTGTTATGTGTCGTTTTTTCCCATTTTATTGATGAGTACATGTGCAAAATTTAAGGCTTACAATGGAGTTGAGCATTTTGTGTACAAATGTTATGTGTTGTTTTTAACTTTTTGAGGAAAATATCTAGAAGAGGTATGTATCACTGGATAGAAGAGGATATTTATTTCCGATCTTTTGAGAGACATCTGTACTGCTTTTCACAGTGGCTGTACCAGTTTACATTCCCAGCAGCAGTGCAGGAGGGTTCCTTTCTCCCCACAACCTCACTAGCACTGATTTCTGTTTGTGTGCTTGATATATGCCATTCTCTCTGGAGTTAGATGGGATCTTAGTGGTGTTTTGATTTGCATTTCTCTAATGGCTAAGTACGTTAAGCATCTTTTCATGTATTCTCAATAACATTCTGGCAAATAGAATCTAGAACGTAATCAGAAAGATCATACACCATGGTCAAGCGGATTTCATCCCTGGGATGCAAGGCTGGTTCAACACACGTAAATCAATCAATGTAATACATCACATGAACAAAAACAAAAACCACATGATCATCTCAATTGAGGAAGAAAAAGCCTTTGATAAAATCCAACACCTTTTTATGATAAAAACTCTGAGAAAAGTAGGTATAGAAGGGCCTTATCTCAAACTGATAGAAGCCGTATATGTCAAACCTACCACAAATATCATAGTAAATGGAGAGAAATTCAAAGCATTTTCTTTTAAATCGGAAACACACGGCAAGGCTTTCCACATCTACTCTTACACTGAATATGTCTCATTCAACATAATCCTTGAAACACTTGTCATAGCAATCAGGCATGAAAGTGAAATAAAGGGCATATGAATCAGAAAGGAGGAAGTCAAACTATCCTTATTTGTAAGTAATATGCTTATCTACATAGACGATCACAAAAATTCCACTTTCAAACCCTTGGAAATAATAAACAAATTCAGCCAATTTCCAGGCTACAAAATCAATACTAAAAAATCAATAGCCTTCCTGTACAGCAGCAATAAACTTTCTGAGAAAGAGCTCAGTAGAACAATTCCATTCTCAATAGCCCAGCAAAAATTATATACCTAGAAGTAAACCTAACCAAGGACATAAAGAACCTATATAAAGAAAACTATAGTACACCAAAGAAAGAAGTTGCTGAAGACACCAGAAAATGGAAAGACATCCCCTGATCTTGGATAGACAAAATTAATATAGTTTAAGTGACTATACTTCCAAAACTAATATGCAGATTCAATGCAATTCCTATCAAAATAACAATTTATTTCACAGACATTGAAAAAGCAATCTTTAAATTCTTATGGAACAAAAAGAGACTTGGAATAGCTGAAGCAATCCTGAGTAACAAGACTAAGGCAGGAGGCATTAGGATTCCAGACATCGAGTTACACTACAGAATAATAGTTATACAAACGATATGGTACTGGCACAAAAACAGACAGGTAGGCCAGTGGAACGGAACTGAGGATGCAAAGACACACTCAAATACCCTCAACTACCTGTTTTGTGATAAAGGAGCCAAAAGCATTCACTGGAAAAGAACAGTCTCTTCAACAAATGGTGCTGGGAAAATTGAACATCCACATGCAGAGGAATGAATATAGACACAGACCTGTCACCATGCACCAAAATTAATTTAAAGTGGATCCAAGACCTAGATACTAAATCTGAAACACTGAACTTCCTGGTAGACAAGTTAGGTAAATACTTAAGACATAGGTGTAGGTAAAGACTTTCTTAACAAGATACCAAAAGTAAAAGAAATAGCCCCCAGAAATAAGAAGTGGGCTTATGGCAAGATGTATACATTTTCTGAAAAAATACAGTTGATATTTGATAGCAGCCTGTTCTCTTTTAAACAATCTATTCCCTGCTCCTGCTCTACCACATGCCTTTGGCTACACACAGGACAAGACTGCAGCATGCAGTGCAACACAAGGCGACCCCTCTCGTGGCAGACCCTCACTTGGAGTGTTTTTATTTTGTTCCCTTCTATATAAACTATAATAACTAACTGAGGATAAAAGATTTACTATGATAAATGGAGAACTTTTACATATTCACATGGCCACCTTCTCTTGTATGTTATTTCATATGATGACATACTGCAAGATTTTCAAAGTCTGATAGTCAAAAACATTATTGCTAGCTCTTATGTAACTATCAACTCATTGGGATATCATCACCAACATAATTAGTCATCCTTTTTTACTCCTTCCTGACAGAGAGGAATCCAAAAAAATATACAAATTGCATTGCACAAAAGTCAATAGAATATGATGCTTTTCTGAGGAATATATGCAAATCTCAATGATGTGTATTTTTCTTAAATAATATAACTTGGCATGATGTCTTGGATAGCATATGAAATTTTCAATTATGATTCTTAACTTTCTTGAACTTCAAATCCCACTAATTTTGTTTTTTATAATTGTTTGTTTATTTGTTTAGGGAGATAGGGTCTCACTCTACAGTCCATATTGGCACTGAACTCTAGTCTAGCTGGCTGTCAGTGCAAGTCAATCCACCTACCTCTGCCTCCAATTGCTGTGCACCACCACACGGTGCTCAGAGATCAAACCAAGGTTCTTGTGCTGGCCAGCCAAGTGCTTTAACCTCTGAGCCATGCCCCTAGTCCACTGTGCTATTTTTAAATATATGATAAAATCTACACTTCATGATTGGTAAAGCTTAAATGATATTTATGAAGAGAAACATGAACAAAGCTTGCCTGTAAGAAATGCTAGTCCAATGAATCTAGACCCATACCTACTGCCATCTACTAAAATGAAATCAAAGTGGATCAAAGACCAAGATATCAAATGGAAACACTCAATCTCCTTGATAATAAAATACATACAACTCTTGAAGATATAGTCACTTTCTCAATAGGACACCTGACGCAAGAGAAATCACCTCCAGAATTAGCAAAAGAGATTGTATCAATTTAGAAACCTTATGCAGAGAAAAAGGAAACAGTCAACAGAGGAAGAGAGAATAGACAGAATGGGAAATATTTATCTCCTATCTTTCAGACAGGGACTAATAACTAGAATATACAAAGATCAGAAGAGAAAAGAAAAAAGTCCCATCAAAATCAAAGATCCAATTTAAAAATGGGCTGATAATATTTATACATAATTCTCATGCAAAGAGATACAAATAACCAGCACATACATGAAGAAATGTTCAAAATCCTCAGTTATTAGATAAATGCAAATCAAAACAACCCTGAGATACCATCTTACCCCACAGAGAATGACTTATATGAAAAGCTCAAAAAGCATTAGATGTTGGTGAGGGTGTGGGGAAAAGGAACTCTTTGTCATTGCTGGCAGGACTGTAAAGCAGTCCAACCACTACTGAAAACAGTACAAAGAATCTTTGAAAAAGGGAAAATGCAAACCCCACTTGACCTAGTGGTACTTCTTCTGGGTGTCTTTCCAAAAAAGTTAAAGGGACCATGTAACAGAGGTATGTGCATACCCATGTTTACAGAAGAACTAATAATTGCCAAATTATTTAAGATGGCAAAATATCTATTGACAGACCAATGGATACAAGAAATGATTTACACAGTGCAGTACTGCTTTGCCAGAAACTCCGATGGATTTGAGTCATTTATAGGCAAATAAACACAGCTGGAGACCATCATGCTTAGTGAAATGAGTCAGACTGAATAAGTGAAACATCGTATGGTTTCTCCAATGTGAGAAACCCGAAATATAAATAGATAAGAGTCGAATGGGCAAGATGTTGAGAAGCAGAAGGGCTGAGGGAGGGCTTGGGAGGGCATTCAAGGGATAGGGGAAGGGAATGTGAATTCTCAGGTTTGGTGTAATATTGGATATTTCATGCACATACTAATAAAATGGGGAAAATTAAAAATTAAGAAGAAAAAGAGATAAGCTAGCCCATCCAGCCCCAGGGAGGCCTGAACTGTCATTGACTCATCTGGAGTGCCTCAACGAGTTCCAAGTCCCCATCCCTGAAACCGTGATCACTGCATGCCTGAGCCAGCACAATAGGCTCGGCCCCTAGCAAGCTTCCCTTTGGAATCTACAGTGGCCAGTTAAACGGAGATCCCTGTTCTATCTGCTTAGAGCCATAAATTATTTCATTCTGGAAACTACCTGGGCTTCACCAAAACAGTAACCACCACTGAACTCCATCAGATTACCAAAAAAGCTCTCCATGGACACTTTTTACCTCTCCATTTTCAACCTAAAGAGTAATTGCAGCATATCATATCTATCTTGCCATTATTTTCCACAATAGCTCATTTTGCCAACGTGTAACTTATTAGGGAACAGTGTTACATACTGACAGGAAATGGCGAAACAATATTTTGAGCAGCAGGACTTGCTTGGTTGCCCAGAAATCATCCCGTGTACACATCACGGGCACATCCTAAGGGAGAGAGCAGGTTGTGTGGATCTCCTTTCCTTGAGGTCAACATCCCATGATAAAAGGTAAGTCTAATGAAAACCACTGTGCGAAAAAAATTATTGAGAAGCAGGCTAAGAGCCTTTTTTATTGAACCCACGCTATCCCATCAGAAATGTTAGATAAATGTTTTATTTCTAATGACTGCCCTGTTGGTGCATTCTTTTTAGTTTTGGATTCTCCAAACCTTTATTTTAGTAGCTGGTGCTGTATGTTCAAGCTCTGTTTTGCCTCTAGAAGTCCTGGTACTCCATATTCCATTAGAATCCATCCTTTTCTCTAAGGAAATATTCCTGAAGGTATCAGTTTAATTGAGTTAAATAGCCAGCACTGGGTTCAGAAGGGCCAACTGGGAGACGCCACATTGAGACCTGCCACGCGTTGGCTTATCCAGTTATACTCACAGATGCTGTCTCACTCTCCAGTTTCTTTGCAAACTGTATTGCACAGTGAACACCACATTTTTAAACTGGATTTTAATTTTGGATATTTTCTGGAGACTGATGGAGATTCTGAGAGATTTCTTGCCAGCATGATTTTAACTTGCATTGGCAAAAAAAATAATAGACTTCTGTGTGATTCCTACTTAGTAGTGTTTAGGGGAGTAATGGTGGGATCTTGTGGTAAGCTGCTCACAGTAACAGTTGGTGTCCAATCTGGATGTGGACTGTTTCACATGTTCGGCCCCAGATCAGCTTCTGAAAGAGCAGATGTGAATTCAGGGCTGAGATTCAAAAAACACACCGAAAAAGGAGCCCACCCAAATCCTCCTCAAACCCATGTCCCTGGTGTTAAAAGAAAGGATTACAATGAGAGTAGTGGTAATAACTTGGATCTGGCAAGGAAGGTATTTTGTATGTGAAGACATTAAATATGAAAAATTAAAACACTTGGCAGCCACATTTTTCAGAACAATATTTCCCAAACGGATTACTTTGAAATGGTAGGCCAATATTGTTTCCAGTCTCCGTTTTGAGCCACCTATCGAAGCATGTTCTTTTTCTCTCATTGCCTTCCTCTGACATGATGTTAGCATTTCCAAACCCTAAGGAAGAGAACCAACTACAACGCGGGAATTCGCTACTTAGACGATCAGACCCCGGCTTTCTGTAGAGCTATTGCTAAAGAACGTCAATAATGCCATTTGAACTGTAGGGTTTATTTGTACCACAGCCCAGGGCAGGGGCCTCCAGGGCTGTACCCTGGAATCTGCTTAGCAGCACAGAGGTGCTGCACAGGAAGTCCGGAGCCTCATGGGAGAGTTGTGTTTTCAGCTTAGATTCTAACTAAAACTTGACGTTTACAAACAGAATGCAGTAGCAGAATGAGTGTAGCAATACAGCTATAGCAACTAAAATCTACCATTAGAGTTGCAAAATGATTTACATGTTATATCTCTAATATTCACTAAACTGTAAAGAAAAGCACCATCGCTCTTCATGTCATTGCACAGTTGAGAAAACTATGATTTTGAAATCTTCAATAAATGGATAAGCAGCTGTCATCAGCAAGAACACCACTGCTACACCGTGGGTTCGCGTAACCTTTGAGATCCACGTTGTGGTTTCCTTGGAACTTACATGAGGACAGAAAACAGGATGGAATAGCATGTTGGGCCGTGAAGAACTGAATGGTGTCATGCCTACCACCTGGATCTCAGGCACCGAGACCGGATGTTGATGTAAGAAGACACTAAGGACCTTGATAATATCACTTACCCCAAAACATGTAGAAAACTTATTAGTTCCTATTTCAGATTAGGGCAGTACAACTTCTATTGTTGCATTATTTCTGATGCTCTGCAATAGGGAGGATTGAAAGCCACGAGGAGGGATGACGTGTCAGTTCTTGGGCTGACTGAGCGTGGCCACAGCACTCCAAAGGGCACCACCACAACAAAGGCTCTGAAGACAAGGAGGTGGGGAGGTAGTGTTAGTCAAGTTATTTACACTCCCTGTGCCTCAGTTTCCTCTCTTTAAAACAATAGCAACAATAGTACCTACTTTTAGTATAGTTGTGAGTATTTTGAGTCAATACTCATCAAGCCCTTAAGCCAGTGACAAGTATAGACTGAAGGCTGAATAAACCAAACTATTGTTACAGTCATGCTTGAGATGCCCAGCGTGAATAAGCAGTCACCCTCCCACCTGGTTAGAGAAGTATGTCTGAATCAACTCATTTGTGTAGATGCCAACTGTCATATTAGTTCTTTAAGGACATCTTGATAGAAAAAGCTTCCAGGTAAATTAGCCCCTGACATCTAAAAGATGATGTTACATAACTTTTCACCACAGGACCTTGCTACGTGCACCTCATATGCTATGGCAGGAACTTCAGCTAACCTTAATATTTGGATGTTGTCTAACTTTCAGCAAGATGACTTCAGCTAGGTGTAGGCTGGCCTCACCTGCACTGCTCAAAGTGAAGGTACCAAAGGATGGAAAGACTCAATGACCAGGATACAGTGTGTTAAGTTGAAATGATTTATAATTTTTCTGGTAGTTGAAATGATTAGCAAATGTTCTGGTAATAACTGTTCTGGTGTGTGATTTTGAGAATATCACCTGGTCTCTCTGAACAACTGGCCTTCTCATGCCAAGATTTGTGTTTTGGTTCTTACTTGGCTTGCCTGAAGCATACCTTGAGAATGAGTACAGCAACTTTTAGGTGTGTCTCTGATGGTGCCGCTAGGACTGAGTGGCATGTGCGAGCGAGCAGAAGGGGATGATTTCCTGCCGGTGGAAGGCTCTACTCAAGAGGCATCTTTGGCATTTTTCTTGTTCTAAGGCTTCCAGATTCATGTGCTGAAACGCTGCCTGTTTCTCTGACTCTGGCGGGCAGGTGGATATTGAGGCACCATTCAGCCACTGATGTTATCAGCCATTTAAGTAAATTGTTTCCTATAAGCATATGTTTCCTATTGGTTCTAATTCTCTGGAAACCCTTACATAGTATACTTTTCTTATATACAACATGCACACACACACACACACACACACACACACACACACACACATACACACACACACACACACACACACGCACATGCACGAACACAGAGGCACACAAAAACTATCTCTATCTCTGTAACATTGTCTTATAAAAGACAAATCAAATTCAGTAGTCTCATCGTTCCTTGTAAAATAAGAACTTTCTGGATTCTGTGCAATGCTAGATGTATTTTTGGACTAGCCATGAAAAAGTCCCTGCCCTCCTTTATGTGATGAAACTATTGAGCTTATATTTTTTATTATGGCTCTGCTGAAGCAAAGCAACCCTAGGACATAGCAGAAATTGCACGTTAACACACAGAACCAGCTAGACAGCAAGATGGAAATCAACAGGAGCTAAAAGGCAACTGATGGAAAGCAAATTATCTTGGCAAATGGGCAAGTGGGAAATTCAGCAATAAAATGTGTAATAGGGGCATACTGCAGCCCGACATGAGTCCAAGAGAGAGCATTTGCACAATTCTCCCACACAGCTCCAATCAGAGCCTAATGAGTAGTTCGCTTGAAATTTAAGTGGCTTAAGACAGAATAAAATACATATATCCACTTTTATAATTCAGAATTCTCCCTCTACCTAGGGAGGGAGGCTCTACTTAAGCCAAAGGACATGAAAATGGCACAGATTCTATTCGCTTAATTTCAAGCACAGCTCCCTGGGGCAGGGCCGGCAGGCCGACGCTCATGTGGGCTGCGATGGTGAGAGACCTTATTTACAGAACATTAATAATACACCAGGAAAACAAAAGAATATGCCAAACAATGAATTCTAACAGTGCTCAACATGGTGTAAAGCAGCTCTTTCTCCCAACCAAAGCATAAGATAGTGGCCCCTCCTCACTGCTTTCTCATTCTCTCATTCATAGTGAGACTGAAGGGACAGGATGAAGAGTGGATTATGCTTTGAAGCTGGAGCTGCCTTTATGTGAATATTTTAAAGACATATATATGTGCTGTGGAGACATTAACAATGAGCCATCTTTGTTGTTTATACAGATGTGTGCGATATGATTGAAGGACTCCAACATGGTCCAAGAGACTATGGATTAAATCACCTTGATTTTCACTGTTCTCGGAGTTTTTTAGGTCTTTTCAGGAGACTGATTTTTAAACATGTCCATTTTCAAAGAAAATTAAAAGAGGCAGAAAAATGGGTCAAAAATGATACAATAGGCAGAAACAAACATTTTGAAGAAGAAATAGGGCATGTCATATACACATGAGCATTCTTGCTTTTGTAATGAATATTCTTAAAGCTTTGCTGCCTTCTGAATCACAAAATGCATACATGGTGGACACCTATGAAAATGCTTGGAGAGCCTACCTCATGGTTCACAGTGTGAGTGTGGGCACTAGGAAAATTATGTTTACATCACAAATCCAAGTTGGCTGATTTCTTGGTGTCTATTTTCTTAAATAATAGGTAATAATGTCTGTCTATAGTTTTCCTATGCCTCACAAAGTGCACTCATTTAAAGAATGTTAGGTATTGTTATATCAAAAATGTTATATTGTTCTGCTTAAAGTGTCCCAGTAAACAGACACAGTGACAAGTTATTTATGAGATAACCTCTAATAACCACTGAATCATCGTATTGTTATAATTTTTACCACACTTAAAACATGGCCAACTGGAGAGACAGCTTTGAAGAGAAATTAGAACTCAAATCCTAAAATCTGCACTCACCAACTCAGTGACATCAGGAAGGTTGTGCTTCTTCTGAGGTCTGTGTCTTCGTCATAAAGTAGCAATGGTCACCCTAAGATGTATGCTCCAAATATCACAAAACTAATGGATAAAAATTACACATACCAACTGAAGTACCTTCCTGTTTTTAATTTGCTTCAGATGAGGGTACCTTAGAAAAGTCCAAGGAATTCTCAAAGATTTACCCAGAACCTAATACATCTACCTCCCTCCAATCTTTCTTATGAGATTACTCTACAAATATTTCTATACTATCTTTCTTTTAGTAACCTAACTCTGACCTAACTCTGGGAGGAGCAATATGAATATTTCTAAGCTTCGTTAATAGTTTATTGTGGATTATTTCCTGCTCTGTGATGGACTGTCACTTTGCATTTGATTATCTAGTTCTATAATCTAAATTCTCATTGTATTTTCAGCAAGAATTTGATACTCTCTTCTGCACAAACTCTACAACAATCAATGCAGTGTTACAAACATAGTCAGAATTTCTAACAAGTTAAATAGTAATCAGTGCTGGCGAGGCTGTGGGGAGAAAGGAACCCTCCTGCACTGCTGGTAGGAATGTAAATTTGTACAACCACATTGGAAAGCAGTATGGAGAGCTCTCAAAAGACAAAATAAATATCCCCTTCGATCCAGCAACACCCCTCCTGGGAATATATCCAAAAGAGGTTGAAACAACACATAACAGAGATACATGTATACCCATGTTCATTGCAGCACAACTAATAATAGCTAAAATATGGAAGTCGCCAAAATACCCATCAATAGACCAATGGATACACAAACTGTGGCATTTATACAAAATGGAATGCTATGAGTCTATAAAGTCCAATAGGGTGGAGACTTCTGCAGGCAAATGGAAGAAACTTGAGAACATCATGCCTAGTGAAGCGAGTCAGAAGCAGAAGGTAAAACATCTAATGGTTTCTCTGACATGAGAAACCCAGATCACAACTATCTCATAGAACTTAAAAAACAAAGTGAACAGGGGGCGGAAGGGGGTGGTAGGGTGGGTGGGGGAGAGGTGGGTAGGGAGACGGACAAAAGGAGAGTGGGAAAGTCCTTGGGCGGGAAGGGAGAGAGGGGCGAAGAGATACGTAGGTGCACAAAATGCTCAACTTCATTGTAAACCTTAAATGTTCCGCTTATATCAATAAAATGGGGAAAAAAGAAATCCCACACATATTAATTTAAAAACAAAAATCACAAATTGATCCAACAGATACTTGAGGAAAAAAGAAACGGCACAGTTCCCTGGAGTAATTATTTGTGATGTACCATATGAGTAGCAGGCGCATTAATTCCAGGATGTGGTACAATCGAAATGACCCTAGTAACTGGGCTTCTCCCAGGCACAGCCGTCAAATGTGTTTGAAACATTGATATGTTCTAGACCTTCTAGTGTACTTACAACTCAAAATAATCCTTTTCTTTAGCAACTAAGCAGTGGCTGTGATTTGCCAGGAGGGTGGTATCAAAATGGTCCTCTTTTGCAATCATTTTAAAGCAGAGATAGAAGAAAGTTGTTAATATTAGCCGAAATAATCAGCAATCATAGCAATTAAAATGGTGTATGTGAGCAACGTATTTCTTCTAATTGGATTTAGAACTTGACTAGAATAGTGAAGATCTGAGGTGCCCATGAGTTTCTCGGGGTATTAAAAACAAACAATGGAGGCAGTATACTCAGTCTCAAATATACGCTAATGAATAAACCCAGTAACAATCTCAGGCACTGGGAGCCCAATTATTACTTGTTTTTGTTTCTGCTTCTTTATTTTTAATTTTCTTTCTTCACAGGACCGTAATTCAGTTGGGAAATAAGAGGGTGTGTTTGGAAGTAATTTTCATTAACTGTTAAAACATTTGTCCTGACGAGTAAAAGAAACTTCAATAATTAACCCCTTGTAAGGGTAACATGGGTGTTGGAGTCACATTCACTGGGTTTTCAAAGTTGAGTTCACTGTTCGGTAGCTGCCAGATACTAAGCATATTAAATAGCTTGCTTTTACTCACTCTGCTACTGCGGTGTTTAACTTAACAGAAGGTTCATTCTGGATTAGTATGGGGCATGTGAAAGGTGCCTGCTTCAGAGGTGACCCGCGAACATGGCACACCCGGTGAACCAGTGATGCAAAGGGTGATAGTGCAAGTGACAGCTCTGTCTGATGCAATGAAGACCATGCAGCAGCAGCAGAGATGCTCCCCAGTGTGCCCCCAGCTGTTCTCGGGAACAAAAGATTGAATCCATGAGGGCAACCAATGAGAAAAACTTTTCACTACCTAAACCTCAGAGAGGAGGCTCATCGCTAGAGCATACAAGGACGTGGAAAGAAACAGACCCTCAAATTCAAAGACCTGGTTGAAAAACAGGCAAGAAAAATGAATAGGCGATTCTCAAATGAAGAAGTTCAAGTGTCCAGCAAATACATGAAAAGATGTTCAATGTCTAGAGCCATTATAGAAATGCAAATCGAAACATCACCAAGGTATCACCCAACTCCAGAGGGCATGGCATATATAAAGAACTCGAACAGCCATCAAATAATGCACAGTGAAAGGGACCAAATACAAGTGATAGATTGTACACGGGTGTCCCTCTTATGAAATGCACAAAAATAATGACAAAAAAGCCCCAACAGGAATGACAGGATAGAATGAGATACAATGGTCAACTGGGGAAGGGGTGAGCCTCTGATAAAGGGGTAGCATACACGCTCACTGATTTCCCAAGCCCCATGTCTCTCATGTATTATAGAATTTGAAATTCACATATCTACAAGCAAAACAAAACAAAACAACAACAACAACAACAACAACAACAACAAAACACTAGTGAGTTGTCGAGGAAAAGGAACCCTCCTGCACAGCTGGTAGAATTGTAAATTGGTACAACCAGTATGGAGAGCAGTATGAAAATTCCTCAAAAGGCTGAAAATAAGTATTCTTTTTGATCCAGCCATACCTCTCAGGGAATGATTTCAAAAGAGTTAAAAGCGGCATATAACAGTGATGCACATATACCTCTGTTCACAGCAGTACAGCTAACAAGAGCTAAAATGTGGAAGATGACAAATTACCCATCGACAGACCAATGGATACAAAAATGTGGCATATGTACACAGTGGTGTACTACTTTTCCATAAAGACAGACAGATTTGAAGCTTTTGCAGGTAAATGGATGCAACTTGAGACCATCATTCTAGTGAAATGTGTCAGGTGCAGAACGTTAATATCGAATGGTTTCCCTAATATGAGAAACCCAAGAATATAGTCATTTTACATAATCAAATGGGGGCAATAGTGGGAGTTAGGGGATGAGGAGGGTATATGAGTCAAAAAGGGCGTGGGAGAAAAGACTGTAATTTTGATGTGATATGTATGTGCACAAAACACTCAAGTTCAATGTAAACATAATGTATCATCTCTCTCTCTATCTATCTATCTATCTATCTATCTATCTATCTATCTATCTATATATATAGCTAAGCTTAATGCCTACCACAAACTAGGTTTACAATGAATGCGCATTTTATGCCTGCAGGGATAAATGACAGACATCTTCTTTAATCAAAATTGTCAACCGATACTTTCTATGAGGAAAGTCAAGCAATAAAAGTTAATAATTCTTAAGAGAAGCACCATGAGCTTTTGGGAACTTGAAGAGAAAATCATAATGGGAGAAGATATTCTGATCTCTGGCCCAGTGACAAAGGGGGATCAGGAGACACCAGTGTAAATATATATATATATATATATATATATATATATATATATATATATATATATATATATATATGAAATGGGGAAATATCTTTATCTTTTATGGTAATTCCACACACTCAGGATATGCACATGATTAAAATTAAGGAACAATAACAGATAGCATGAAAGATGTGGCCCAGGATGATCCATCATTTCTGATCAAATAAACGGTGTTGAAACAATTCATGTTTTAAGAATAGTGAAGACAAAAAAGTTTGGTATGGCATAGAAATGACAAAACAGTCTCAACTTGGACAGTAGCTTCTGGGGAAATTTTCAAGTGAGGAATGGTGGAGAATAACATCAGTTGTGAAAATTTCATGAGAAAATATATGTAACCAGAAAATGTAAGTTGTCTCTGTAACAATGAATAAATAAGTTTGTCTTCAGAAGAAGTGGGTTTTGATTGTCAATTCTAGAGGAAAAGAAAAGTTTTATATACCATTCTAGGTAAATATATTTTCCAAAGAAAATAATTTATTGCAAATATACAAACAATAGGTTTCTGAATATGAGAAGATATAATAGTATGAATGTAAATAATAAACACAGTTGATAGCAGAGCAGTGAACTTACTCATTGATCAAAACATCTATTTTTTTATGCCACAAAGAATAAATGTTAATGTACAAAAATTTTGATAATAATGTCTCACTATTGTTTCATCAATTGGGATAAAAATACCAGACCAACACATGGTCAGAGCGATAGGTCACCATTACAAGGAAGTGGAACAAAGAATTTTTATCTAAATTACTATTATTTTTGATTTCATTTTCTATAAATATAGTGCTGATCTGGAACTATAGTTTATGAAAGCAAAATTTTACTTACTAATGAGAGACAGTACCTGGTAGACCATTGGACTGTTAAACTCATATGTCTAAAACCTAATATTTCCTATAATTTATAATTTTGTCTGTCCCACTCCATATTTTCATTTTGTTACCGATGTTTGAGAATTTGTCACCTACTTTTGAGAATCTCTTTCTCTTTTGGAATGACCCTATACAAAATGGTTCCTGTTGACTGTCATATCTTGTTTTCCTGATTGAACAGGTAAATTATATGCTATGCCTTGTCTTGGGCATCACTGAAATATGGGAACTTTTCTTACTTTCAGTAGAAATCTTACACAGCATCTCATTTGATGGATGCTTACAAAAGTATGCACCAGGATGAGGGCGGTGGATGAACCTACAACCAACATTTAGAATATTATTTACATGTGTGTAAGTAGATAGCAGTTTTTGTGTCAAGGCTTTGTTTTATACTAGAATGTTTTTCTAAGGTGTCCCTAATTTGAGTCCTTAATAAAATGCATTATGTAAATATCACTGGGATTTCCCTATCACATTGCTCTTCAGAAGACCTTCCATGGAATGACCTTGAAAAACTGAAAAACGGCATGCTATAGTGACAAACTCAATGGTTTAAAGAAGAAAAATATATGTTGTGACCATTGAAGAAAGCATGTCAACTTGAGGGAACCAGGAACCACACCTGGATTAGGGTTTGGGAAACCACGCCTAGATTGGAAATTGAGAACCAGCCTGGGATAGAGTGTGAGTGACTTTTGGGCCGGTGAATGAGGGAAGAGCGCCCACCCAGATGTGGGAGGACCAACTGGAACTCCAAGGGTATAAAAAGGGTGGAAGAGGGAAGATTGTCACAGTTTATTCCTCTGGGAAAGCTCTCACCTTCGTAATTGTCTGCAGACGCTGACTTTGCTACACGCTGCAGATTTTCATCACAGATTTATTCCATTCTCAACCTGTGTCTGTCTGCAAGTCACGGCTCTTCATTCACCGTTCTTCAGTCTCTGATGTTTGCCATTGTTCTTTGAACAACTGAGATCTGCGGCAGACTCACCTCACAGGCTGTCTTGCAGTCCTGGACAGGAGATCTACTTCATGGCTGAGCAGCCATCTTGGACTATCTCTATCCTCGGATTTGTAAGCCTTCCTAATAGATCCCTTTTGTTCTAAAATCTGTAAATACTGCTTCGAAAGGACCCAACCTAATACATATGTCCTCACATTTTGGAGGTTAAAAGTCTCAAAGAAGTCTTGCATAGTTAAAATCTGCCCCCTTGCTTCTTGTATTTCACAGAAGCGACCCATTGTCCTGGCGTGTGCTGTCGTCCTCCACATTCTGAGTGTGTCCCTCCATAATGTCACAGCTTCATGATCTCTTCCTCTTTCCTGCTCTCACCCCGCTGTCTCTATTTGACAGACTCATGACTACATCAGGCCAACAAAGCTATCTTAGGTACTTTCTCGTTTCTGGGACACAACACCTAATACACACAACTTAAAGGAAGAAAGGTTTATTTTAACTCACAGTTTCAGGAGATCCTCATCCATTCATGGGTGGCCTACATTGGTGGAAGGGCTGGGCGCAGGGCCTAGCATGACTCAGCAAGACAGGAGGCCAAGAGGACAAAAGGCAGAGCTAGTGAGGGATTTAGATCCCGACAGCTCATGTGCACTGGTCAGGGTTCTAAGAGAGGCAGAGTTAATAGAAGTTACAGAGATAAAGGGAATTTATTTGGAGGGCTTACAGGTTTCAAGGGAGAGATAGGTGAAATCTGCCGTGTTTATGTGCAAGAGCTGGAGGGTAGCCGTTCAGGCTCATGCCAGAGGACACCAGTCCAGTCTGCAGGGCAGTCAGCGAGCACCTGCCAAGGATGGTAGTCCAAGAAAACAAGGCACAGACGGGAGACTGATGTAAACCTACTGTGGAGATCTGCAAAGCGAAGACCAGGGCAAGCCAGGACCAAACCCAAGTGGAGGCCATAGCTATTCTAGGAAGAGGCTGCAAAAATGTATCTCCCTCCCTCTTTTTCTCATTCAAGCTCCCAGTTAGGAAGCTCTCCTCAATTTCTTGGCCCTGAAGTAAACAGCACACACCTGAAAGCAATTTCTGGGACATTCCCCAGTTGCAACAAGTTGAATCGATTTCCCAAATGGTTACACCGTGCCTTAGCGACCTGCCTCTGTATCGTGGTCAGGATGTGGAGTCAACCACAAAAGCCTCGTATATTCGGACTTCTTAAAATACCCCGGTGGTGTTGAGAGGCATCCCTTCTTTGGAGGGATGGGACCCTGGGCCTTGGCTCAGAAGGGAAGGGTCCTGGGGGCAGACCTCGTAAGGGTAGCCCTGCCCCTTCCTCTCTGACTTGGCTTCTACCTGCCACACCTTGAGAAGCCGCCTCCGCCTCTGCCACCATCTCCCTCATGTGCCTCCACCATGAATGGACTATGAATGACTGCCTGAGGCTGTGAGCTCAAAGAAATCTTTCCTTCCTTGAATTATGAGTGTCTGGTATTGAGTCACAGCAATGGAAAAGTAACAAGGACTCCCTTCCAGATTGTGCCCCAGTATTTCCCACCTCAATACTTAGAAACACAAGAAATCAAAGGTTTAACACCCGTGATTGAATCACCTCCAGATACGTGAGACTTGGGGGGGAACATTCCAGATAGAAGCTATGATATGAGAGTGGGTATTCCAGTTCCAGGATAAGCTGCTCATATCAAGATTTTTAGCTCAATGACATCTGCAAAAATCCCCTTTTCCAAATCTATTTACCTACAAATGAGCTCGTGGGCACTTTGGGAACTCCACTGTTTAATCCCCCACAGAGGGATGAATCAGAATATGAGCACAGGTTCTTATCTGATTAAGGAAAAAAATGAGAGAGACTTTGGAAATATAGAAATTAAAAAATGTGAAGGAAAACTTGAAAATAGACAAAATAAAACCCAAATATATGTCTCTGAGGCCGAAAAGAGTACATAACATCCATTCTTACTTTAATGAAATTTATTATTAGGAAAATACTCCTAGAAATGCTATTTTATTTTATCAAGGATGTAGTATTTTGGTAAAAAATTCCTATGACATAAAATTTAACTTTTGAAAAAATAAATACATGAATTCCAAATTCTGTAACACACTAGAACCATGGGTTGTGGGGAATTAGTGAGTGTCTATGTCCACCCCTTTTTCAGAAGTTCCCCCCTTTTCTATCTGATCAAAAATGGAGCCACCTAGAATCAGTAATGCTCAGTGAAATAATGAAGCACAAAAGACTGACTATAGATGGGTGTCCCTCTTATGAAATGCACAAAAATAATAACATAAAAAGGCCCAAACATGAATGGCAAGGTAAAAAGAGAGATGCTCTTTGATATATACAAAATATGGATTTTAGAAGCTTCCATTAGGCTTTCTTAGCAATTACAATAACTAATGTAGGAATTCATTTTTCAGTTTTGGTTTATCATGCACCACTGCAATTTGTGAAGGATTTGCAGCAGAAAGGACTAGATGATGTGATTTGACTGCATTATACAAATTCATCTTTTGTTTTCCGTCTATGTTAAATTTATATGCAGGAAAGTTACATGCTTCTCCAAAAGCTTTAATGTTAAATAATAAATGTGATGTAAATAAAGTTTCTACTAAAAATATTAGCATTTACAGAAAATCACTTTGTTAACAAAGTAAATTTTATGTCAAGCAATGAGTTTGATCAGAGAGTTTTGCTTCTATTATTTAGTAAATATAACCAAAAATTTAATGAACTCATCTTATAAGATAAATTATAGGTACTCTAATGCCTTCTTTTTGATAATTAAATGACGTTTTAAAAATGCTTATTATCATCAAGATATAATGGTGGCTTTATTTTAGTGACGTTAACATTTCAGTAAATGGGAACCAAGATGAATAAATGTGTACTATTTATTAATCTATTCACCATTTTGCTGAATAGTGGCCACACATCACGGAGCAAACTGGAGCCAGAGGAACCACCCACGAGGACACAGAGAGGCGCTCCTGCATCTTGCACATCCTCTTTCACTGAGCTCAATGCCTACCACAAACTAGGTTTACAATGAATGTGCATTTTATGCCTACAGGGATAGGTGATAGACAGCTTCTTTAATCAAAATTGTCAACCTATACTTACGTTCCATCAGGAAAGTAAGGCAATAAAATGAATAATGCTTAAGAGAAGCACCATGAGCTTTGGGGAACTTGAAAAGAAACACATAATGAGAGAAGGGATTCTGATCCCTGACCTGGTGACAAAGGGGAGCAGTAAACACCAGTGAATTAGAACTTCCGTCAGTGAATTAAAGAGAGAACAGAAACATAGTCTGGAAAATTCCAGAGATTCACAAGCATTTATAGGCTGGGCCTGGTGGTGAAGGCCTATAACCCAGCATTGCATCAGGGTGGTGCAGGAGGATCCCAAGTCCAAGCCCAGTGTGGCTACTTGGTGACATAGTGTGAACTGTCTCATAAAAGGGGGGAGAAGGATTGAAGATAGATCTCAATATGTACATCCTAGTTCAACTTCCAGTACCACAATAAATAAATAAATAAATAAATACATTCCTATTGGATGTCAGAGACCATGTAGTCATAGACTCTTACAAGGGCCTATTCATCCACAGAGTATGGGAGAGATCAACTGCTAGAACTACTTTTCTGCCTGTAGCCACACTCTTGAAAATAACTTTTCACCAACAGAACGGGACATTAGGTCTAGAAAAAGGAAACCACAGTGAAACATCTACTGCATTTTATTTGTTCTCATCCTCAGCTCTCTGGGTTACAGAAGTCCTGGGGGGAACAGGCCATATTTGCATTATGGACCCTGGTGTCTGGTTCTGTGAGGAAAAATACAGGCTTTATTTGCAAAGAATTGTGACCTGATTTTCTCCTTTAAGCTGTCTCGAGTCTATGTGAAAGACCTCTGCTGGTGCTCATCTGTTACAATTATCAGAGCTCACTTAGGGCAGAAAGGCAATAGAACTTCCTTGAGAGCATAGGATGTTGCGAAGACAAGAAACCCCAGATATGTGGGGAAGGAGACGGTGAGGTCTACAGTGAAATGTCAAAATACTTGGAGAAAAAGTGGAAGAGGAGTTTTTAGGGGTGGGGGGACTGAAGGCATTCAAAAGCACTCTTGCATCCTGAGAAATTTATGAAGCTACATGAATGCCTCACCAAGAGGTACTTGCTCAGAAAAAGCTCAAACACCTTTTGTAAGCAACACAAACAAACCCTAAGGAAAGAAAATAGTCTGATTTTCACAGGCACTGCCTAATAACACCTGAAAGGTGCTAGTTTAAACACAAGTTTTGAAGCATGCAAAACAATAAAGAATTAAGTTCCATTCACAATAAAATTAACAGTGTCTCTAAGAAATTGCAGACTTGGAAATTACTAGACAGATTGTAAATAAAGTGTCATAAGCTTGCTAATGCTACAGCAAGCTATGGACGAATTGATTTTTATGAAGACTGTGCATATTTTGAATATAGAAAGTGTTGCCTTTCCCACAATTCAGGATGAGGCAATTAGTTACATAACATACAAAAATGTGTCATGGTGGCTGTCTACCTCACAATACATAAAAACCATTTAAAATATAATAACCTAAATATAAAAGATAAGGTATAAAACTCTGAAATGGGAATAACATGTCACGAACTTTTACAAAGCCATGAATCCTCAGCTCAGACGTGAAAAGTGTAAGCTATGAAATGACAACACAAAAGATACAAAAGTAAAAGACTGAGGCATCCAAGGACATTATAAAGAAGTGGGAAAGAAAGACCTTCTGTGCTATCTTCAGGTCACTGGGACAAAGTACATCTACTTGGAGGAAAAGTTTATTTAGACGCACAGCACTAGATGTTTCAGTTCAAGGTTAGCTGGTTCTGTCTTGTTTATATCCAGAGCATGGCAAAAAAAAAAAAATCCTGGAAGAAGGGCATGGTGGAGAAAAGCCATTCCCCAGGACTGGGAAGCAGAGAGCTGGCAGAGTGATTCAACGTACCCGTCAAAGTAATGCCTCTAGTATTCTACAGCTTTCAGCTAGGTCCTACCTCCTTATATTCCCTTTAGCTGTGAAGAAGCCTTCGTGGTATGGCCATATCTCCGCCCAGGCTGTCACCATTGCTGCAGTAGGGGTACAGCTTTCAATGCAGGAGCCTTTGGGGACATTCCAGCTCAATACTATAACAATAAACCTACAAGGTTGAGAAATATTTGCAAACTATGTACCTGACACTGATCAGGTACACAGTAAATCTAAATTTACTCTTGCAACTCAAAAGAAGAAATCTTGTTTTTTGTTTTTTTTTTAATGGCATAATGTGTTGAGTAAACATTTCTCTTAAGAAGATATACCAATGGTTAAGAAGCATATAAAAATAAGTATGTGGCTTTGAAAGCCATGATGAGATACCACTCCAAAACAGTAGGGTGTTTGTTAAAAAAAAAAAAAAAAACACCACCAAAATAGCAAGTGATGGTAAATAATTGGAAATATCAAATATTGCTGTTGGGAATTTATAAATGTTCAATCTCTGTGAAAACCACTTTTGATGGTTTCTTTAAATTATAGAATTGTAACTCAGCACAGGAACTCCTCGGTATATGCTATACTAATTAAAAACATGTACTCCAATAAATTCAAAATGTGGGTTTCATGTTTGTAGCAGCACTATTAGCAAAATTTAGTGATACAAGCAGTGCAAATATCCATCAAGTAATAAACAGATAAATAAACTTTAGTGGGGATTAGCATATATGCTGGAATTCTCGAATGCCATTAAAGAAAAGATGGGCTGATGTCACAACAAAACTCAACACAAGATGCTAAGTGAAAGGAGCAGGACTGGAACGGTGCCTTTTGTAAGATTTCACCCACATAAAATATGCAGAACAAGTAGGTACATAGACAGAAGGCAGGCTGCTGGGTGTCAAGGCCCGGGGAAGGCCGGTCTGGGATGCAGCTGTGTGGCAGGGACTGGGTTTTCTTTCTGGTTGACATAAATACTTAGGACTGTGCAGAGCTAGTGGTTACACAATATTGCCGGCTTACTACATGCCTCTGAACTGGTGGATCTAAAATGGCCCATTTTATGCTATATTGTTTCATCTCAGTAAAATTTTTAAAGATACATTTGTACTGGAAAACACAGTAATAAATTTGTGTTCCTATGAAATCACCCCAGGTGGCACAGTTAAAGTAAGCAATTTAAAAAGACACTTGATAAATTCAGGGTTGATTCTGTTGAAGACCATAGCAGATTACCTTTTGAGACTCCAAAAGTTTGAGACAGCAAGAATGATGCTCTTATGAGAGAATGAAAAAACAATATAGTGAATACTAAAGAGGTATTCTAGAGATTGTGGGATTTCTCACTTTCTTAAATAATTTCTGAGGAAGAAAAAATTATTAATGCATGTGATAAATCTAATTGTTCTAAAATTATGCATGTGGAAAGCATCAAAATCACTGCTAAATGCAAGCATTTCCTAAGACTGTTTAGTACAGTTTAAAAGGTACATCGTCATAATGAAGCATCGTAAGCTGCCACGTCTCTCCAAAACCTGCTTGTTTAAATACGTCTACTGAGTGGCAGTTTGTAAATATCCAAGTCTGAATACTTACTCTTTGTTTTTTCTCCTACTACATAACACTAAAATCACCCAGCATGGTCCAACAGAAATTTACCATGAGTCACCGTGATAAATTGTGAGCTTTATTTTAAAATATCCTTATATTCATATTTTACAATTAAAGAAAAGGAGCTCATTTTACTTATATATTTACCTAACCCTAAAATACTATAATTTCAACCTATTATTAATATAAAATTATCTGAGATATATTATTGTCCCTCTTCAAAATCGATTCCAATGTGATATGTACTTTATATATATGTCATATACCTAAATCAAAACTTGTGTTTAGTTGTTCCGCATGTCAGTACCTGTGCTGCCAGGCCCAACTCCATTTGGCCTCTGGACTGAGTCTGTGTCTCTATGAACTTGAGAAAAAATTCCCAGAAGACAGGAGGCAGGTCGTAGAGAGAACACTTTATTGGGAAAATTACAGAAGAGGAAGGTGAAAGAAGGAGGATAACTAGCCTCTGCCAGTCAGAAGGGGGGCCCAGAAATGTGGGGTGCCCTTGTGGCTTCCTGCCCAGGGGTTTTTATACTCCAGCTGGGTAAGGAGCTGTCCTATGCTAAGCAGCTTAGTTGCTAAGGCTGGTTGCTAGCTACTCCACATTTAAGGAGCATTGGAGGTAGGCTTCCCTTAAAATCTTTCACCCTACTGTCTTCCAACTACGTAATGTTTGTCCACTAAGAAGTTCTGGGGATTGGACAACCACAGACAGTCACAAGAAGTTACAGTCAGCTGCCTTTTCTATAACCCTCCATCTCTGGAGGGCCCTGCATTCCTCACTGCCTACAACCCCACTGCCTCCTGTCACACTTATGTGATTAAGCACAAGTAACTTATTAAAATAACAATTAAAAAGAAAGTATTTTACTGCAGTTATTCATAAATTAAAGATATCAAGTTACAGAAGCCTCTATTCAAATCAATGTTTATGAAGTCTTACAATAACATGAAACACAAATGTCTTGAAGTTTTAAGCTGAAAACGTTAATAAACAAAATAACCATAATCATGATGTCATAGTTAGATTCACAACGTCCCCCCAAAGTGATATGTATTCAGAGGAGTGACTTTCAGAAAGTGATTGGGACATGGGGCACTTCGACACTGTGCACTGGGTTAATCCTGGTTCCAGGGTGTGGGTCAAGGAGGCTTTTGCAGAGTGCTCCTGGGATAGCGTGAGACGAGCCCCTTTCCTCCAGCAGACCTTTGTGTTGGGATGCTTCTGCCTTGGGGACGGCCAACTGCAGACTGATAGGACCAGCCAACGTAACCATCTCCTCCTTCGAATTGTGGCTGTCGGGCCTTTAGTTCCAGCAACAGAAGCTGGCTAACACACATGAACGTTCAACACGAGTTCCTTCCTTCCTTCTTTCCTTCCTTCCTTCCTTCCTTCCTTCCTTCCTTCCTTCCTTCCTTTTTGTTCTCTTTTCCTTCTTTCTGGAAATAATTAACCAATAAGTGATATAAATTTACTTGATAAACTGGTGCCTTCAGCAGATCAATGGATACAAAAATTATGGCATGCGTGCACAACAAAGTACTACTTTTCTATAAAGATAAATGAATTTAAGAGTTCTGAAGGTAAATGGATGCAACTGGAGAACATCACGCTTACTGAAGTGAGTCAAATTCACAAGGTTAAATGCCTCATGGTTTCACTAATATAAGAAATCCAGAATACCCAGAATCACTGTATAGATCAAAATTGGTGGAAAGAGCACAGAAGGGCCAACAAGAGGGAGAGAAAGGGCCTGAAATTTAACTCCATATATATGTGCACAAAATACCCAGTGCAACCATGTGTATCACACACACACACACACACACACACACACACACACACACGAATGAAAATGGGGGAAAAATTGGTGCCTTCTACTTCTGGCAAGGCCCAAACTGCACAATTATATTGACCTATAAATTTACACTCAAATCATAAATGCTTAAAAGTATCTATAAATTAATTTTTAGTCAGTATTGTTAATACAATTCTTACTGCTCTGCTTCAATTTGGTTATTCCTCATTTACTGACTTGGATTATGACTCATTACTCTTCAACTGCCCTTTTTAAAAATTCTATATCTTTATTTTTAAGAATTACATGTAAGGATTAGCTGTACGCCTTTATAGATGTGATATTTCAATATGTAATATGTAATATTTCTGATTTATTTACTTTTACTTGGAAATATTAAATTCCTTGCTTAAATAAGAAGTGAATACTGTTGGATTGATATTGCTTGAAAAATGGGGGCATCTAATTACAAAGTTTCATTTTTAGACACACGTATCATAATATATAACATTCTATGTACCTGTATATATCTTCTGTATCTTTTATTCTTTCCTACATAGCATACAGTTTTCATTCATCCTGCGATCTTTGACAGGATGAATAGGTATGTATATGTATTCTAGCAGAAAAAGCCAGACGGTAAAACGATACAGATGGTGAAGCCCATCAGACAGTGGAAGAACAGTACCGTACAGAATTAAAAGGAAAACACCTGCAGGAGCATCTACATGTGGGCGCTGCCTGCAGCAACAGCGAGAGTGGCCAATGAAGTCTCATTGAGAAGTGAAATCAAACTTAAATATGGAAATAAGAGAAAGAAGGAAGGAAGGAACGTCGGAAGAAAGGACCTTCCAGCAGAGAGGGCAGCAGCATCAAGACAGGAAGTGCTGTGTGTTCAAGAGACCACCAGGAAGACAGTGGCTGAGCAAGATGGAGGACCGCAGGAAACAAGATTGGAGAGGAAGAGGGGCTGGCTAATGTGGGTCCTGCAAGGCTTCCGTAGCACCGAGAACTTTTTTCCTTTGCAAAGGAAATTGAGTTCTGGCCTTTGTATATAAAGGCAAAATAACCAGACTTCTGTTTCAGAGGACTGCCTTGTCTACTTATAGGAGATATAATTTTGGAGGTGTATGCAACCTCCAATGTGTGCTAGTAGGTAGGCAGACAGAAGCGTCTGGGTTCAGGTATAGCTTAAAGGTGAAAATGGCCGTACAATATTATACGCATTGTTCCTTCTCCAAACGTTTAAATTGAGAAGTTACTGCTTGAGGGAAAATTTCTAATAAAAACTCTAAATTCCTTTGTTTGGCAAAACAAAATTTTATAATTAATATTTTCAATATCATTTATGTTACTTAAATATTCTGATGATATTTAAACTTTATCTTTTTTGGTGTGCTATGCACATTCCACTATGTAGCAATCTTGATTTCTCCATGCACCGATACTAAATTTTGCTTTGCAAATTCTACCACTGTCGTATGGTAGCATAAAATCCCAACACTGTACTATTTACCATGGTTTATGCGCTACATTTCCCTTGTGGTTTCTAAGTTTTATCAATGTAAAATGAACCTTTTTCAATGCTTTAAAATTTCTACTATCTGCTATGAAAATTTTCATTCCTTCTTACAAAATCTTTTTTAACTTCTTCTCATATATGCTGCCATCATTTATTTTTAGCTTTTTTATTTTAAGTGTAACACTGAAGGGAAGCATGCAGATTATCTGATTTTACACGTTTTCTTGGCAGGCTTTATTTACTGTAAAACATGGAAACATTTAGTGCATCTGCCCATGAATATCTGGATTGCAAAATAACTCAGTTTACTCATAAGTAGACCACTGTATCACATATCGTTATTGATAAAGCTATTTGTTGGCATTTTAGAAAAGATCACTATGGAAAATCCAAATCTGGTAGCTTTCCTAACATTCTCAAAAACTGGTTGCAATGTTTATTTTATCACAGCATCTGTTAAATGATGGAATCTCTAAATTCCACTCACAAATAGATAGGGGATTATGGTTTAAATCTGGAGGAATTTTTATAAAGAGGCCATGATCATCATATCTTGTTAGAGAAATCCTACTTTATTCATACTACTTTTACCCTTCTTCACATCTCAGAGATCCTGAATTTGCTTGAATTCTGACTGTAGGTCTTACAAGTTTTGGTTTTTCTCTTTTTAACACCACGTGTATATATTATGGTATTAGGTAACATATTATTATCATCAATATATTATGGCTATTCTCCATGATAAGATCATTCTTTCTTCTTGGCTAAATCATGCTTGAGCGTGCATTTCTCTATGATCAACAAAAACAGAGATAACATGCGGCACCTTTAAGAAGTTTTAAGTTTCATTGCATAGACATCAACTTGTGCATTTTTACCCTATTAATCTTGGCCAGATTAAGGCTTTTTGTAATGCATACCACAGAATGAAGAAACTCAAAACCGAATCTCAGGGAACATATGACGCGACTGAATTAAACTTATTTTCACAATCCACTGACACTTTATTTGTTTAGGTTTTGTTACTCTGGCACAAACTAGAAACACCAATACATCTTTCCATGCATTGGCTGGCCACTGGAAATTCTTCATCTGAGAACTGCCTACTCATTTCAGTTGCCCATTTTTTAAATCAGATCTTTGATTCTGAGGGATCTGTTTTTCTTCAGTCCCTTGTTATGTTCTGGCTATTAGCTTCCTGCCTGAGGTTTGGGTGGTAAATTATTTTCCCATTCTGTCAGTGCTCTCTTTACTCTATTGATAGTTTCCTTCACCTTGCAGAAATTTTTAAATTAGATAAAATCCCATTTGTTGATTCTGGGGGCTAATTATTTTCCACAAGATGTCCTATATAGAAAGTTCTTGCCCACTCCCACATCTTCTAGAGTTTTGCATATTTAGAACTCCAGAAGGTTCAATGTTTCTATGTTATTATTGAGGTCTTTGATCCGCTTTGATTTGGTTTTGGTATGTGGTGAAATTTGTATATCTAGATTCTTCTGCATGTGAACGATCAGTTTTCCCAGTACCACTTGTTGAATAAGGTATCATCTTCCCCAGTGAGACTGGTGCACATCAGGAGGTGGAGCAGCAGCTGATGTTGGCAAGGTTGCAGGGAAAAAGCAACCTTTTACATTGCTAGATACAACTACTTTGGAAAGCAGTATGGAGATTTCTCAAGAGGCTGAAAATAAATATTCCATTCGACCCAGAGGTACATCTTTTGGGTATTTTCCAAAAGAGTAACACATGTATAGTCATGTTTATAGCAGCACAATTAAGAGTAGCTAAACTCTGGAAAATGCTAAAATATCCATCAACAGACCAATGATACAAAAAAAGCAGTATAAATGCACAGTAGAGTATTACTCTTCTATAAGGACAGATAAATCTGAGGTTTTGTGGGTAAGTGTACTTGAGACCATCAAGCTTCATGAAGTGAGTCAAACTCAGAAGGTAAAATATCACGTGGTTTCTCCAATATAAGAAACCCAAAATCCAGACACTTTATAGAATTGAATGTGTGTCAGAGTGGGAGGGGAAGTAAGATGCAGAGGAATTTTAATGTTGTGATATATATGTAAACAAAATCCTCAATCACCTTTGTATATTGCTAATAAATATTGGAGGAAAAAAAATGCCAATACAGAAACCGAAGAACAGAAGTAAAATATATAATGCTTGCTTCATGGCCAGAAATAAATTTGGAATAAATTATTATTATAGAATATTATTACTGAATATTAGAAAAGAGACATTCAATGGTTATGAATTTGTTGGGGATCATTATCAGTATTTTAGAAAGCAATTAATGAACCAGATAAGTTTGTGACTTTTAAAGAGGTGGGAGATTTCAGACATGAATTGGATGTTCGTTGTTAGATTTAACATTATTTCTCAAGAAATGAAAGATTAGGGACGGCAGCACATAAACAAGCAAGAAATTAAAGGAACACAAATGTCTCAGTTACTTTTTCGTTGCTGTGACTCAATATCAGATATCCACAAATTTAAGGGAGGAAAGGTTTATTTTAGCTCACAGTTTCAGAAGATCACAGTCCATTCAGCATTGACCAGCAGCAATCGAAGAACACGGCAAAGGCAGAGGTGGAGGCAGCTTCTCACGACATCACACACAGGAAGCCAAGGCAAGGTAAATTGGGACTAATCCTTCAAGAAAGGCAGGAAGTAGCTTATATATCCGTCCGGGTCTCATTCCAGTGATCAGGCTTTCCGGGATATAGGTATGGAAGGTATGGTAAAGGCCCACTATTTATACAATCCATGCACCTGTAATCCACCCCTTCAGACTAGGCCTCAATCTCCTAACAGCATATGGCTCCATAGACAATCTATAACATTCAAATACTGAGGGTTTTGGGGGGACATTCAGATCGAAACCACAATAACAAACTTTGGATTTTAAGAATTAGAAGGTGTGAAATTAATTCTCATTTACAAATAGTGAAAAGTAGAAGAGATCCAAGCAACAAGTATTACTAAAATTTGGCTTTTTATAAGGGACTAAATCAAATACATTGCAAACACAATCTTTGCTAAAATATCTGAGTTGATATATTTTTAAAAAAATATTCAGAGCATCAACCTAAAATGTAGGTCCTTCATAGAGAACTGATAAGAGTGTTGTTAACTAAACTTGGAGTGACAAGCATATCTGAAAAAGAATTATTGATAAACAATGTCACATGGAATAGAGTAGAAGAATTAAAGTAGAACATGGACCTACTATGTTTCAAAGTATTAGATATTTCTAATAGATAACTATAAATCAAAATGTACAATAACATTCTTAAAATGTTATTGCCCTGGTGGGTATCCAATGTTTTTATGGAAAGCAAGAAGTCTTAGAAGAAAGATTTTCATGCACCTATTTATCAATACACTTTTCAGATGTGAACAAGAAGGGTACAGGAAGGCAGACCTCACAGGAGGCACTAGCTGCAGCTGGGGGGAAGAACTGAGGTTCACTTAAAAATGTGACCTGTTTGTCGTGACCGCCCAATATATTACCAGGATTTCAGAAGTGCTCCTGTGACTCCCAGGTGGCCTTTGCCCTTCTATTTCAAGGGCAGGTGTGAATATCGTTAGAGTCTCCCTGTTCTACTATTCCATGCTGGACAGCTGAGAATTTAAAGCCAGAGACACATCTGGCCAGAATCAGGAGACCCAGGACTGTGAGCACAACTGGTGATTGGATATCATCATTGGATTGTTTTCCCCTTAGAAGGAGGGAATGAGTAAAATTTGCACGTAAAAGGTTACAATTTGTGACCAAGAAGAGAAACAGTACTACATATTACATCACAAATCCCAAAGAGCCTTTGTTTCTTCCCAGAGCTGGATTTTAGTCTCTTACGCTGTTATTACCAGTCTTAGTGATGCAACTTTCTGGAATTTCAAAAAGCCCTCTTCTACTTTCCAGAAGAAAGTTAACAACAACAGAATTTTTGCAGCAAAACCACGAGTCTCCTCGTTCCTGAGTTGAGGGAGAAGGTCTGGGGATTTGGGAAGCAGGAGGAAGATACCGACACAAGTCACAGTGTAGCGTACAGAGTCTTAGATTTTAAAAAAAACTACGACAAATTAACAGCCCAACAAATGAAGTAAAAAATAGGTAGAGTAGTAGATATTAGAAACAGAGCTGAACCATTAAATAACTGAAAGATACAAAAATTGAATCAAAATATCCATAATGACTACTTGTGATAAAAAAATCAAAGATAACCGATATGCAGAAAGACATGTCAGAAGCAGTCTATCAGTCCTAAAACATATTATTTCACCTTGTCACTGATTTTTCTTCTCTTATTTGATAAGTTTTGCATTTGCTTTTTGTGTTTTTCAAAAGAAAATGTATTATCTTATAATTAGATTGTCCTGCTAAAATGGATTGAGCATGTTTTGTGAGAAGGAAAACACAGTAAGGCCCTGAACAGCACCCCACAGCTGTGCACCGGCCCCGCGCCTTGTCTCCATGGCCCGGTGGCCTCTTAGCCAGCAGTGGCCCGGTAGCAGACCCCTCTGACCTGGCGATCCTCGGCCTTCACGTCGCCCACTGGGCCATGCTCATTCTTGAACCTTGGTGCTCTCTGTGTGCAGCTCTAATCAGACTCCAAGCGACCTGGAGAATTCTATCATGGCTGAAATATCACATGGAAGATGTGCATTTGAAATCACAGAAGGCAAATAGTTAAGATAACATTTCAAAAATCTGGACACATTTAAAATGTGTAGCATTATATTGATTAAAAAAGAAAATGTAAATGGTACTTTAATCAGCATCCAGTGAATATTACACTGACCTTACATTCATGGCTGACATGGTGAGGTCAGGTCTTAATCAGTGATTGAGTAGGCCGTGAAGTGCCAAACGGGGAAAAGACAATTGCGCCTGAAGGCTGGAATTTATTATGTTTTCTGTAAAAACAATTTTTGAAGTAAGAAGATGGTTTTTCCCTGAATTGTTTCATTAAAATTTGATCAGAGAGAAGAATGTTTCTATTTAACTCCAGAAAATGCAATTTTGGCTTCCACCCACAGAGAGAAGTTTTCTGCGGGGTTGTTCATGGCTGTGAGTGCAACTAGATGAATTATATTTCCCAGTGAAATGCTATTCCAAAAACACAACCATCAGGAATAATGCAATATATTCCTCAAATGTATTTGCCTTAGAAAAGCCACCTAGCTGTGGTAAGCAAAGGCCCATTTATACTCTGTTTGCCTGCCTCTTCTTACAAATGTCCCCAAATATTTGCTTGCAATAAACTGCTTTGCTCAGCTGTGGACCTTTCATTGGTTAAGAAATGTCATTTCAAACACATCTTTCTTGTCTATGAAATATTGAGGCTCGCCTAATGCAGGGCTAGAGGCACAGTAAAGGCACACGTTCCTGCTCACCTGTAGGTACATACAGGACTTGACCTAATTCAATGTTCCATTCTACTACAAACAAAAGTAGCCTAACTGCCTGTCTTGGTTAGATTCTAAAAGAGGCAGAGCGAATAGAATTTATAGAGATAAACGGAATTTATTTGGAAGTCTTACAAGTTTGAAGAGAAATAGGTAGTCCAAATCAGTCCTGCACACGTATGAGAGCTGGAGGGTCCAGTAATGGCTCCAGCTCTTGCCAGAAGGATACCAGTCCAAGACTACAGGACCACCAGTGAGAGCTTGGATGATTGTCCAAAAAATCAAAATGAGGATGTGAGATAGATGCTAATCTACCAGGAGATCTGCAAAATAAAATCCAGAGCAACCTAGGAGCAATTCCAGTCTCCCAGATTGAAGGCCAGCCCTGAGTTTTTATTTTTATTTTTATTTTTTTAGGAAGGGCTGCAATAATGTTTCTTCTTCCCTTAGTTCAAGCTGTTGGTTGCATGCCCCTCCCCCACTGCCTGGCCCTTAAATCAACAACACGCACCTGAAAGTTGCGCCCTGGGCATTCCCCAGTTGGATCAAACTGACACAATCCTTCCAAAAGTCACTGTCCTATTCTTAATTTTTCCTTAATACGAAAAATAAAAGTGAATTTCTTTTTAAAATCTAATGGGACTCGGATCTAATTTTATAAACACTATCATTGGTATTAACGAATCATCAAAGAAATTGAGATTAACCTTTAAAAAGAGGAGAGACTTATGTTGAAGTTATTGTTATTAATGGTAGGTATGTTTCCCTAGCCTTTGCTTCACACAGGCTACCACAAATGACAGTGTGCGGAGGCAACTAAAATGACAGAAAGATAAAGCCCCTCCTAGCGGCATGATATGCAAAGAAATGTCAGATCTCATTAAAGAAAAAAAAAATCTCTGTTAGACGTGGTGTCATTCAGTCAGAGATGCAAAATGAGAAAGAAAGGCCTGTGGTTTGAAATTTAAAGCTAATTAAATCAAATGTTTTTCCTTCAACTGAAAGGCAGGCTCTGTCACCTTACACACCCTTACACACAAGTGTGTTTGGGTAGGTGGCAAAACGTGATTGTCTTCTTGGGCCTAATATGATCCCATGAGCCCTTAAACATAGGAATAAGAATTCAGAGAGATCTGGAAAGACAGGCAAAGTCCATGCATCCTTACTGACTCTGAATGAGGCTGAGTGTTGGGGGGGGGGGTAGGGAGGAACTAGGATGAGGCAAGAGGTGTGGGTGCCATTTACAGACAAAGCACTGAACCAACAGCCCACAAGGTATGAAGACCTCAGTTCTACACCTTCATGGAAGTGGCTTAACCTTGAAAGAGCTCTGAAGACACCTCCCCTACCTGCCAAAAATTCCAGGGTAGAGGGAAGCCTGGGGTTTCCTGAGTCTGAATTTTCACCCCTTGAGATGTTTATAGAGGAACTTACATGATTCACTTCACGCCTGCACTTGGGACCCATGGGAGCCCAGTAGACAAATCATGGCTGCTTCAAGCCCCGATATTTTTGACAATATGCTAAAAAGCAATAAAAAATGAATAGAGAAAGCAAGTGGCTGATAAATAGAAAAGCAACTTGTTTTCAAGGTGAAGCTGAATCATACTACCTCGGGCTTTGAAGTGAGCACCAGTTTCCCACTGCCCGTAGACAATCTAGAACTTTCTAGAATACAACAAACGTGTATTTTTGTTTTTGCTTTTCATATTTCCTAGAACTTGGTGCCTTTGACGTGAGGGAGACAAAGAATGAATGTGAAGTCAAGAGAAGAAAATGAAAGAAATAAATGTGGAATTTTTCCAAGAATCCATTAGTATAATTCTCTCCAAATGGCAAAACTGTGGAAATGAAGTTTTTACTAGCAGGGAACTGAGGTGGTAGGAGGCATTGTCAAAAAAAAAAAAAAAAAAAGTGACATGGAAATTGGAAATTAGAAGGCACAAAGGAATTTTTATCTAGTCAAGGAATATTTTGTTTCATAATTCCAGTGATAGGTACATAAAACTATATGTTGGAAAATTAGCATTGGATTGTATGAATTTTCCTGCATGTGCACACACTTGCACACACACACACTCACAAAATGCACACATACAGAAAGAAATGAGCTCATATAAAAACTGAGTGAGATCTGTATGTTATGAATAGATTGCAACAATGTTAATTTTCTGCTTTTCATGTGGACATTTAGATGTGGAAGTCACCATGACAGTAAGGTAAGGTGCAAACTGAACTTTCGGAATTAGTTTTGAAAGTCTTTGTTGCCAAAGTAAGTAAATAGTGCACTACAATGTTGACATACGTATCCTTCTCTAAACCTCTTAAGGAAGATAGACCCCAAAGCTAGCAGCACCTCAGAGTTGGGTACTTACCACAATAAATTGTGACCCCGTTGTTCAGAATGGCAGACCTAGTTATGTTACTTCACTCACTTTCTAATGATCAAACATGGTTAAGAGGGTTTTCAGTTTATAGACGTGCTATCTGAATCTGAAAAAACTGAACTGATTTATCCTGGGTCACAAATTCATCTTGGTCCTAAGGTAACAGGTAGAGAACTCTCCTTTGAAAAAATCAGGGATGCTCCAGAGAAGAAACAGCGACACCCCTGGGATGAAGCAGGAGAACTGGCCCCAGGGAGCCTTAGAATATCAGATAACCCCCAAATCACTTGCGGATCGAGATAAAGAAGGCCAGGGTACTCAGGGAAGGCCTCCCACAGTCTTCTTATGGATGTGGGCTTATGTGAAAATAACTTGGCTCGCCACTAGAGTGTTACATTTACTTATAAAAATGCCCAACTATCAGTAGTTGGAAATGGTCTTTGTATTCATCGCCTACTGAATACAACGAAAAATTACAGGGCTCCTGAAAATGAGGAAGACAAGTGGGAAATGTGTTTGGAGTTCCGCAACATTCTGGCTTACTGATAGAAGGAACTCTGGTGCCGGGTCCTCTCCCATAACCTCCATTGTGCTCTCCTGCACTTCTCCCTTACGGGTTCAAGCTTAGGCAGGCTCCGGACGAGGACTTTTCTTCTTGTGTTGGTCCACAAGTGGCAGAGTCTCTCTTCCCACATAAGGGCACACAGGCATTGGCTTGAGTTAAAAATGACAAAGAAGGGACCCAGTTTAAAAGTGTGTAAGAGTTAACAGTCAAAAACTAATCTGGCTGCAAATCTATTTTGAAGCAGCTCTTAAAATAATCTTACACCAGTGTATTACCAAACTCATGTCTAAAGGTGAAACAGAGGCATTCAGTGTTTGCTTCCAAACAAATTTAGTTATATCTTCCAAAAATTACAAAAAAAAAATGAAAACAGCAGCAAGCAAACAGGTGATTTTGAAAAGATATAAAAGAAAGAAGCACATCCTTATGACTGAGCTGGGTTTTGTGGGCAATTGACGCACATATTCTTACTTAGAACTTGTTACTTCTAATGCAAGATGAATCCACTTTAAAGTATGTATACATTTTTAAAAGATAATATAAATTAAAGCTTATATTATAAAAAGTCTTTTTCTTCCTGGTGTGCCCATTTTAAATGTCCTTTCATTATTTTCTTTCATTCTACTCAGTCATGCCTAATCCTATGTATGTGTGTACTACTGCTTAACATACAACCTCAGTCATGCCTAATTCTATGTATGTGTGTACTACCGCTTAACACACAGCCTCACCAGATTATTTTAAAATAAAGCTAGATTGTAACATGTAAGCTCTATAAAGTATTACTGGATGAAGAGAAAGCTATCCTGGAAATAATTTTATTGGTTTTGAAATCTGACATCACAAAATTTAAAACATACTTTATAATATTAATGTAGAACCAATATTTTTGTTTTCAAGTTGAAAAGTGGGCACTTTATTAGTGACGATAAGGAAAGGGAGGCATGTGTTTTTGCTATCCAGAGGGGCCCTGACGTGGTTGCTGAGGAAACTTCTTGTCTAGGGTTTTTTTCTACTAGTTGAATAAAAGGAGTTGATTTATGGAACAACCCAGTTGCTAATGTCCTCCACCGTTCTATGGCCCTCCCTTATTTCCTTTGTAGTCATTTATCATGTTGCAATGATAAGCATTTCTAGGGAGGGGGCAAATGTTGTTTTGGAAGTGATTGTTAAGTTACAGTCAGGTGTTCTCTCGCATTCCTGGGAATTCTTCATTCCAAGGTCTTGTCCCTACCTGCCTATGTGCCCACTACCTCCTGCCCCAATCTCCCACAGAGTAGGAACCCGTAACTTCCACTAGGGATAGAGTGATGTCTGCTGCACTAAACTCTAGATTATATGGGGGTTTCTGTGAGGGCAGACACAGGTCTAATCCATGGGTGTGGTCTAGAGGTCCTCAGTAGAAGCTGGGGAGCACATTTATCCTTGCTTCCCTCTGCATCACCATTTGGAGCTTCATCGCTTCTGGGTGGGAAGAAACATTTTTTATTAGGTTAAGAGAGGCTCACTAAGTTGTTAAGTTTTTTAGGTATGAGAATAGGTTAGGAAAGATAGGCAGGACTAATACAGTTGCCATGGGAACAGAAACAGAATTAAGGTGGAGTCAAGGTCCCAGTCGAGGCCCTGGACCCTCCAGGAAAAATAAAGTAGAAGTAGCTAAGACAGGCATCTTATCCTCCCTCTCCAAATGTCTTCTAGACGCCCTAAGGTAATTAGTGGGCTTACATCTACAACCCCACCACAGGAGGACCCCTAGAAACAGTTTTGGCAAAAGCTTTATAAGGGCTCAAGTCTGTCACCCACGGAATCCTCACTTGAGACCCCCTCTCAACCTCTCCCCAGGAGCTTTACTTTCTCAATAAACCCTTTCTTGCTTCATATCTTCCGTGTGAATTTGATCTGTTTATTCTTAATCATATTGAGAGTTCCTGCACCTAAACATCAAGCAACACCAATGGCAACAAGTTGGCCAAGCTGAGCTTGAAATTGTGATTTTTCTGCCTCGGCTTCCCGATAGAGCATGAAACCTCTCTTAAGAAAAGGACAGAGCTTCTGGCCTCCTCCAGAGGAAAGGCAGGATATTAATAAGATGAAATCATGAAAAGAGAGGCTCAAGGCATCTGTTTGTGAAAGAGGATAGAAACTAAAAAAAAAAAAGAAAGAAAGAAAAGAAAAGTACCAACAACAAGACAAGGTGACTTGAAGGTCAGCCTAGTGCACATACTGACATTGCTCTTCCAGGACACTTAGTGAACTTCTTGGAGCAGAGACAGAGGTGAGGATGTTCTTAAAGAGATCAGTCAGCATGTGTGTGGTTAAGTAGGATATTGTGAATATGTAACCATTTTTGGTCTTCTACAATCAACTTTTTGTATGGCTTAATTTACTATAAAAGCAGGTAATGAAAGGTTCAGGGAAGACCTGTTCCTTTTCCTCAGAGAGTGGAAAGCACCCACAACAGCACATCCATCACTTACTTCCAGTTGCAAAACGTGAGGAATCTGAAAGGCAAATCATCTAAATCTGTGCCTTGAATGAGGGGGCTCTGTTTGCGGGGGCCAGCAACGAACTTTGTGCATCCACAACTGGAGTCTTCATGCACAGTCCGCAAATACACACTTAATACTGAATTTTCTAACTTTCTCTTGGGAGATCATTGCTCCTTTCATTCGTTCTCATTAAAACGTGTTTTTCTTCCTGATGTGCCCATCTTAAATGTCCTTTCATTATTTTCTTTCATTCTACTCGGTCATGCCTAATTCTCCATATGTGTGCACTACTGCTTACCAAATAACCTCACCAGATTATTTTAAAAGAAAGTGTGATTGTAACATTTAAGAAAATGTGATCTTTGTATTCATATCCAGTGGCAAACTCATATTAATACTTAATACCTATTTGTCATAAAAAACCTTTTATTTTTAATATGCATAAACTTAATTGTTAATTAAAATTTAACTAGCTTATATCATGGGAAGCTGAAATTCAGGAGGCTTGATGAAGTATAAATGATTTGATGTCAATGTTAGAGTGGAACGAAGGGTCAGACATAATTTATCACTGCCACAACTAATCATAAGGATTAATAACAATGTTGATAAGCACAGGGAGAGGTTTTTATTGCTTCTATCTTTTTAAAAATAACCCAGTCCCTGTATCATCCTTTGCAGTGACCACAGTATCTCTCTCCCTCCTTCCATTCAGCCCACCGTCTTCAAGGACCTGCCACAGGCACTTGCAGTTCCGCTTTTGCATCATCTGTCGAACCCACTGCACTCAGGCATTATTTTCAGAACATCGCACCATCGATTGCTGCTGAAAGGCGCACCACCACTTCCATGTCCTTGATGCAATACTTTCTTCTTCCATCCGCAGTATGTGGTGCTGCCGTCCGTTCTCTGCTCCTGTCAAAAAATTTCTTCCCATGCATTTCAGGATAGTGTGATGTGCTGATCCCCACACCTTCTCCCTGTGCCTGGCGACACTTACATACTGACTTTCAAGAAACCATAATGCTCCGGTCCTCCTACCCTCACACCCCGCCCTGGACTATATCTCTGTGGTTCCCTCTTCATCTCTGATCATTAAATGTTGGAATTTTCGGCTCAACCTTTGTATCCTTTTCCTCTACACTTATCTACTCTTATCTACATTTATCTCTTGATAATCAATAATTTTTACATGAAACTGTACACTCACACATCCACATTTACCTCTTCATTTCGGACTTATTCCCTGACCAGCATCCCTTATAACCAAACTTCTACTCAGTCCTTCCAAGTCTCATCTGCCTATGTTCTTTTGCATGTTAGCTAATGGTAAATAGAATTCATGCTTAAGATAAAAGCCTTGGGGCCAATCGTAACTCTACTTTCTCTTAAACTCTACCTCCAAACTAACAATAAACTCTAACCAGTTTATCTTTGAAATTAAACATAGAGACTTTAAAGATTTCTCATCCCTTCCATGGTTATTCTGTGGTCCAAACCTCCGTAACCTTCCTTTTGTTGGGATTGTGCATATCTCATATTACTACTGGTTAATGTATTTGGCCAATTCTACATGTTCCTAAGGCCTTTTCTCCAAGGTGATATTCAAAATAAGAAGTATGCCTGACCACTCTATCTGTCTACCTATCTATCTATCTATCTACCTATCTATCTATTTATCTACCTATCTATATATCTATCCATATATATACACAAAAATACACATGTACTTTTCTCTATATCTGCTTTTTCTCCTTGAACCAAGCCATTGATATTTTAATTATTAATTTTGTCTTCTAATTTTTCTTCCATAAGTTAATCTGTTAGAACAAAAATCTTTCTACTATTTTCACTGACAAAAGAATCAATGATTTAGTATAAAATAGGCCTCCAAAAGCTACCTGTTGATTGAATGAACTCATTGGCAGTAGTTTAATATTAATGTTATCATCATCCTAATAAAGAAATGTTTAATAAGTATTAATCTTATGTCTACCACAATACCAAAATAAATATTTAACAATGAAAAACACATTACCCAATTAGCTGTTTCAATGGCTTGATATACTTTTATTTAGCAAAACAAATAGATGCACTCATTTTTTGCAGGGACAACTGTCACATACATATTTCAGTGCCATACAGAAAACACACAGATACCTTATGTATCCGATCTGACTAAGTGTGTATGACAGTGTTGCGCTTGCAATCACTATGGTCCTAAGGATGTTAAACTGTCTTCTCTGTCCAGAAGCTATTTGCCTTTGTCCCTTCCAACATTCATCTGGAAAAGTTTTCTGAAGCAACTCAAAAAGAAAGAAGCTTTTCTAAAAGTTCAGATCGTAATTAGTGTGTACGCTAACTTACAAATTTAGTTAGGATTTAAAAAATGAAACCAAACTAAAATGTAGTAATTTTATAATATTTTGATGTTGATATTACAAATATTATTTGAAATCCATATGGCTCCCATATTTTCCAGAATGAAATTCATGTCACTCTCATATTAGCTGGGTGCCCGTTTGATTTACATTGTTGCTTCTGTGCTACCATACATGCTCAGTCATCATACACTTTAGCCCAATGTCAAAATGCATTTTTGATTCTAGATTATGCTAGTTACTGGAAAAACTTGTGTCCCTCTAAAAATGATAAAGGTGAAGTTTTTTCTTTATAGCTTAAAATGTTGTGACTTTACAAGTGAAAAATACATTTAAATAAATTTAATAATAACAAGATAATGCCAATTAAGTGGGGGAAATTAATAAGAAAATAATATAAAAACCTTTTTTGGTCTTTAAATCGTTGCCTTCTTGAGTTGGAAAGCAAATTTTTATCAATAATCTAATTTAAGAGAGAGACAGGAAAGAGTTTATTTTTATTTTCCTAATATAAGTTAATTCTGTCTGTGGGAAGTATAATGTGTTATTTTAAAAAGTTCCTTACCATTATAATTATACAATTAGAAATGCATCTGAAAAGTGACAGTTTCAGGGAACATAGCCCGAAGGTACCTGAGCTTTACTAACTTTATTCACAGACACCTTGGCCACATTTTTCTCTTTGATCCTCTATCTCATTGAGTCACCATGCCTTGTAAAGACATATTTTATACATTTTAAAATTTCTGTTAATGATTTATATGAAAGTACAGTACATATAGATTCAGACAGGATTAGAATGCATTAGCTAAAGCTCCACACTTAACTGCTCTGCTCACTAAAGCTTTCTGAAATTTACCTATAAATATTATTTAGAATTAACTAATTCAGATTCATCCCCCAACTTTGAGGCTTGGACAAGGTCTTTAATGTGGGTTTAATGAGGACTAAAGTGGTATTAAGCTATGACTAGAGTTGTCAAGAATATGCATATCAGATTTTACGAAACTGGCGATGTTTACTCAATAATGCCACAGTTTTAATCTCTTTGTTACCACACCTTTCTGAAGTATTGACTTGACCTTCTGCACTCACTAATAAGCACACTTAAACATTCAGACATATGAATTGTGTAAAGTACACTTTGGGAAATTGTGAGAAAAACACTTCGAAGAGATATGTAGTCAGTTGCATGATGCTTTCCACAAGAAATGACTACATGTCAAAAGAAAAAGCATTTAGTGTGTCTCAAGACACCTTCGGCAGTAGATATAAAGATCATGTTTTTCTACTGAGCCCCAAATTAAAGCCACACTGGACAATGATGGTGGCCATCATTATGCTTTGTATGTGGTTCATCCTTCTAGTTGACACTGGTGACCTCAGTGATGATGTTTGCCTGAGGAACAGGGGGATTCACTTATTATATTAAAAGTAATATCAAAAATGTGATTTGATGCTAGCTTCTTTCTTAATGGAGGAGCTCAGGCTGACAGTCTATCCTCTCTCCTGTCCTTTGATTGCATTTTGTTAATACAAACAGACCCGGTGGTCTTCCAGTTTCATTGCTCTCGTTTACTAATAAGGCTGTGTTCTTTGTCCAGTTTTACAGAACTTGCTTGAAGTTCTGGGCTCCTGCTTCTGATTGTTCGTGTTATCTCACTGATCTTATTTTTTCTGCCGTTATAGTTCTAGCCCGATTATTTTGCATCCTCACATTTGTAAATTTAAAGTAAACCATTCCTTTAATATGCTTATTACTCAACATATTTGAATTATGCTGCTGAAAAAGTGGCATAAAATTGATATTTTCAGTTTTGCAATAGATTATACCATAAAATCAACTAAATGTGACAATGTGCCCACCTAAACCTAGCGATTATTTTCATGTACTACAGGTCTTGGATTAGTTTTTGTATTTTTCCTAAGTTACAGGAAACTGAAATTCAACACAGACTTTTTGCATTCTTGGTATTTATTTTTTCTTTTGCTGGAGGAGTCCCTTTAATAGTATGTCTCAATTAAAAAGATGCTACTTCATTCTCATAAGTTTTGCTGTCTTCATTTTATTGTTTAGCATTATTAAATATTTCTACTAAAATATAAGATTTTTTTCCGACAGAGTCTTACCCTGCAGTTCAGGCTGGTCCTGAACTTACCATGTAGCCCAGACTGGCTTGAGCTCACAGCAATCCCCTGCTTCAGCCTTCCAAGTGCTGAGATTGCAGGTCTACATCATCATCCAGGGTCATGTGGTGTTGCGGAATTAAACCCAAGGCCTGTGCTTGCCAAAGAAATACTCTAAACATGCACCCAGCCCAGTTATGATTTTTGTTGACCTTTTTTCTTTAAATTCACATTTGTGGAAGTAGACTGGTATCCATCAAAACGCTGAGTTATGATATAGGTCTGATAGTGGCCTCAATTCACTTGAATCATCATAATTTTATTGCATTTAAAAACTCAAAGACAAAATAGGTTCTTAATAAGCAATTGCTATAATGATGTAGGAAAGTCACAGGATAAAAAAAGAAAACTAACCTATTATTTAATTTTTCCATCTTCCCTGACATATTTTTTAATATTTCACATGAAATGAGTGATCAATTATTTAGCCAGGATTCACTGCATAAGAAGAACCTATTGAAAGAGTTTGATTAACACCGAAAATATGGTCTTGGAAAAGAAAAGAGAGAGAAAAAAAACCAATTCTAGGTTTATTGACTATAGGTAGTTTTCCAAGTGTTCTGCTGTGGATAAGCCATTTTATGCTTAAATGAAAGCTGACTTTCTCCCATGCAGCCAGAGTATTCTCTCGGCCTTGACAGAAGCAAGATGAATAAAGATGTGTCGGCTGTGAGTGCCTCAGGACACTTGCATCAGGAGGAGGCAGTAACAAGAAATACAGGCAAAATTGCTGTGGGTTCCCTCCATATGCTGTGATCAATAATCCTGCCGAATAGCAAGACTCACATCTGAACGGACCAGTCGTCTTTGATTAAGCTCTGAACTGCTCGGCTCTGGATGTGGAATCACATGGCTGACATCTGGAGGTTTTGTCAGCCATTTTGGTGTTAAACATGAAAAAAAAAAAATAGGCTTTATCTAAGCACTGCTAATCAACGCTCTCTGACAATGTCTTGTGCTAGGCCAGTGTTGAGATTTCTTTTTTTCCCCCTTAAACCCCGGTTGTCCACATTGCTATGCAGACCGATTCTGCTTTCTGACTTCTTACTGTTGTGTGTTGGATTTGGTGGCAAGTAAATTGTATTCTCTTTCTGTAGATATCTTCTTTCTTAATTAAGTTCATTTTATTCCTACTCCCAGGAGAAAGCAACGGCTCATTCTTTTTAAGATTCAGTGACATCCACAGGGGAGCAGCATCTCTAAATGCTCCAGGTGTTTAATGACACACAATTTAATTCTTACTGACCAAACCAAAGAAAGACATGAGAACAGAAATAAGACTGTACAATTTTTACAGTTTTACATTTGTTATCTAAGCCACTGAAATTGTTAGCCATAATAATTATAAAAATATTAATATGAGACTCATAAAATAACAGTTTCCTTTTTCAACATGTCCATAATATTATATAAATATTTCCAGGGTAGAATGTAATGTCATCATTCACATCTGCATAACATTATGATCAAATCAGGGTGATCACATGCTCATCACGTTGTCACTTCTCGGGGGTAAGAACCAGGATCCTTCCTTGCCTTTTGCTCTTTTGTGATACATTATTGTTAACTATTGGCACGCGTCTGTGTGGATGAATGTCAGAACTCCCTGCACAATATAAATGTACCAAAATTTAAACATCTAAATTTTCATGTAATAAAAATAATGTGTGGTAACAAAAAGAAAAGCTAATGCAAGGGAATTATTGACAATATTGAAAATATTGAAAACTTATTCTGTAGTTAAAGCTCTACTGCACGGGGTATACAAAAACACCTAAAACCTACAATAAATACAAAGCATTGAATAGCTTAATTATTTAATTTAAAATAATAATAATGTTATATCTATTTTTCTCAGTGATATGATGATATTTGTTATAGAAATGGCTTCTCTGGGCTGGAGGAATGGCTCAGCAGTTGAAGTGCTTGACTAGCAAGCACTGAGTCAAGTGGTAAGTACCCAAGTTCAACTCCCCAGCACCCCATAAGCTGGGCATGGTGACACATGCCTGTAACTAAGTACTTGGGAGGCTGAGACAGGAGGATTGCCATGGGGCTACAGAGCAAGGCCTTGTTTCAAAAACAAAAACGACGCAAAACAAGCAAACAAAGAAACAATAGCAACAAAAAAGAAATGGCTTCTTATGATGGTGGCCATACTGGCCTTGTGCTCCTAGGCTCAGGTGATCTTTCCATCTCAGCCTCCTAGACAGCTAGGACTACAGGTATGCACCTCTGTGCCCAGCATTAACATCCTTGAAAAGGGCAATTTGGTCCAATTGCCTAACGCTGAAAAAGTGCACACAACATAAGCTAGCAATCTCTGTCATTTGTGTTCCAAAAATAACATTACTCTGCTAAGTCAAGGAGGTATATATAAACAAAAGAGAAACCTTTCAGCATCAATTATGCTGAACAATAATTGAAAGTGATCTAAATAGTAATCTAAAAGTGAAAAACAAAAGAAGCTATTATTATTCCAAGCCATGGAATTCTGTATCATATCTAAAAAGGATAAAATCATTCTATAGCCACCAACTTTAGGGACCAGAAATGCACATTCAAGTAAGCAGTGTGGTTGTCACTTATATTACACTCATGGTTCTGTATTTCCTCAGAGCCTAAGACTTAAAAGAGATAAAGAAGCCATTACAATACCTACCGTGAGTGAGATCCGGTCACTTTAGCTCAGCTAGGAACCAAGCACTCCTCTGCACATGCCCATGGTTCTGGGGCAGTTGGATCACACTATTCTTCTGCTACAGCAGGGGTCTCCAACCCAGGGGCCTCAAAAAGGTACCGGTCTGTGGCCTTGGAAGGACAAACCTACAGGGACAGGTGAGTTGGAGCAGGAAGAACAGATGAGTTGAAACAGAGAGTAAGCAGGCAAGCGAAGCCCCACTTTCCGTCAAAGCACTCTTGCAAGGTTCTAATGCTTCCCTTGGTTGACAGGAGGAGGAGCTTGGCTTTCGGGTCCCTTCCTGCTGCTGCTATCCATCTCAAAGCTTTCCTCTGACAACTGACCACATAACTAGTACCTTCTCCTTCATTCCTGGGAGATTAGTTGTCTACTAAACACCGCCTGGTGTTGAAAAAGTGGGGGACCACTGTGCTAGAGGACATTCTGTTGTCTACTGCCAAAAGGAGGGTGTGGCTCAACTGAAAAGAGTGACCTATGGGAGTTCAACTGGCTAAAATCGTCCAGAAAGCCAATATTCCCATACTCTAAACAGAAAGCGACAAATTTTTATTCTTTTTCGAGACATTGTAGAATGCAACTCTAAAGCTTAAAATTTCTTTCACCATTTTTCTGTTATGACATTTTAAGATTGTATATATATTTGTTGAATTATTGCTTGCTTATGGCTTTTATGTGCAAGTCAATGATAACACTGATTTTAACTGTTTTATTCACCAACATATCCTTAGCACTTAGGAGCACCACTAACCCACGCCAGAAACTTAGAAGATGACTGTTAAATGGATTTTGAAAGCCTCCCTGAGAAGATATTTATGAAAAAGAGTAAATGTGAAATAATCAGAGCGAAATGCATCTACACTCCAGCCTGAAAAACAAATGAATCTCCACCTCCACAAGAAAAATTCCAGTTTTGTGAATCACCACGTGTACTTTAATATTCATTCACAGCATATCACTGAGAGGGGGAACTCAGGATGCTCTGTAACATGAAAAAAATAAAGAAAAAAATATATAAATGTACAAGTAATATGATATCCATCCATGTGTAGAAAAACCTAAAAGGCTTCACACACACACACACACACACACACACACACACACACACACGCACACACACGCACACATACACGCACACACACTTACACAAAGAAAATGATTCAAAAGGACCACGATCCAGTGAAAGTAATCAGAGAAAATAGTGTTTTCCAAGGAAAGCCACATTCTAAACTTCTCACCTATCAATTCTACCTAGGACAGCCCCTTACCCAGCTATACAATAAAAACCCCTAGATGCCAAAACACACTGGTAACCCACATTTCCAGGTCCCGCTTCTGACTAGCAGAAGCATCACTCTATTTTCCCCTTTCGTAAATTTCCCAATAAAGTCCTTTCTTCACACACACACACACACACACACACACACACACACACACACACACACACACACACACAATATAGTTCCCATCTCAAGTCAGCCCAGCGCAGCTGATCCAACCATCACAGAAAGATGGAGGCTTTGCAGTCATGGAAAGACGGAGTGAGGGGGTTTATTTATCATAAATGTGACATCTTCTTTTCAACAAATACGTGTATGGGCCACCACTAACCCTCTCCACATGTTGTGTGTGCTACAAGAGCCCTCTGGCCCCGCATTGCACATCAACAAGGACACTCCACAGCACATCCTATTGTTTGATCTAAATGGTGATATTAATCTTTCCATGCTGCTACTATAAAGGCACACATCTGCTGATAAGCTTAACAATTTTATGGTCCAGGGACAACTGGGCATTGTTGTATTTTGAAGCACATTTACTTTTCCCAGAATGGAAAGAGTTTCTTCTGCCACCGTTTGTCCCTGTAGGACAGCACCATTAGCCTTCATTCCAGATTTCTAAGAAAGCATAATGTCCTGCATGAAGTAACCCAAATAGATCATATTTTTGGTTGTCTAACAAAACAAAATGGCTTATATTTTAAAAAAAGCCCTATTGTTGAAAAGCACAGAAAAAGCCAACGTGTTATCCTAAACTAACATGAGTTCCTAAACAGGAGCATCTTCATCCTTAACTACAACTCTGCTGTGAGCCAGGTTTTATCTCTGATATATGTAAAGCTCTGATTAAGTAGATATTATTCTCGTTTTATATACGTCAAATATTTAGTTCCATTAATTTTCTACTTATCAAGTAGCAATGGTTAAAAACCATCAAATTCAAAATGCGTGCATTAGGAGTATAACCTTCAGCCTAGCAACTTAGTGTGACCCTGTCTCAAAATGAAATGGGCTGGGAAGTGAGGATGTAGCTCAGCTCAGTGAGAAAGTCCTGGCTTAATCTCAAGTACCACACAAAAATAAGGACAAGCAAGGTTTTGCCCACTCCAAATCCAGTGGTGAAGAAATAGGTGGTTAAAATTTGTGCCCAATATCTACTTAATCTTTCATGAAGAATAATGTGACCTCAATTAAGGGCACAGAGAGTCTTAAGATTTTAAGAGCCAACTATGTAATGCTTAGCAAATAGCAGTCAAGTCTTAGATTCCTCACCTGCACCATCAGAACAGGTTTGTGATAGGAACACAAACTTCCTCATAGTCCTCCTCTTTTGAACATTGAACACGGCAATAAAATCTCTTGAATGAGTACTTTAAAATACTAGTGGAGAGGATGCACATAGCACATTATCTTTGTTATAAGAGGTAGATATGGCTCATTGAAATCTTGACATATATTTATAAATATATAGGCTGTGCCTAAGTGTCAAATGGAGTTTTCTTTTAAAAAGCTAAATTTTTGATAATACAACACTTTAGATGTAGTGACAAGAATGATGATGTGAGTTGAATTTCGAATCTGAAAGGAAGTGAGCAAGCAGCAAATCGTATTATAGGAATACAATAAGGTTGGGCAGTGGCTGGCATAGAGAAATGGGTGTGTGAGTGCGGAGACTGGAACTTGCTCTCTCTCCTCCCCTTTCTCTTTCTATTCTTTCTTTCTTTCTTTCTTTCTTTCTTTCTTTTTTCTTTATTTCTCCCTCAATCTCTCTCTTTTCTGTCTTATTTACATATATACATTTTAATAATACAAACTGAAGGAAGATGATAGGATCGAAGCGTAGGTTTTTTTACTTTCTTTAAATTGCTAGCAAAACAAATACAAGCAGATAGCTAAAAATATTCACGAATGACAATGACAACAAAATTAAGTAAAAATGTATTTACACAAAATAAAAGATGACCACACAATGATAAACCATGAAAAACCTCCAATATCACCATGGATTGTGTTTCCATTGGTGCAGCAGAAGTCAGACAAGAGCAAACAGGCATCTGAGATACCTGCTTCCTGCGCAGGGTCCTCAGTGGGGTTTCCTTGGAGAGCTTTTGGAGCTCTGAACAGGACAATTGAAGCAGGAAGGGGTGTGCACTCCACTTAGCAGAAGCCAAGGCCCCATCCATAGTAACCTCAGAAGGGCCAGAGGGGCTGGTCCTTGGGATGGCCACAACCTGGCAACCAGTGGCCATTGGAGTTCACATTGCTGGAGATCTGCTTATATCAGAATTGTTATGGAGTAAGATATGAAAAGGAGGAAACAAAGTGAAGAGATTTAGATTACATAGCCAGAAAATATCAGAAGGAAACATCGTAACTTAAAAAAATAAGAACAAATAAAAACAAAGCTCTTTGAGTTTAGAAATGTTGCCTGAATTAAGCCTCAGTCTAAAACTTTATGAATATCATTTTTCAAAAGCAAAGTGAAACATAAAGACTTGAGATAGAATATTCACTAACTTGAAGAAGGGACATCAAAGATCAGAGTAATGTTTCTGTCATGAACAAGAAAACATGCCAGAAACACACATTCATAAAACCTGCCTAAACTCTAATGCAGTAGTTAGGAGAATGTCATAGTAAGAAATCCATGAGCCACTAAATAATGACAAACCCAAGAATTTAAAAATTCCAGAAACAAAGTGACACAACTGACAGAAAAAGAATGGACATAAAAGCTGTTTCAGATACAAACACGAAATTTAAAATAACATTAAAGTGAATAGTTCCAGGAAATAATACCTTGGTATAACAGCTGGTTAACAGGGAAAATTGACGGGGGAAAAGACAAAAGAAAGGAGGCAATTGGATTTCAGAGAAAGGGGCAATTACAGAAAATGGGTGTAAAAGATCTAACAAATGAATAAAAAGGCCTTCCATGAGGTACAAATTAAGAAAAAAAAAACTAGTGAATAAAGCAGATACTAAATATAAAAATATATATATTTTAATATATGTTAAATTAAATAAATACATGTGTATATATTTATAACTGTATATCAGAGTGGATACTCATTCTTGAGAATATTGAAATTCCACATTTATAGCAAGATATATTCAAGTAAAAATTGTGTGAATATGTAAAACAAATCCAGTTGAGCTTTTGAATTCTTTGGATGTCAATTTTGCAGCCGAGGTGTACTTTGGAAGTGCGCCTTCCCACTCTGTAGGTGGTCTCTTCACTCTGACAGCTGTTTCCCATGCCTGCAGCTTTTAGTCTGTTGGAATTCTATTGGTCTGGTTTTTGCTGCTTGTATAATAAAAACTAATAGCCAAATTAAAAATAAGAAATGAAAAATGCTAGGTAGAAAGTAAATGCACACACTCAAACAGACCACAGATTTATGAAAAAATATTAACATCACTAATTATTAGGAACTACAGATAAATTCATAGAGATACCCTTGCTCTAATAAGAATAGCACTTGTCCAAAAAAGTAATGACTGTTGGTACAGGTGTGAAAACATGAAAACTCCTGTACATTGTCAAAAATTTAGTCTGGGTAGTGGTTGTGGAACACAGTATCGAGTTTTCTGAAAAATTAAAACCAGAACTTGTACATAATCCAAGAATTCCATTTTTGGGTAAATAACCAAGAAAAAATGAAGCCCAAGTGTCAAAGATCTCCCGGTGTTCTGTGCATGCTGCAGAGCTGTCTACACAAATTAAGATGTGGAAACAGCCTACATGCCCATCAGCTTATGAACAGATAAAGCAAGTGTGGTACACATATACAATAAAAATACTTTTTAGCAGTAAACAATTTTTTAAAATACCACAATATGCAACACCACGGATACCAACATGAATATCTTAAGGGAAACGAGCCAGACCCACAAACAGCACTGCAAGGTCTCGACTTACATGCTAGGTCTACGTTGTTCTCAGGGAAGTGAGTGATTGAATGATGGTTACGCTGGGCTGAGTGTAGGGCTTGCCTTGCCCGGAGTGACTTTGAGAACGTTGGTTGATGGTAACCAAGATAACAATAAGCAATTCTGCTGTGCTATTTACTGCACAGTAGGATGACTGTAGGTGACGACCATATATTATGTATTTCTAAATGATGGAATTCTTTTTAATGTCTTTGCTATAAAGAAATTTCATGTGTTTGAGGAGACTGGTGTACTTAAGTAGATCTTAGCATCTTACGTGTCCATGTATTTAAACATCAGAGTTTCTTTGTAATATGCATAGTTTAATATTGTATGTATTCAATAAAATAAATCTCATTAACAAAAAAATCCTTTGAATCTCTTGAACACCTATTTTTATATTTTGTATTACTATGCAATGTAAGTATTTGATATATTCAAATATAGAAAGTCTTTTATATGTAGACTGTACAAAAAGAGGGAACAGATTGGCATTTGGCTTGTTGTCCATAGACATTTAATCTAAAAAAAGGGAAAATCAAATGTAGGAAGTGAAAAAATTATGTTAATATTGATGTTTTTGAGCATTGGCTTATCAGATAAAATGGAATTACATATTTATTCTGTATAGAACAAAGTGTGAGCCAAAATTCCAAACCCTCAAATACAAATTGCAACTAACAAAAAATTGTGAATTGACTCAAAATTCTGTCCTGAGAAGTCTAAGATTACTTAGATCCATGATTTCAAACAACTAGAAAACTATTAATAAGAAGATTTTTGTGAGAATTAATTCCATTGTTATGTGCAGACACGAAACTGAGTGAGTTATAAGGGTGGGGGTATCCTATGCATCAGCCCCATGAGCAGATAAGGTGAATCCCAGGCAGACAACCAAAAACAGAGTGGGGAGTAGGAAAGCAGGTGCCAAAATGGCCGTTGGTACGAAGCACATCTGCTGATAGTATTAACCTTTTCCTCGAGATGTTATGCTTATGTTACTATAAGTACGAAGAAAAGGAGCAATTGCTATATCATAGCCTATATCTTTGGTGTAAAAGAAAGAACATAGAGACATAAAGTAGAAATAATGTAAAAATTCCATTTACTTATATTTCTATGGAAAACATGAATACGAGATACTACATGCTAAAATACGTCTGTGTCATTGCAAAGTCACGCAAAAAAATCAATAGCAATGGATTTTCTTATTGCTCAAAAGCACTAATCATGTAAGAAATTTAAAAGACTTGGAGAAATGTGGCCTAACTGAATGTCTACAGCCCAAAGAAAGAAAGCGATCAAGACTTCTAGGGACATGCCATAATTCCCAATATCTGATTTTACTACGACGCCACTATTCTAAGATTAGATGATTTTGGTTTCAAACAATACAGTGTTTTCAAATATTTGAAGCTTTTAAATATGTTGAAATCCATAAATTCATAAAATATCTAAAAAATTCTTGAAAGAATGAGAGATAAATTTATTATGGTAAAATCTAGTGGAACATGTATGGTGAATTTTTAACAAATTATACCACCAGGTAACCAAACAAAAAATTGTCTTCTTACAAAATTAGTTTTATTCATCAGTGGTAAATAATAGGATGTGAATATACTCAGCCTATAAATTCTAATACATTAATATATCTGTACCCACTCACTGAAAAAGAACCAGTTACGAACCTCACAACATAGACCCCAGTGAAGACACCAAGTGCTGATGAGGAGACTGGCATGCAATAGTACTGCCAACAGGACTGCACCTGGAAGAGTGAGGATCTCTGGATCTGAAGGCAAGACCAGGAAAACAGCTAGACCACAGGTTATTCCGAAACCAGAAATATCTGGACCAGGAAAAACTTCTTAGTTTAAATGATCTAGGCTTATGAAAACACAAAGCATAAAGAAATATAACAAAAAAGAAACTTTAGTATTAGTGGGATTTCTCTCTCTCTCTCTCTCTCTCTCTCTCTCTCTCTCTCTCTCTCTCTCTCTCTCTCTCACACACACACACACACACACACACACACACACACACACACACACACACACAATCGCTGCAGGTATAATACATCAGGAAAGCACCCTATTACGCAGGAGGACCTCTGATCCTCAAATAGGAAGAAACAGCAAGATTAAATTTGAGCACTAAAGACATAAAGAAAGACAGAACATCATTACCATAACAATCAGATAGTAGTTACATTGCAGGGGGTGGTTGGTGATCTGCATAGAGTCCTAGAGAGGGTTAGAGGATGGCTCTCAGTATTCTCTTTTATGGTCTCTGAAGACATTACAAAGGCATTTGCCTTGTATCCATTCATTAAAATACAAATTTTGTGCCTTTTAGTATTTGCATTTCTTTACATAGTAAAAATTTAAGTCCTTGCAACAGTACTTGTGGGTTTTTCTCACCAAACTCACTGAGTGATTTCAAAAGATGCTGTGCTATCTAACAGGGGTGACCTTATGGTCTTCAAACATTCCTCACAAGGTGCATGCATAGAACCGAAGTCATCGTCATCGCTGCGACTGCTGATTACTGTCATTGTCTTCATACTTGGAAAGTAATGATGACAACTGACTGAGCACTCACAGTGTCCCAGAACAGTGTTAGGAGGAGCAGAGGTTAAAAAAAATTTTTGTATAAGTCTTCCCAAGGAGCTCATTATCTGTGAGGGAAAATAATATATTTACTCTTCTGTGAAGTTGCGTGCTACGAACCAGCTTTGAACTCTTCCAAGCTACTTCTTACACAATCCCAGCTTTTTGCTTCATCCCATGCAGTTAGGTATAAAGAGAATGATGGTGGCCCTCCCACACTGGACAAAGGGACATCCCCAAGCTTGCTCTGGGAACAACTAACCAAGAAACCACAGTAGAAAGGCTGCAGAGTATCAAGTTTAAGAGAGAAGCTGTGGGACGTGGGATGAGTTTCTGGAACCTTTTCTTGCCTGACATACAGTTAAAGATCAGAATTAATCTGATTCTAGCTGCTTCGTTATTGCATAGATTTCCATTGTGGTATTGTGGCCCTCAAGTATGGCTTTTATTTTATTTTTCTGTCTTGAGAATTAATCTCTCGTTTTCTCCAAGAAATTAGTTAATAAATGTTTCATAAAATCACTGAATTATAGAACCAAAATGATTTTTAATTCATACTCATACATATCTGGGTGATTGTCAGAATCACACAGGGATATTTTAATTCACAATTACATCCTCTAGAATTTCTGATTAATCAGGTTCGCCACTGGAATGAACTTAAAATATTATACAGGCAATTTTTATGATTTCATGATTTAGGAAACTATCAATCAAAACCAACCTCTTTATTTTGCAAATGACGATAGTGAAGACCAGGGAAGCAAATCATTTTGAATAATACTGCACCATTTTTTTTTTTGGCAGAAGACCATGTAAAACCCTCAAGACTACCAATAGACAAGGTGATATATTAGAAACGAGATTCCATCACACGCGCACCCCCCCCCATATATACAAATACACACTTAAAGAAGGAGTTGGCAAATATTAGGTATATTGGTATTCTTTTTTATATCTACTCTGAAGAAGGAGGCAATGGAAAGATAACTCACTGGAAAAACAAGGTTGCAGTTGCAGTGAAGCAGGGGGAAACAACTTTAGCTGCAACAAGACTTTCCAGTTTGGCCTTTCCCTGTACTTGTTGCAATTCTATCCCCATCAACAAGTATACCGTCTGGCATTTGTTTATTCCCAAGAAGGAGAATATCGGTTGGAAATTTATTAAATGAACCTTAATTAGCATTTATATAATTAATGAATTTAAAAAGCCAATAAAAGATTAATGAACAATTCAGAGTACTTCCTACCTAGTGTCTCTTGGAGAAGAGGAAATATTTTCTTACCTGTGGTACCTTTTCCAGACTGCTAAGGTTCATCTGGCTGGAATTAGTTTTTTATTTTTTAAACTTATTTTACTCATGATTCTCCTTTAGTCTGAGAAAAACATAAGAAGCTTGTAGGAGGATGATACATTAGTGCTTTGTCTGCCTCTCCCCTCCATACGAATGATTTCATTTGATTTCCTTAGAGACCAGGTTTATTAGGTTTAGTGGTTGAGTAAGAATTTAGTTTAATTCAGCACAGAGAAAATAAACCAAAAGGAGAAAATCATCAACATCAATTTTCTTCGTATCTGTTTGCACCATGAATACTCTTAGATTAGAAAATTCTCCCCTAATTCAGTTTGTTTTGGGCTTGATGCCAGCAATATACACTGGAAGATTTAAAACACCTCAGTACTAATATGATGATTGGACCCATTTTTTGCCATCTCTCCTTGCTAACTACAACCCTAAATCCAGTTTAAACACAAATGCAAGCAAATTCAATCTCTGAAAGTTCATAAGAAAAATACAAATTGGGTTGGAACCCAGGACTGAGAGAAGGCCCCCAAAACAGGGCATTCTAAGTCCCACAGGTAGTAGCAGACTACATAGAGCAGGTATTTCTTAATCCCCAACCCGGCCAAAGAATGTGGGCAAAGCACATTCATCCCATTCTTGGAGAAAATAGCCCCACACATGAAGAGAGCCAGGAAAAAACAGTAAGAAATCGTCAGAATCCTCCCCATCCCTCAAAAAGCTGGGCTGAGAGACATTGGAGGAGCAGACAGGAGGGGGCCAGCCATCTAGCCACAACCCCATTGTATAGAAGACCTCTTCTCCTGGAAGACACCTAAATAAATAGGCTGCTAAAGGTGCAAGCAGCCCAGCACAGAACGCATCTGGGATTCCTCTCGCTGCTCCAAGCATCAGAAAACCTGAGTTACGACAGCACCTGGGTCAGAAGGGTGTGACCTCAAGGTACTTCTGCCCAGGGAAAGGACGTCATCTTAGCATCCTGTCCACTACAAAACATTTATTGTCCCTGAAGCAACACCAGCAGGGATTTATGGGAAGCACAGAGACATCAGATGAATGAAACAAAGCCACATATCCTGAGAGAGCTCTGAAATTCAAAGCATCATTGATACTCCAGGCCACAAAGCAGTTTAAGACCTGTTAGTTGAGACCAAACAAAGTGGCAGTGTATTAAAATAAAATCTTAAAATCAAAGCCAAATAAATGGAATTTCTAGGTTTCAATGAAAATTGGTTTATTTTACCAAGAAACATTACAATTAGGACTTGAATGAGGAAACTATGTAAACACTTATATGCATCAGATGTTGGAATTTTCTGTACACAGATATTAAAGTAGCTAACATAAAAATGCTTCAGCATCCATGAAAAAACTCCTATTAAACAAATGAGAAAATGAACTACCTCAGCAAAGAAAACAAAAGTTATACATAATAAAAGCTATAGAATTATTAGAATTATAGAACCAGTCCCACAAAGACAAAATTGAAAGTAGACTCAATGGTTAAGTGGAAATGTCGGGATGATTGAATAGAATTGCCCAATCTGAAAAGTAGAGAGTATTTGCTAGCCTTTTTCAGTTGCTGAGTATTTTTGATGCTGGTGATCTACCTCAGGGCCTTACTCTGAACTACATCCCTGCCTCCTCCTCCTCATTATTATTGTTATTATTAACTTTGAGAAAGAGACTCACTTGGCTGCTCAGTCTGGGCTTAAACTTGCGGTTCTCCTGGATCAGCCACCCAGAAGGCTGGGAATTCAGGCCTGTGCCACCTGGTTTATCCTATTTTTCCCTCCATCCTCTGTGTCTGCTTTCAGTGCTGCATTTGCACCTGTGTTGGGCACCTTGCATGTTTCTTGCTGCTTAATGATTCTCTGTTGATTTCTATAATAGTTTCCTTGTTTTACTTTGAGTAGCTTTTATTAGTATGTTCTCCAGTGCATGAAGTTTTCTTCTTCAAGACCATCTATTTCTAGTTTCATCTCAAACCTTGTAGATGTTACCTTATGCATTTGGCATATTTACATACCATTCTTTTAAAGGTTAACCTCTTGAAAAAAAGCAATAATAATTTTTCACCTGTTTCTAATAATCTTAACACCTGTGTAAACTCTGTGTCAGGTTATGTATTGATCAATCTAATATTTTCTTCATTTTGGTCAGTATTTTCCTGATACTTTGAATTGTCTGGTATATTTTGGTTGGATGTAAGACTTTCTGATTTTTACTTTGTTGACTGTTAGATGTTCGTGAATTCCTATAAATATTGCTGATCTTTTTCTGGTATGGACTTATCAGAAAACATTCTGTCCTTTCGTGTCTTGATTTTAAAAATTAGATGCTTGTTTTAGATGCTTTAAAGATGTTGGTATCAAATAAGTGTTCAATTCAGAGCTAATTATTTTCTATACTTCAAGGAAGATGTCCCCTATCTACTTATTCTACCCTTTGTACCACGAAGCATGGTTGCTGGTAAGAAAAAGAATTACTGAATTGCTCCTGCCTCTTTGTAAGCTCTGGGAATCTGACCATTGAAGAGATTATGTCAACTGGAGGGAACTAGGAGCCACACTTCCATTAGAATTAGGGTTCGAGAACCACGCCTAGATTGGAAATTGGGACCCAGCCTGGATTTGAGTGTGAGTGACTTGCAGGCTGGCAAATGAGGGAAAAGCACCCACCCAGATATAGGAGGTCCAACTGCAACTCCAATGGTATAAAAGGAAGGAAGATGGAAGATGGGTATAGCTTTTTCCTCTGGGAAAGTTCTCACCTTTGCAATTGTCGAGGGATGGTGACTTGCTACTCATTGCAGATCGACATTACAGATTTGTTCCACTCTCGACTTGCACCTGTCTGCCAGTCACTGCTCTTCAGCCACTGATCTTCAGGCTCCCATCTTCACCATTGTTCTTCAAACAACCAAGATCTGCAGCAGACTCTCACCTTACCGGCTGTCCTGCAGTCCCGGACTGGAGATCTACTTTGTTGCTGAGCAGCCATCTTAGACTATCTCTATCCTTGGATTTGTAAGCCTTCCTAATATTAACCAGTTTTGTTATAAAATCTTTAAATTCTGCCTTTTGCAGAACCCAAACTAATACAGGGTAATAGTTAAGCTTTTGGATTCTCATGCCTCGGACTCACCCCTCCAAACACACACACACACACACACACACACACACACACACACACACACACACACATACATGTGGAGGCACAAGCTTAGTGGTTTCCTTGAAGGACTTCATTCCAAAGGGGGTTTCTGGGGGTCACAGCTGTCTTACACTGTGCAGTGCCCCCCTCCATGGTGCTCAGTCTTACAAAGTCGGGTCTACCACACCCTTAGATCCATTTCTTTTTGTCAGAGACCTTGGCCTCTGCAGTGGCTGGAAACACTATTCAGACAGCTATGGCTTATGCCAATCACAAGTCAACTTATTTATTTTCCATTCCTCCCATTATACTTTTTTTGCTCTTCAAACAACATCTCTCTCTCTCTCTCTCTCTCTCTCTCTCTCTCTCTCTCTCTCTCTCTCTCTCTTTCTCTCTTGTGCTCTCTCTCTCTTTCTCTCTCCCTTGTGTCCACTCACTTTTCTACCATTTTTGTTTGTATTGTATGAGAATGTAAATTCCAGTTTGCATCACCCTACTGAGAAAGAAAGTGGGTTTTTTCTTTTGATCTAGATAAAACTCATAAAATTATTGTGAGTTGGCATCATCATCTAACAGAAAGGACAAGAAGCTAAAAATTAAGAAAGAAAAGACTCCGGTCAGATTCTGTGACTTGTTTTCATGAGTAGAGAATTTAAGAAGGTTGTGACAGAGCTGTAAGTGTGGTATCTGTCCCTCTTTGGCAATACAACTCCACAACCATTCTTTACCTGGACATATACTTTACCATTCACCTCCGGTGGTGTCTTTGCTGGCTAGGTGGCCAGACTAAATGCCTCTCTGTGCTTAGATAGCACTTGATGCTAATTTGTGTCCTTATACTTGAAAACCACACTAGCATTTTTGTTGTTATAGCTACCTTTACCTTTAATGTGTGACTTCATTTAGGGTGGGGGCTGCGTTTATTTATGTATTTATTTGTTGGGTTTTAGCTCCCTTTTCTTGGCATTAAGCACAGTGCCTGGCACATGGCAAACAAAGCCTAAGTATGCAAAACTGACCTGACTGCTTGAGGCTTTCCCAAACAAGCCATCTCAGTTGTGACCTGCAGGATGCACTGCAGAATAAATTTACAAGTAAAATAGCAGATCCCAATGCTAATGAGTATTTTCTTTAATTATGTGCTGTCTTCTTGAATTCCTCATTAGTTGAAATAATTAAGAAGTGTAAATAAAACCGGTAAGATTCTCAAGTTGAAGGACAAGGCTTTCAGGAAGCCCCCCTTTGAACACATGGAAAACATGCTCAACTACACTGATCTCCATCACAATCACATGGAGAAACCCATTTCAGGATCCACAGGAGACCCACAATGGCATTTTTTAGAGGTGTTTTGGTGCAGCAAGGAGAAAGGGCTCTGCGTGTTTGAACTTGTATAGCTGCAGGCTTGATTCTTCTGTCCATTACAGCACACTGGCCAATCATTGGCAAATGACTGCTTGTAGTTTCTCTTGTTCAAACTGAAAACAAGGAGGGTATCACCATGTGAACTTGTGGTGAGGATTAAATGAGGTGTGGTAAAGAAGAACTCCTGAAATGTGAGTCAGGCTCCCTCCTAGTGCAGACTGGTTGATTGTTGAGGAGTAGCTGTCCAATGAAGGGTGGTTATCTAGCAGCTAGTGACATTGTCGTGACATTCTAGTCTTACGTATACAAGGCAGAAGGACATAATAAGCAGCATGTACATGAGCACCAGGTTGGGGTAATTCATATTCCATTTTTGATCTGTGTGCTGAGTGACGACACAGAAAGCCACCTGCAGTGAAATCTGAAGAAGAAGCAGCCATCATTATAAAATGCGTTTGGGTCTAAGAGATTGCATTAGTCCCAGCAGTTACTCATTCCAGATTAAAAAAAGACAAACTTTCTGCCAAAGAGCACTACACGCATCTCAGCACACAGTAGATGTTGCCTTTGGCTTATGAACATATCTGAGTTTTAAATTTGACTCTTAATTACATAGAGCTACGTATCTCTACACAAGGTAATTTATTGGTGTGCACATTTTGTCTGATACCCTGAGAGTGTTCATTTAAAAAAGTCTCCACCATCTTTTTTACTGTAAACATTGTTTTTATTTCTTGAAATTATTTTATTGTGATGTATATAAGCTGCTCCAAAACAAGTTTACATGGTCCGAATTGTGATCTGTCTTGCCAGCTACAGGCTCATGAAAAAGAAGCACATAGGGATGTCATGCATGATCAAAACAGATCAATTTGTAAGTTTACATCAAGAAAGATCAGAGAGTGAAAAGGACAAATAGAAAGGCTGCTAGGGTGATGTCATAAGCCACTTTGTGCTGATCATGAGTGCAGTGACTTACTGAAGTTTAGTATCCCAAAATGGGACCACAGAAGTGAGATTTGGGGACCGACTCAGGCCCATACACTTTAAGCCAAGGGAAAAAGCCCAAAACCTAAGGGCGTTAATAGCTATAGTCATATAGTCATGAAGATGTTTAATCAGTCTTGAGCTTTATAGGCACTTGTAGAGGTACTGACTATAGATTAGTTATACAGGCTGGAATATGACCTAAATTTCCTGATGATAGTAGTTCAATGGAAGAGGAGGCTTAGAGAAGTGAGTTAGTACTTCCAACCCCAAAGGAGAGCAGTCCCTGGAATAAAAGTATTTCCATAATATGTCAAAAGGAGAGAGCAACATAGAGGTGAAGATTAGGTTTCATTGTCATAAACTGGGTTGACCACAAGAGCGTGGACATTTCCAACAGCAGGTACTTGAGTGAAGAAGGCTCTACTGTGCTACCGACAGAGAGCGCCTGGACCTAGAGAGCAGAAAATAATAAAAGGAGAATTGCATTGTAGTAGAATGTTGTGGCTTACATTTGAAGAATGCGAAAGGCTTTTAAAAGAGAAAGAATGAAGACTTAGCTTTGAAAAGAATGTGGTGGTGGAAATAGGCTCCAGGACCTGACCTGTGGCATTGGACTCTTCAAGGGAAGGTAGATGAAGCAAGCAAGCTGGATGAGGGTCTATGCATACTACAGATGAATGAACATATGTCAACAGAGGGACCGGCGCTTTCTGCATAAATGCATGACATGTAAAACTGAAGTTCCTTGTCTTCAGAATGCTCTTGTTATGTGACCCTTTCCCTGGGTCTGTTTCCTCATTATTTTGATGCTGTGTAAATTTCAGAGGTGAAAATAGGAAGGAGTCCTCTGGTGTTAGTCCTTTTAACTCATTGATTCTCAAAGATAATTTTTTTCTCCTCTGAATGTACTGGGGTGATATAAGATTGTCAAAGTAGCACTTGAACACACATGATCCACAAAAGCTCTACTTAATAACTGAACAGGAGAGTATTAAATCTATAGATGGAAAAAACAGAAAAATAACCCAATCTCCTTTGTCAATAATCCATCAATAAGAAGACACAGTAGATTATGGATGAGTAAGCGAGTTGTTGGGTTTAATTAACTGCAATACATTCTGCTCCCTCAAGAATTCCCTGCTTACATAACCTGATCATCTTACGATTTTCATGGCTTGTGAATGTATCGCTCAATATATATCCTTGTTGTGATGAATTCGTAGGAAGATGAGCCTCACTAAAGCCACCTTATATTAAATCTTTGATGACAAGGAGGCAGGAGCTCGCAAGGCTTCTGTGTATGGCTTGGAAATTTGAGTGTGAGGCAAAGGGTAATTTGTGAGAGAGAAAAATCATCAGAATTTAGACCTAGAAAATAACAGAGCAAAACTGACCTCGGTTACAAGTGCCCATCAAATCAGTTTTTGAACATTGACCTGAGCCCTGGAAGATAGAGTTCCCCACTTAGAGGTGAGACTCTCACTGTAAAATGAAATGTTATATAAGGCAGTTAATCAAGGAACATTCAAATTATGGAATGAAATATTGCTGATACAAACATAACAATGTAGTTCTATAATTATGAACTTACTGGCTTGGAATGATTCATAGAAGTATTTTCATTTGAAAATAATAAAAATTTCCTACTGATAAATGAAATGAGATTCAGATAAAAAATAAAATGAATGTGATTAGATGCCACAGCTCCTATTCTGTCAAAACCCTTTAGCTTCTTTTTCCATGAAGACAAAACAAAGTATTTGACCGGAGACAGAACCCACTTGTGGTCTGTGCACCTGGTAAGCGCTCCTGCTGCATGGACACCAGCCTCATCCTGTCAGCTGCCGAGATGTCCTCATTTGTATGATCATGCTGATGACTCCACCTTATATGAACATTGTGAGCTTTACAGAGAACAAAAGCCGTCACTTTTGGTCTCAGTAGGGTGACACAAACTGCAATTTACTTTTTCCCTTGATACAAAAAATAGACAAAAAGGTACATGAGTGAGGGAGGAGAAAGGGAATAAAAGGAAAAAAAAGGAAGAGATGGAGACAGATTGGTTGAGGTCAGGCAACACAGGCAAAACAAAGTGCTATGAGAGGAATGGAAAATATCTAAGCTGACCTCTTTGATCTCTGGTTGTCACATATTAAAACCATCTGAAGAGAATTTCCATTCTACCAAGCGAGTCATAATCTGAGAGGTAGAACTGGACTGGAGGGTGGGTGTAGACGAAGCAGCTAGACAAGGGGAGGAATGCACTCTGAAAGGTAGCAGCACCTGCAGGATTCCCCCTTTCCTTTCCCCCCAGGAACAAACGTTCATCAGACAGCCTGTCAGTGTGGCTGTGTGTGCATATGTGTGTGTGGGAGTGTACCCAAGGCAAAACAATGCAAAAATTAGAATAACCCAAAGCTTACAAAGAAAGAGGAATAATGGCCTCAAGGCAGATCTAGAGGTTGAATACTTCATGAGTTCTGTACTTAGCATCCTGCATCCTGGAGACAAAGCTGTGAAATCACACACAGGAAGTGCCTGATGTCCTGCTGCAGTCCTTATTTCAATATCCCATTACTCATCTGTGTTTAGATAAAAATAGGAAGGATACTCAAGAACTGTTAAGATGGCTATTTGTTAGTTAGTAGACTAAACTCAGGAAGACGCAGATTCACTCCTTTATTTTTCCCATTGAAAGTTTAAATGCAAAACTAATAACAATTTTTAATCACAGAATTTTCTGAGCACTTCCAGTTACGCCTTTTGAGTCTCATTCCCCTTTCTATTTCTTTTAAAAAAAAAATTGGTAAGTATGTTCTTATGAATGTGCATGAATATATTGCTATCTTCCTATTTCTATATACTATGTTATATAAAGTGTCTTAAATTTTCATTAAATGCTATCTTTTATAGCCATGGCTTTCATTTAATTGTGATCAGTCTTTTGATATTTACCAGCTCTTTGTCAAAGTGACAGAACAGCTAAGACAAAGGATGTAAAGGAGGAGATGTTTACTTTGCCTCACAGTTCCAGAGGGTTTAGTCCGTGACCACTCAGCTCTATGACTCTGGGCCTGTGGAAAGCAGAACATCCTGGAGAAATTGTGCAGCTGAGGAAAGTTCATCCCCTATGGCAGCCAGGAAGCAAGGATGAAGAGGACGAGCCTAGGATGACACAACTCTTCCAAGGCAGAGCTCTGGTGACCAGTCTTCTCCAGCCAGGGCCCGTCTCCTAACAGAGAAGTCAGCCATGAGCTCATCAGTGGGTTAAAGAAGACATAATTCAATCTCCTTCTGAAAAGCCTATTCTGAACACACAAGCTTTGGGGAGATATTTTCAACCCAAGTTGTCATAATATATTAAGGTTTTCAATGTTGAGACACACCAATCTTCTATTCCTCAGTGATAATTACTGTACAGTGCTCCATGTCTGAAAACATGTACTGCACTCATTCTTTTCTGAAGGAGCATTTAACTTTTCTCTGCTTTCTCTACAACACTCAAGCAACAAGAGACTTTTTATTTGCATACACTGTTGGACATATGCAAGTCATGTTATTTCCCTGAGCCAGCAAGGCTCAATTATTTATGTCTGACAAAGAACTCGTTGGTTCAAAGAGAATATACAAGGTGTGATAGAAAGCCTTGCTGAATACTTAAAAAATATATCACAATAAAAAGCACAGTGCCATTAATCTCCCTCAAAATACGCTCCATCACTTCGAACATTCTCATCCCATCATTCCTGGCACTTTCTGAAAAAGTTTCCAGAAGTCCTTCACGAGCACGTCTTTGCTTGCATTTTGCTGGCTGCCTAAATGTAAAGAATTGATTTAAAACGTATATTTCACGGTCATTTTGACTCTGTGGGCGAGCCAGAAGTTGCATGGTGACAGGTGAGGTGAATAAGGTGGGTGACGACACCCCACGTGTTTAGGACTCTGCCTTTTGTTGGATGGTGTTTGACAGCAGCACTCACTCTATTTTTTTTTAACCTTACCTTGTAAAGATGCTCACAGAAGATACTTTCTAGGTCTGCTTTGAAAAGTGGCAAAAATGAAACAAATGTGTTTAAAAAGAGAGAGGGGGTATTTGAAGAGGTGTAGTGACAATATGTCTTCTACTGTAACTTCTTAACATGGAAACAGTTGCTCTACAATCTGTAGATGTCCCATTTCACTTCATATTGCCAATTGCTTTGCAAAGTGCTTGCATAAATTTATATCACCATAGTGGTATCTGTTGCTTTTACCTTTTCACTGCTGGTGGTACGTTAGACATTGCAAACCTTGTTAACAACATGGGTATAGACAGGCACTTCATTACGCTTTATTGAGTATTTGCCTGAATACAGCTGCCATTGCACATCTTTCCAAAATACTTATTATTTTTGTTTCCCCACTTAGGAGTTGCTTGTTTCAAATCATCACCACCCTTTCTATTAGATTGTCTTTCATGATTTCATGAATTCTTTAAATATTTTTTTGGATATTGACACTCTTAAAATGTTACACATTGCCAGTGCTGTCTCCCAGGCTGTGTTTTCTCATTAACCTTTCTTGATAACGTCTTTTATTGATCAAAGGAAGACAAATTAGGCAAACATCATAAAGATACAGGTGTAAGCAAGGAGTTTCTTAATAAGACACTGATAGCAAAAGAAGTAGCCCCAAGAATTAACAAATGGGATTATTTCAAAATAAAAAGTTTCTGCATGGCAAGGGAAAATATCAACAGAGCGAAGAGAGAACTGACAGAATGGGAAAAATATTCACCACCTATACCTCAGATAGGAAGCTTATAACTAGAATATACACGAAACTAAAGAAAAATAAACTCCTCGAAATCAAAGACCCAATTGAAAAATGGGCAATGAAAATGAGTAGGCAGTTCTCGGATGAAGTTCAAATGACCAGTAAATACATAAAAATTGTTCAATACCTTTAGCTATTAGAGAAATGCAAATCAAAACATCACTGAGATGCTATCTAACTCCAGAGACAAGGCCATATATCAAGAACACAAACAGCGATCAGTGTTGGTGAGGCTGTTGGAAGAAGGAACCCTCCTGCACTGCTGGTGGGAATGTAAACTGGTGCAACCACTACGGAAAGCAGTATGGAAGACTCTCAAAATATTGGAAATAAATATCCCCTTTGATCCAGCAATACCTCTCCTGGGAATTTTTTCAAAAGAGTTAAAAGCATCATATAATAGAGATACACGTATGCATAGCAGCCCAAGTCACAGTAGTTAGTGTTTGGACGATGCCCAAATATCCATTAAAAGACCAACGGATACTTAAACTGTTGCTTGCATACACAGTGGAACACCATTTGTCTATAAAAGAAGACATGTTGGAGGATTTTGTAGGTGATTGGGTGCTACTTGAGACCATCATGCTCAGTGAAGTGAATCAGATGCAGAGGGTGAAATATCGAATGGTTTCCCTAATATAAGAAATACAGATCACAGTCATTGCACGGAACTAAATGGGGGTGGGGGGGGATAATGGGAACTAGTGGGGATGAGGAGAGTATGGGGGGTCAAAAAAGAAAAGGGGAAGGATTTGTAATTTTGCAGTGTTATATGTGTGCATAGAACTTCAATGTAAACATATGTATTGCATACATACATATCAATAAAATGAGGGAATAATAAATTTTAGCAAAGCTCCCAATTATTTGCTAGGTTTTAGAAATGTTTTCTTAAACTTGTGCTCCCATATTTTCCTTAAAAATTTAGAAAATTTTGCTTTCTTCAATTACAATTCATTATGCACTTGGAATTGTTTCTGTGTATGTGTGTGTATTAGTGTATGAGCGTGAGTGTGTGTATGTTCAGAGCTCAGCAATTGAATGGAATAACCTGCTAGTATTTGGCATCCAAATGGTTCTTTTTCTGTCTGTACATTGCTGCTTGCTAAGCCATAGTTCATCTCATCGTTTTTGTCCTTACTAGGACTATGTCATTCCCGTAGAAACATTGTGCAAAACAAGTCTTCGTCTGGTTCATTTTACTGTATGTGCCACTCTTTTAACCTATTTATAATGCCATGCTGTTTTAAATCATACAGATTCATAGTAAATCTTGAAGTCTAGTAGGGAATCTCTCAAATTATTTAAATTTCCTTCAGTTCTTGTTAGCCTTGAGGTTTTTTACATATGAAATTTTAATATACGAATTGTAGGATTCACTTGTACACTTTCAAAATAAAATACTCATCAGATTTTTTTTCAAAATACATACTTAAATAATCTGATTACAGTAAGCACATTTGCCTATTGAGCTGAAAATATATTTGACTGCATTTTCTTGCTTAATATTATAGCTATGTCTTAATTACATGCCTTCATGTTAAGCCAGTATACAAACTACTCAAGGAAGAATTTAAAAAAATGAGTCGGTAATGTCAGATCGATTTTTTTCTTTTGGAAAAAACTAAGGGGAGGAAGAATCCCTTGTGACTGAGAATCTTAGAAGTCTGTGGTCTTCTATAGCCCAAGGCACCTTATGCTAGTCCTGAGCAGGACACATTGCAGTTGTGAGCTCCCACCGCATTGACCTCTCACTGTCAATCTAACATACGTGCTCTTGAATGATACCTGTCTCACCCAGTGGCCTAAAAGAACTGATTACTTTCCCTATGTCTAGAAAAATAATGATGGATCCCATGAAATACAGAACTATATACCTGCAAGTTAACACTTTTTGAGGTATGTTATATATTTACCAGTCACTTTAATTTATTCACAAATGTATTCATTCCAATCCAGTTGTGTGTTCTAATATCAAAACATTGCCTTATTATGTAGACCAATTAACATTAGTATAAAAAGAAATCCTTTTCCAACAAAGCTATGTGTTTTGCAAATGTTTAATAAACACACATACAGTGAAATATAGACAAAATAAGAAAAATACAGATATATGTCTATATATATTTTATGTATGTGTATGTATCTATTACAAGCAGTAACTGTCATTTATTTTGCTGTTGAATGTGCCCTTTGGGCAAGACACAGCAAGGTAGCTTGCAGCATCAGCTGAGATTTGTCTAGGGAACAGAAGATCCACCCTTAGAGGAAACTCACTTGGGTAGAGGATAAGTTGGGGCTGTGTTCCAGCTGAGAGCTCAGTTAGAGGTTTGAGCCTGGGCTTTTGTCCGTGTAGGCCTTGCTGCAGGCTACCTAGATTTCTTCTAGCAGGTTGGCTCTGTTTAGAGTTGTCTTAGTTATTTATTTGTTGCTGGGACATGTTACATGACACCTACAACTTAAGGGGGGAAAGATTTGTCGCAGCTGACAGTTTCAAGAGGTCTCAGTCTATTCATGGGTGGCTAGCAATGGTAGAAGCACCTGGCAGAGGCCTATCCAAAGTGAAGCTGTTCATGGGAGGGCAGACAGAAAGTTAAGTGAAGGAGGAAGAGGCGGAGCTTGCGTATATAATTCTGGATCGTGTCCCAGTGATCAGTCTCTTCCAGGTCAAACACCGATAATGTGCCCTTTCTGACCAGGCTGCCCCTCTTCACAGCACAGCAAATCAACAGATAAATCTCCATGTCTGAAGTACCTGCCAACTATGAGCCTTTTGGGAAACATTTCAGACCCAATCCATAACAGCAGTCATCAGGAATATCATTCAAATAAAAAAATTTGCATTGTTATGTTTTAAGTTCATGCTGTCATTTTTCATAAAATGAAGCTAGAGATAGCAGGTACTGCATTTCAGATTCATTTTATGCAAAAAAGAAAATGGGTATGGTACCTAACAGGCATTTTTAAATAAAAATTATTAGTACTGATAGTAATGAAAAAATTGTCATATATCTAATTATTCAAAAGAAAACAAGGGGCATGTAGGATTTATGTGTGTAATGCTAACCCTGACCCCTCACGTGCTTCACTGTACTTGTTTGCCTACTCATTGTACAGACCCGAAAGCCAACAAATGGTTCCTACAAAGCTTTGATGTCCCTTCGGTGGGTTATAAACACTCTCTGTCACCATAAACTTCTACCTCTCCTGCTCTAATGTGAACCTTCGGCTTCTCTTCTCCACAAGTCAGAATTTTCTCCCTGCTGTGGCAAGTACAGATATTTTTAGAGGGATGCTTTGACAAGAAGACTCTCTTCCTTCTTGCAGGTTAAATTGAAAACGGCTTCCCCTTTGAGCCAAATGTGGATAACCTGAAAGATTCTAAGGAACCCATCAAACAGCCCTCCTGAAGAGCTGTCTCTGGCCAGGGCTCTTTCTTTTCTTCAAATCTAACACCAGCAAGTGACAAAATAACTAACTGTGTTATTACAATGCAAAGGATTCTCCACAAAGTCTGTCTGAATCACGGAAGAATGGATTCATGGCCTCACCGCCCAAGTGTCTGCCTTTATTTGATGCTGATGTGGGGACTGGTGTTTATTTTTTTCGTAACAGATGTATATTGCTTAAGAGTTACAATGACTTTTCTGATTTTAGATGTGGAAATGTCAACCTCATTTTTGATCATACTAATATTATAATCATTTTATATGGAGGGTGAAAAAATTACAAAAATGAAATTGACATTACAAGTTTGAAGAAGAAACTCCCACCAATGTTCCTAGAAAAAAAAGAAATTCTGACATGCCACAATTGACAATGTACATTTTATTTATTGTAATAATATACTCATTGCCAAAAAAACTCATACTGTAATTATTGGAATCAAATATCTAATATTTAATCTTTCTTTAAAATTCTTTTAATTCCACAAATGCCAATTTATAGTTTTATGTTACAAGAAATACAAGTAGTGCACATTTTATACTATTTGAATTTATTAACAAATTAGATCCCTAATTCCTCTATATATTTGTTATCTTGGGCTGCTATATCAACTAATGACAAAAGTGGTTGTTTAAAAAAATCCTTAATGCAATTATTTTCCATTTTTGAAGACCTGTTGTTGGAAGCCAACCTGTCAGTGGTTCTGGGTCCTTCCAGAGGCTCAGAGAAAGAAACCACTTTGGGGCTCTGGATTTCTGTTGCTTACCAGCAATCCTTGCCACAGTTGTCTGCCAGAGGCATTAAGCTTTGCTTCCGCCACCACGTTTATCTGCATGCTTTCGTCAGTCACTTAAACAAATCCACTTTCATTAGGTTCTGTTCTCAGTCTAATCTAGTATGGTCATCCTGAGCCTTGCCTGGGTTGCTTCTAAGAAAGTCAATTTCCATATGAGGTCATAGTCTGTATTTCTGAGTAGACATGAACTGTAAAGTGAAACCATTCAACTTATTATAACAGTTTATCCACCCACTGAAGTTTGTGTCTCTTTGGTTTGTGGGATACATCCATCCTATCCTTACATTCCAGGGGCTTAGTCCATATAAACTCTAAATCTAATGCTTAATCTAAATATAATCAACTCAGAATTTTCAGCTTGCATCATCTAAATCAGATATGGATAGAATTCTAAGGATGATCCATTCTGGAGAAGATTCTATTTGTGGGCCTGGGAGTCCAAAAGATTTCTTTCAATTCTCATGATGTCTCACCTTTTAAGTACAAGGTGATATCATTTCTCCTAATATAACATTCTCAAAAAATCACAGGTCTCCTATATATGTCAAAGGATCTGTCCCCCTTGACAAGTGTGTTCTCTACAGATTATTTCTGAATAGTAAGCACTATCCATGTGACCAGGTTCTACTGAGATAAAACTTTTATTCCTATAACTCAACTTTTCAGCAAATCATTGTCTAGCCACACCCTTGCCCTTTCTACAGAACACACACCTTTCACAACCAGCGTGATCTAAGGGCTTTCCACGCAATCACCCACCACTTCTGTCTTGCTCTGCGGCTCTTTCTTCAATTGATTTCTCTCCATTTATATTTTACAATGAGCAGCAATGATGAATTCAGGCTCCGCCTGTAGCCTTGCTAGGACGTTTCTTCATTGACTAGCTAAATTCATGGCTGGTAATTTCTACCTCCCACTCAACACTTGAAGGCAATTCAACTATGATTTTTGCCACTTTATTATAAGGACCATCTTTCTTCCAGGGTCCTATTATATATTCTTCATTTCATTATGAGATCTTGACAAGATACGTATGTGCACAAAATCCTCAACTTCATTGTAAACCTTAAATCTTGCACTAATCCATATCCATAAATGGGGGAAAAAGAGATCTCAGGAAAAAGCACTTTTAAAGCTTATATTTTTCCAAAATTATACTCACTATGATACACTTATTCTGCACCATGTTCTTCCCTTTCTTCAGAGACCTCCCCAGAATCATCCTTAGTATCATTTTTCTGCCAATTATCTCATTAAGAAAATCTAGATTTTTTCTAATCAATCTGTTCTTTATTCAATTCCACAGCCATGTTCATAATTTTAGTATTTATCACAGAAGCAGCTCACTGGCCAGGCTCAAAATATATATTTGAGTTCAAAAGATGCCACACTAAATCACCATGATCTTTCTGGTAAATATACTCTCTCACAGTTCTGAAAACCAAAAGTCCAAAATCTGAGCTATTAGCTATGTTGGGGATAAATCATCCCCACCCTGTCTCCAGCTTTGTGTGGGTTACCAGCTACCAGGGAATCCTAGATTGCAGATACACCACTGTCTCAGTTACCTTCTCATTGTTGTGAAAGAATACCCAACATCCGCTGTTTAAGGGAGGGACGATTCGTTTAGCTCCGTTTCAGAAGGTCTCACACAGTCCATTACAGCTGGCAACAGTGAAAGCACATGGCAAAGGCTGGAGTGCTACTCATCCCATTTCAGGCAGAAAACCAAGTTAAAGTAGGAGCCAAGTGATTCTGGAGACTCAGTCAAGGCTGGATAGAGCTGTCCCAGAAAGAAGCTACAACGTTTCTTCTTCCTTTCTTTAATTACTTCAAGCTGCCAGTTGGGCTCTGCCCCTCCAAGATGGGTCACCCTCTCTCATTTCCCGGCCCCTAAGTCAATAATAAATACCTGGAAGCTCTGACCCGAGCACTCCTCAGTCTCAAGAAATCAACAAAATCTTTCCACATCAAACCAAAGTAACTGCCCCTTAAAGCCAGGCCCTACCTCCCAAATAATCCACAGTCCCACAGTTATCCCGCTACATCCCATTACTTGAGGCTTTGGAGGGACATTCCAGATCCAAACCATAACAGTTACTCTGAGCAGTATCTCCATTTCACATTCTCTTGCATCAACGACCAACCTCATCTGCTTCTACTAAGATTATTCATATGGAATTGAGGATCTGTCTGAGCTTAATACAGATCATCAATTACATTTGCAGAGACTGGATTTCCACATCAAATCGCATTTGGAGGTCCTAGGTAGGCATGGGTATTTTTGGGAACCTTACTCAATTTATTACACTTGAGAGTATGAGTAATTTTGTCTGTAAAATGAACAGTTTTTTATAATATATTGTTATAGTACATTTTATTCTTAACATAATAAATAGTATTATAGTAATATATATCTGAAAATAAGAGAAAATTTCAAAACTTACTTTGAGTTATAGAGTATTTGCCTATATTTGGGAGTGAATATTAGGTGTTAACATATGCCCAGGATGACAACATTTGAGGTTAATACTGACAATGTTACACTGATTAGGTATGATAATGACCTGTATAATTAAAATGGTGGGGTTGAACATACAGTTCAGTGGTAGAGCACTTAACTAGCAAGCCCAAAGTTCATACAGGACACTAAATAAATAAATGAATAATTTTAATGACATCAACTTTCAAATATGTAAAGACAGACACCTAACTGATTATCTGAAAATTATAGGTCAATTAAAGCTTTTGTTTGTCTCTTACAGAGGGAAAAAATGAACATCTGAGGATTCAGATAACCATTTATGGAGTCCTAATTTTATTATTTTTTTTCGGGGGGGGGGGTCAGAACAAATCTTTGTTTAGAAACAAAGGACAGAAGAATAAAACCTCCCATTGTCTACAAGAGGGTTCCCAAATGGATTGCTCTGTGGAATCATAATTTTCCAAAAGGTTTTTTGAGCTGTGTAATAAGTCAAACATGCTAATTCTATTAGGATATTTATTCTTATTTGACAATTTTTTTTAGTTAAAAATTGGGGACAAGGAGCAAAAGCCAGCAATAATTACCACCTATAATGTAAGTCTCTATTTGAAATGACCTTTTCTACACAGGAATACAGCCAAGGAAAAGATAGGCAATAAATCTATTGGCTTTTACTTTAAATTCTAAACTGTGTATGAAAATATCATAGGACACATCCAATTCTGTAAGAGGAAGTTGGCTTAAGGTCTAGTGAATGAGTGGTTTCTCTAGAAATGCCCCAATTAAGACATCGTTGTTAGGGAAGTAAGTCAGAGCAGGGCAGTAGGTTGAAGGCGTCATGATGGAGTCCAGGGGCTCGTTAGACCAGGCTTCAGGAGCACTCTTGCTGAACTTCTGAACTGTGCCGTCTCTGCACGCCCACACTGTGCTTACTGACCTTATGAACTGAACCAAACTGCACATTATAGACTGAGATTCACCAGCCTTGGTAAGGGTTTGTGAAGCCATCCCTCCTGCTTCAGGAGGCAGCTCCACTCCCAGGACAGTTTGACCTTTGCTGCACTAATCAAAAGTCCCTGACACACCAGAGAAGTAATTAGCTACCTTTCTTGAGTGAAAATAATCACTGGACTAGAAAACCTAGGAACATGCTTTCAAGGTTGCTTGAACTTGGCATCTCCCAAGTTGCAATTTTAGTAAGTCTTGAACGAATGTTCTTTTTCTATTTTGTTATTAGATTGATTTTTCCCCAAGCATCAGCATCCATTAGCTACCAATAGTTACTTAAATTACAATTAATTTGCTTAAATAAGGAAATAGTCCTTTTGTCACAGTGGTCACATTTCAAAGCTCTATAGCCACGTGTGGCCAGTGTTTTCCATACTATGCCATGTAGTTTAAGGTCATTTCACTATAGTTGAAAGTTCTATTGAAAATAATTGTTTTAGAGAAGTTAATGTTTAATGCTGTGACAATTATTTATAAACGTATATCTCTGCATTAATATGCATTCCATAATGATAAAGAGGTACCAGATGGTCAAGAATGAAATATGGTAGTAATCAATCTACTGCAAAGTGCTCGCTTACTAGAGAATCATGGGACACCATCCCATTACGGAAAGCCCTATCTTTTTAAGAGCACGTGTTAGCAACTGAGTTCCTTAACCTTGTTTGCAAAAAAAAAAAAAAAAAGGGACTTTGGTTCAGTCGGTCACAGGGCTGAGAAGAAAGAAAACCTCCTCTATCTCTGGAAATACACACTCAGATAAAGTGAAGCACTCATCAGAGTTTCTGCACTCAGTTTTTGTAATTTTTCCATATTTGCATTCTGCCTTTTCCAGGTAGGGCTGTCTTAGCTACTTACTCCTTGCTGTGATTCAATACCTTACATGCACAACTTAGGGAAGGAAAAGTTTATCTCACCATTGCAGAAGGTCTCATTTCACTTATGGGCAGTTGGAAGTGGCTGAAACAAAAGATGGGGCCTGAGGTGGAGTAAGAGCTCCTCATGGCACGGTGGAACACAGCCGAGTCTAGGAGGAGGGCCAGAAACAGCACACACCTCTCCAGGTCAAGCCCCAGGCGCTCACCTCTCTCAGACAGGTCCATCTCTCAACAGAGCATATTCCTAGAGATATCCCACCACATCCAAACACATGAAGCTTTTGGGGGGCACTCCACATCAAAAGCACAACAAAAATATTTTGAAATGGTACTTTGAGTGTCAGACAGGTGAAATGAAATAAGGCATATCAAGATGTTTGGCATTAGTATAGAAGGTCCAGTCGAAGGTTCTGTGGAGTACTGGGTACCCTCAATTTCTGTGGAAGTTGGCTGGGCCTTCCTCATGACACACTGATGTCTTAAGGAGGTATCTACTGGATGGAGGGGTACCCACAGTCTGTATAGCTGGGGCAGCTCTAGAAGTAGAGCCATGACTTCTGGTCTTAGTTCTGTTGTGTAACTTTAAGCAAAGCATTCGGATTTCTGAGTAGTTGTTCTTTTTATGGAACATAATGATTAAACAGTTACTGACTGGTATTAAACAATTATATGACATGAAGCCAATTATGAGAATTTTATAATACTCAACAGGAAATAAAAGATCTTGAGTTAAGTATTATGTATGCAATATCATTCTACTTAGTAATCCCAATTCTTTATGTAAGAAGATTCATTATTTTTTTGGGGGGAGGGGGTGAGAATTTAGTGATAGAACTTACCCTAGAGCATATAACACAGCGAATTGCACAAGATCTGGGTATAAGCCAACAGATGTTACCTGATAGCAGAGTCTGTAATGTCAATGGATATACATACATGAGCTAAGATGCTTGAAGACAACTATATACACTCAGATTACTTGGGAATATTGCTTTTTTTCTCTTCCTGCCCTTATGTTGAAAATATACCTATTTTTTTCATAATACTCAACTGTGCTGTCATATTCCTTCATTGTTTTATGAGCCTATGCACTTCCACATGTCATCCTACATACTAAGCTCCAGAAGACAGCACTATTAAGGGAGTCATATACAGTATTTTAAACAATAATATTTACCTATTCTGTTTGATCACTGTTATTTTAAATGGTTAGGATTATATGCAGCAGGGTTTAACTATAGTACGAGGTGAGAAACAATTTGCCGTTCCTTTTACAGCCATGCTATCTTGCCCAAGGGCTTCTTTTATACAGATGTCTGGAGATTAGACTCCGTGGTCTCTTGTTCTTATCTCCTGTATACTTTCTACTTCTACTAAACATTAGCATTATTATTATTTCTTAGTGAGCCAGAACTTGCTGCGTAGCCCAGGCTGGTCCTGAACTCACTATGGAGCACAGGATGGGCTTGGACCCACAGCAGTCTTCATGTCTCAGCCTCCCAAGTGCTGATATTACAGGCATGTGCCATTATTCCCAGCTTATGTGGTGCTGCGGAATTTAACTCTGGTACTTAATGTTTGTTAGGCAAGCACTTTAACTGCTCAATCATTCCTCTAGCCCCTAAACATCGGCATTATATTGTGATTCAAAAAAAAGAAAAAATGTCTCCGTGTTCACACTGGGGAAACATTCCTGAAAAGAAACTTTACCCCCTGTGAGTCTTTCTCCTATGGGTCTGCTTTCCACACACAAATGCCAAACTCCCCACTATCCCCCAAGAGCTCCCCCAGCTGCAGAACTCTCCTGTAAGAGTTTTTCAGAAAAGCTGAGAGTCACTTTTTTGGTTATTTACTTTTGTGCACTGCTACACTAATCACATCTCATCTTGCTAGTGTTTTCCAGAGCTTTTCTTGTAACTGCTCAAGTCCCTAGTTAGGCAGAACCTGGCTTTCTTACAATGTGTCCCTGTGTCCCACTGAGCAGCCTGCATAGCCAACATGGGCCTGCTCTCCATGGGCCTCTACATACTCTTGTCCTCCCACACGGTGTTTCTTCCAGCGTATCCTCATGGCTTTCGTGGATACTCGGCTCCTTTAAACTGATGGAGTAATACATTTACATTATTCCCTCTCTCAAGACATTTTCACTTATTGTATTGCCTGAGAAAAATTAATGTAATATCACAGCATATATTGTTATTTCTTATTTAAAAAGTATCCATTTAAGCCAGAGACTTTCTCTAATTTGGCTTTGTAACTGAGAGAAAACCTAACAAGATGCTTGAAAATTAGTGAATTGATTGGCGCCCCTTACAACTCCTTCCTTATAGGATGTGAGACACGACTAGATTAAATTACAAGTCATTTTCAACTTCCAAACCTGTGAATTTATGATTCTGAGGCCCTTAAATAGATCTCTGTCTTAGAAGTTTCTTGTGCCGGGCACAACTTAAAGAAAGAGATGTTTATTTGGCTCACAGTTCCACGGGATTAGTCCACAGTTGGCTGACTCCAGGGCAGAAATAGCGTGGGAGAATCCCCAGGGGAGTATAGCTGCACATCTCACAAGAGGCAAACAGAGGAAAGGAAGTAGGAAGGGCCGGGGTGAGAACCCCGCCTCAGGTCGTGTCTCCAGTGACCTCCCTGCAAACAGGCCAGAACCGCTGCTCAACGGCACGTTCACCACTGAATTCATCAGTGCATGATTGCCCAACGATGGGTCCGTCCCTGTAATCCAACCAACTTCCAAACACTGGAGAATTTTGGGTGCCGTTTTAGATCTCAGTCATCACCTCCTACTGCTGGTCTCCAAAAGCCTCATGCCCAACTTATAATGCAAAATGTATGGAAGAGTCAGCAAAATCTTAGCATTGCCAGCACTGTTGGAAACTCCAGGTGCAAAGTCTTCTCAGAAACTGAAGGCAAACTCTTGGCTGTGAGCCCCTATAAAACTACTTAAAGGGGGATGGAGAAAACACATAGTGGTTAAAGCACTTGTCTAGTAAGCCCAAGGCCCTGAATTCTATTCTCCAACACCACTTAAGCCAGGAGTGGTTGTGCATGCCCGTAATACCAGCACTCTGGAGGCTGAGGCAGGTGGGTTGCCATGAGTCCAAGGCCAGCCTATTCTACATAGTGAGTTCAGGACCAGTGTGGGCTATAAATCAAGACCACGTCTCAAAAAACAAGCAAACAAACACACAAAAGACTCACAAATTAAAATTTAAAAATTAACTAGTTATAAAACGGCACAGGGCAGTCATCCCTTTCCAAAAGGAAGATGAAAGAAAAAGACAGAAAGCAATGGGACAAAAGCATGACTAAAACCCAGCAGTGCAAACATTGTATCTTATCATTTTGTGTCCGTCACTAGACACAGATGTGCTGAGATGTGGGCCCCAGAGGTCAAAGGCAACCCAGCCACGTGATCTTGCCAGTCACAACCCACCCGACTTCTCCCTTGGGCTGGCCCCGCTCACTGCCTGCAGCTTTCCTCCAAAACGTTCCACGTTCCTGTCATCTCCCACTTCTTGAATTTCCATAGCACTGTTGGTTCCCCCTTCCAGATCCAAGCACTCCTTCTCAGGGTATGTTCCCTGATCTCCCATGCTCTTTGCTACCTGGGTGGAAGTTCAGTGACTAGACAACTCTTGAATCGCACTTGCCCGAAAAACCTGCACCATTCCACCAGTGTGAGTAGCAGCCCGACTCCCTTGGGCCGTGGATACAGGGGGCTCTGAATATCTGAGTAACTGAACTCCAGGAAACATTTTCTTGTTCAGCCCTTACTGAGCTGGGTTCCCTATAGCTTTCTTCTTAAAGTAAAATATTTTAAACTCCTGAGCCTTTATACTTGAGCCTGCCATGGGTGGTGTCCGGGCAATTGCTAACATGCTTTCAAATGATCTTTCCTATTATCCTAATCAAAAGTACTTGGTTTCTTTTTTATATTAAGCTTTTTTAGAAACTGTGCTTTGCTTGTGCTCATTTTTGTAGAGGAATCATTTCTGATGGGACTGCACACAATTTGCATCTGCTTTTTTGCTCCTGATTTCCACAATGAACCTAACTAAAAACAGCCAGCAGTACTCACGGCAACTTAGCAACTTAGGAAAACTCTGTCGATAATTAAAAAATAATGAATGAATGAATGAATAAATCGATGGTTGGGAATGTGGCTAAATGGGAAAGCCTTGGGTTTAGCACCTAGTCCTTAAGCATAAGGGAGAGACAGAGGACAAAGGACAGAGATGGAGAGGGGCAGAACTAACAGGGACAAACAAAGCAGGGCAGAGAACAAAGAGAGGGAAGAGGAGATGAAGAAGAAAGAAGAGGAAGGAAGGGGAAGGGAGGAGAAGGAAGACGGAGCGAAGGGGTCGCAGTATGATTCAAATACAGGGACGTATCAGCAACTCTTCACTCTGGTTTTATTTTTACCTGGTGTCTTTACATATTTCAGTTTCAACAGTGTGCCTATGGGAAGGGAGGTGTCTGATGAGGCTGACAGAAGGCTCTGGCTCTCTCGACAGTTATGGTACTCGGAGTAAATGAGTTAATTGCTGTATACATTCATTCACGTCTTATTCTCCAGGGTGTACTCTGAGGCACCCTTAGTAAGAATTCCGCATGTGTAAATTAGCACTGATGCTTAAAATCAGGTCTGGGAGCTTCAGGGCTGTGGTAGAATGCTTGGCTTATTCTGAAGCCCTCTGATCCGGACTTGCCTTGTTTCACCTGGGCCAGAGAATATGGTATTTGTGGCCGTGTTGATAATGTGTGCGCTATCTTATTTTAACTTACATCACCTTAACCCTTAGCCCACTGATAGCTATTTGTTTATTGCATTAAAGAAATTGTGTTACATTTTGCAAAAGTTTATTTAATTTGTCCACATGATAAAACTGCATCGTGTGTGTGGCACATTGCTCACTTTTCTATGTTAGGTTTCAGAAATCTTCCAAGTGTATTGAAACTGATTGTGCCATTAGAGGTGGTTATCTGGACTCAGAGACACGTTTTTCGAGTCTCAAATCACTGTCAAGTCTCTCCTGTAGTTGTCCTTACTAAATTCAATATGATACGACAATGCATAGCTCACCTAAGAAAAGAAGTAAAAGCTTTAGGAAACAAGACTTGACAATTAAGAGTCAGTGCCCAGAACTGTCACCAAACGAGAAGAAAATTCTTCTTCAATTAGCACAATCTCTTGTCTTTTTTCAGCTCAGTCAGCTTTTCACCTAACTGCTGGAATTGCAAGACATAGTAATTTTCCTCAAGACACCAAGTTCTAAACACATTGTCAAAATTAAATAAAAATTGTATTTTCAGCTATTTCCTGAAAAAGAAAGACATTGTATTAAGTAAGTTAGATTAATAAATAATCAAGGGGATCAAGGGGACATTCTCCCTTGGACTGGCCCCACTCAATGCCTGTAATAAAAAAGAATACTTTTATTGTTCCATAGAAACTGTTATTCCCAATTTTTGAACAAAATTCCATAAAAAAGGCATTCAGTATGGACTTGTGTCTTCTAAAGTGCTGTCGATTTCCTCTGCTCCTTGCGTGTTCTGGGCTCATTCTGTGTGAGTCTCGGGTTTTCTTCTCCATTCCACCGCTGCCACTAGGCTCTCCTCCTGACCACTGGCTTTGACCACATGCCCCACTCATTACATTTTAAGAATTTCCTTCACAAATATGTAACTTTAGAAAATATCCTTACGAAAAGTCCAAAGGCATTTATCGTTGACTTCCAATACACCCATTTTGCTTTGTTCCAAAGGAACCATCCCTGGTCCTAGTCCAGGAGCTACATGTTTACATCTCAAAAAAATCATTAGTGTGTGTGTGTGTGTGTGTGTGTGTGTGTGTGTGTGTGTGTCAGAAAAATCATGCTTGATTCAGTATGGGTGTTAGGATTTAATAGTTACCAAGATGAAGATGGGAACTTTAGTGATTCATTTCAGAAGACAAGAATATAGATGATGAATAGATGGTATTAGATATGTGCTGATGATAGAGTTTGTAAATGAATCAAATATACATCAGGAGGTGGAAAGGGAGCATGAGGTCCCTGGAAGAAAAATCCTGAGATTCAACAAACATTTGGAAATATCTCAGTGAAGTTGCTGAAGTAATAGAAGAAAATGTAAATATTGTACAATACAGAATGTGTACAGTAATACAAAACAAGCCTGTTTTTTAATTAAAAGAGAAAACACAAGTAACCATCATTAAAATAAATGATAAAATAATACTATTCCAGGAAATTACAATTCTATCAACCGAAAGTGCTGATTGGATAATAATCATGTTAAAGATGTTGCTAGTACAGTTAATTAAAATACATAAACAGAAAGATGTTAATAAATTAGAAGCTTGTACATGTTGTAAGTACAAGGAAAAAGATAAAATAGGATAAAGGAACCAAGGGATTGGTAGCATATTTACATTTTTTCTGTTGCAGAAAATAAATAAAATTTATGTTTAAAAAATGCTAACTTGTAAGGGCTTCAGTTGTCCGGGCAGTGGCGACTGGACTCTCACTTCCCTGTAAGAGCTTTATGGTACAAAGAGAAAGCAGGGAATTGATTGAATTCTGCTTAAAGCAGAGCAAGATGTTACCTAGGTGACGTTGTCATGGAGAGGATTGAGGAAAGAGCTTGGGAAGAGTTTAGGGTACCAGAAAAGTAACAGGCATGAAGGCAAGTAGTGGAATTGAATGCAAGGATTGGTGAAAGGCTGAGTATAACCTCACGTTATTTTGTCAAGTATTTATTTTTAACAAATGAAGCTGAATCTATAATTTCAGGTTCCTATGATTAACTTTTATCTGCTAATTTCCATTGCTGCCTGAAAGGCATCTTTGACTACCCATCACACCACGCCTTACGTATAGCACCGTTCCTTACTTGTCACCCCACCCATTACCTGTCATACTGTGCCGAACACGTCCACCATTTAGCTCTAGTCCAAGTCTCCCAGATTCATCTCCCGCTGTGCTGCAAGCTGTCAGGATTGGAATTGACCAAAGAAGATGGAGCGGTGTGAAAAGCTGGTCAAAGGCTTATTACAGGTCTAAAGGCAATTTGTAATTCATCCAGTAACAAAATTGATTATCTGCTAGCATATTTCATGCAAATAAAAACAACCACAAATAACACTAAAAATATCACTGTTTAAAAAGAACAAAACATAGAAACCTCTGGAGCTCAAATAAGCCTTGACTATCTTTAGTAGGAAGACGCAACACTATAAGGATAGCAATTGTTCTGAAGTAATTTTGGGGTGTGAGGCAGAGTCATGCAGAAAGAGCACCTCTTGGTCCTGAGTAGTAATCAAAGGACTTGAAGAAAAGCTGCAAAGATGGCCAGCTCCTGAATGCACGCTCCCAGATAAGCAGAGAGCCTCGGGATGCAGTTGTGCTGACGCTGCTGCTATATTGCTAACGCAGTGAGTGTCTGGGAAGATCGCAGCAAGGATGGGGGCCTAAAAGGTGCCAGTGAAGCTTGGGGTTCTGAGTCCCGATAGCAACCCAGCGTAAGTGGGCCAGGATGCTGAGTCAATCCCACTGCAGCACAGAATCAGTGGGAGGCCGCATCTATAAGGCGTCAGAGCTGGGGAGCTGCAGCCGGACATCAGCCTGGGGAGTGAGAATGTTGGAGTCATGGTGCAGAAATTCTAGCCAATGTCTGCCTGAAAGATGAAACATGGGAGTTAGATCATCTGCACCCCCTTGGGTGCCACTGGAACCCTTAGAGAACAGGGTGCCTGCCCATATAACTAGGAGCACCCTGGACTACCATTCTCATCAGACATAAGTTCCAAGGCTTTGGAAGTGGAGACCTAATTGTTTTTTGAGCTTTATTTATTTATTTATTTATTTATTTTGGTTTCTTATTGTTTTGTTTTATTTTCTTCCTCTCCCTTACTTTTAGAAAAACTTTAATCATGAGGAAACATATAGACTGAATATAAAAGGATGGAAATCAATTCTGCATGCACCTGGACCCAGAAAACAAGCAAGAAAAGCTCTACTACTCTGAGACACAGCAGATTTCAAACCAAAATAGATCAGGAGAGACAAAGATGGACAATATAAGTTGACCGGTGGAACAGAGCTGAGGACACAGAGATAACCTGCAGCGCCCTCAGCTACCTGATTTTTGTTAAAAGTGTTAAAAACATACACTGGAAACCGGACAGCCTCTTCAATAAATGGTGCTGGGAGAACTGGTTATCCACATAGAGAATAATGAATCTAGATGCTGTCCTACAACCACGTACCTAAATCACATCAAAGTGGATCAAAGACCTTGACACAAAAACTGAAACACTGAACCCACCAGTGGAAAAAAATAGGTAAGCCTCTTGAAGACATAAGCGTGGGCAAGGAATTTCTTAATAGAACGTTAAATATGAAAGAAAGAGTCTCCAGAATCAATAAATAGGATTATATTAAAATAGAAAATATCTCAGCCTGGCAAAGGAAACTATTAACAGAGTGAAGAGAAAACCAACAAAATGGAAAAAAATTACCCCTTTCTCCTCAGACATAAATCTAATAAGTAGAATATACAAGGAGCTGAAGAAATTAAAAAAAAAAAAACCTCAAAATCGAAGACGCAACTGAAAAAGTGGGCAACTGAAATGAACAGACAGTTCTCAGACCAAGAAGTACAAACGGCCAGCAAATACATGAAAAAATGTTCAACATATTTATTAGAGTTGCACATATCACAACATCGTTAAGTGACTGTCTTACCTCAATGAGAAAGGTGTATTCTAAGAGTTTGAACAGCAAGAGACGCTGGCATTGTTGCTAGGGTAAAAGGAACCCTTCACATTGCTAGCGGGATTGTGAACTGATACTACCACCATGCAAAGCAGGATGGGTATCTTTTCAAGAGAGTTAAAAGCAACATATAGCAGAGATACATGTGTACCCTGTTTATAAAAGCACAACTAACAATAGCTAAATTATGGAAGATACTGAATTCTCCATCAACAGACCAGTGCATATAAAAATGTGTTTTTGGTGGGGGTGGGGGTGGGGCGCTGGAACAACAGTGGTTAAAGCGTTTGCCTAGCAAGCACTAAGTCAAGTGGTAATTACACGAGTTGGATTCCCCAGCACCACATAAGACAGGCATTGTGGTGCACACCTATAACCCCAGCTCTCGGGAGGCAGAGACAAAGGGGTTGCTGTGAGTTAAGGACCAGCCTGGGCTACAGAGTGAGACTCTGTCTCAACAAAATGTGTTTTTGTACAGAATAGAGTACGAGTCTTCCATAAAGACAGATAGTCTAGAGGCATTTGTAGGTAAATAGATGCAAATTAAGACCGTCAGATTTAATGAAGGTTGTCAAACTCCAAAGATTAAATATTGCATGACTTCCTCTATTATAAGAGACCCAGAATAAAGACAACTTAGAGAATAAAATGGTGAGGTTATGGGAGTCAGGGATAGGGGGAGAAATTGGGAGGAAAAAGGGGGAGAGGAATGGATTGTAATGATGTCACTATATATACGTGCCCCAAATTCTCAAGCCTGATGTAACCATTGTATATCTTATATAAAATGAGAAAAAAATGAAATAATTTTGGAAATGTCATGAGATTTGAAGAAACACATTAACCAAAATAACCAGAAATTGAAAAAAAATATGAACTTGTTTACTGAAAGGCTCATGTGAAAACATACAATAACATGTCTGAAAAAGAATAAAAATAAGCAGTACATCAACATTCTATGTAACTCTTAAATACCATAAACATTTTCCTCACAAAAATTAATTAAAGCTGGGTCAATAGTTTAAAATGCTAAAGTAATTATAAAGACATTAAAATTTTAAGTGGAAAAATTTTACGTGAAAATTAATTTAAATCTTTTTTACTACAGAGCCCACAAATGAAAGACAAACATTTGTCAGTATAAAATACCCATCAGCAGACCAATGGATACACAGACTGTGGTATTTATACACAGTGGAATACTATGCAACTATAAAGTCCAACAGCGTGGAGGCTTTTGCAGGTAAATGGAAGAAACTTGAGAACATCATTCTTAGTGAAGTGAGTCAGAAGCAGGTGAAACATCGAATGGTCTCTCTGATATGAGAAACCCAGATCACAACTATCTCATGGAACTTAAAAGGAAAAACAAAGTGAACCAGGGGGTAGGGTGGGGAAGGAGGGAGGGGTGGGTATGGGGTGGGACAAAAGGAGAGTGGGAAAGTCCTTGTCACCTTGACAAGATACGTATGCGCACAAAATCCTCAACTTCATTGTAACCTTAAATTTTGCACTAATACTTATCAGTAAAATGGGGAAAAAAAGAAAGCTGGCATAATGATGCACACCTGTAATTCCAGCATTCAGGAGACCGAGGCAGGAGGATCAATGAGAGTTCAAGGTCAACATGGGCTACATAGCGAGTTCAGGACCAGCCTAGAACTCAGTGAGAACACAGCCTAGACTACACCCTGTCTCAAAAATGTATAATATAATATATAAATGGAAAATTTCCATATGAAAAATTAAACACTGAAAAGCAGCTCATATTGGTAGGAAAATGAAAGTACATTTTGAAAGTGCAAATTCATTTAAAATATAAGGAAGTTAATTAAATTAACATGAAGTCAATAACTTGTAAAAAGTCAATTCATTATAAAAGCATAAAAAGCTAGAGAACAAAATGTATAATAATGAAACTTTATAAATAATTTTAAATTTAAAAAACACAGTATTTTTTTTACCTACTAGACTAGTCAAGTATCTGCAAATAATCAGATTTTGATGTTAGAAAATAATTAGCTTGTGAGCTGTGGCAGAATTGTTGCAATGTAGATTAAAGGACAACATGGAAATCTAAATAAAATTAATTCCATTGTGTCATTTTCAGAAAGTGACTTGATAGATTTTATTTTCCAGTACCTAAATGTTTTGTGAAATGATTTTCAGTGAAATACTTGTAAAAGCAAAAGAATGAAGCAATTTTATTGCCCAGATATTAGGAAAAGCAAAGAAATACAAAAGTCAATACAAGAGTGTTTCTCACAAGTATGTCTGTAGGAAGAGCCGCGACTCACATGTATCAGTGTGGAGAAAAACCAAATCAATATTCTAAGTGATAGAAAAACGTGTTCTTGTGCTCTTCTGTGAAAAATAAGCAGCATGCACAGTGTGTGAACATGTGAGAGAGAGGACCAGAGAGGCAGACAGCCAGAGACCGTCAGGACAGCTTTTAACCTTCTAGTCCCTGCCCCTGGAAGTTGTGCTGCAGATGCAGGGGGAGAAATTCAGATTTTCTCACTTTTCTATTTATCTTTTTACCGCGCATGCATTAAATTTTTAATGATGAAGATGCTTTATACTATGATTGCAACGTAGTCTGAATTTAGATCTGGAATATTGATGACAAAAGGACAACTGTAAACATTGAAAATACAAAAACATCATGCGAAAACATACGTAGGCGGTCGAGGTGGCCTGGTCTGCAATCAGTAGCATGAGGTTGGGATTTAGGGGCAAAGCTCCAACAGTGATTGCAGAAGACGGACGAAGGGGTTGAGTAAGTACAAGTGCAAAAATTTGAGGTAGAAACACCCGCAAAGTAGTTTGGCAAAACGGAGAATTGATTCAACTTAGATACCATAACAGACGCTAAAATTGTATCAATTCTTCATGATATGGTAATTGTAGTTTTACTTATTTTTACATGCATTAACTTGATTTAATTCTCATAACAACCTAATTAAAAGGTATTAGGTTCAGGAGACCTTTTTAAACTTCTTGGTACACAATAATACACACAGTCCATACTTCATTTGTCCTGCTACATACCCATCAGAGTTCAGAACACTGAGCCAGGAGTGGAGGTGCTTGTCTGCAATCCCAGCACTAGGGAGGCTGAGGCGGGAGGATTGCCATGAGTTGCGGCCAGTCTGGGTTCCATAATGAGTCCAGAGGCAGCCTGGATTACAGAGCAAGACCGTGACTCAAAAAATGAACAAATGAACAAATAATCAGAATCTGAAACCACTTCCTGATAACATATAAAAACATATTAATGAATTTGCAGGAACTCACAAATTCTATAGGCTTGCTCCCAATAGAGCTGGTATCACTTCGTTTCTCCAAAGACAATGACTTTTCCGGCATGCCCCACTACCCATGGGAGAGGCCAGAATAAAAACATGTGACTGACTGGTGGTCTTTGTGTCTAGTTATATTTGAGCAAGTAACCTAACTGTTATACACACCAAAAATATTTATGGGTATTACAGGCACTGGGAACTTTAGACTTTACTAGGTGTTTTCGATAAAAGGATATTTACTATTTCAATGTAGCTTACATAAGGAACAGACATTACCAAAGAAATAGTCATTATCTCTTAAGAGGAGCACACAACATAATTGAGAAGAATCAGATATGCATTCCATTTCTTCTTCTTGAGGGCGGGTACTTAGGGGCCTGGAGATTGAACCCAAAGCCTTCACATTGGGCTACACACCCAGCCCTTCTTTTATTTATTTTGGGACTGGTCTTGCCAAGTCGTTGCGTTGCCAAGGCCACCAAGGCCGTCCTGCCTTCCTCACCTAGAGAGCTGGGCTCGCAGGTGTGTGCCACCATTCCTGGCTCCGGGTGCATTCTCAGAGGAGCTCAAATACAAGCTCAGAACAAAGGTGTGGATGGGAAAGAGGAAGCAAATTCTTCACAAAGAGTTAAGAGAAAACAGTTCCCAAAAGATAAAATGCAGTGACTAGGGGCTTTATATGGACCAAACCACAACCCTGCAGTCGCCTGAAAAGGGGAGAGGCTGGGAAACTGGGCGAGACCAAAAAACGCGTCTGCACCAGGCCTGGTTACGCCTGCGGCTGACCGCCTACGGTATTAACACATGACAAAGAAGTCAATGAGAACGGCCCGCTCATTGGCTCCCGTGAGCAGATGGGAACTGCAGCAGAAAAGATACACAAGAGAGCGTTGAATTAGCTGCACAGTGCGCCACAAAGGGCACACACTGTTTTGATTCATAAGAAGGAAATTGTCACTCTTTTTGATTATATCACGTCCACAAGGGTTAGATTTTGAATAAGATCCAGGTGAGATGTGGTCACCAGCATCCCGGAACTCCCCTGGAATTGGGCACTAGAGGCAGACGTGGCATTTATTTAAAGTTCTCCAAACAGGATGCGGTGGTGGGAGGTACCCGGTGCGGGAAATAAGGAGTCTGGGAATTCAATTCCATCTTTCATCATGAGAAAAAAATATTTTCCTTTTTTAAATTTTAATTTTCCCACCTATTAAATTGTTCTCTTTGGCAGGAGAACTGAGAAATTTCCTAGTAACTCTCACAGGAAAAAATTATATATAATATGAAAAAATGTATATATATATATATATATATATATATATATATATATATATATCTTTAACTATCTTTCCCTTTTTATGTCTAAAGTGATTTTTCCCCTTCTCTGTAAGGAAGTTTTTTTTAAAAAGCTGTGGTTTACTTACTCTGTTGACATTTGAATTTGCGAAGTAGAAAGATGAGCACAGCATACACGATTAATATTAATAATGATAATATAAGCTCCTACAAAGGTTTCCCACTAATCTTCTATTATTCAGGCACTGGCACATAATGAACTTCCTGAATATTTAATAATCAAAAGGAAGAAAACTCAGCTGTGAGACCATCTTGAGCTGTCAGATATATGCATAGCGAAGCCCCTCAGCCCACGACAGACAGGGACGCGCAGGGCCTGCAGGTGGTAAAACATCACAATTTTATACTTCTAGTCAAATGTCACTACAGATTGCAAGTGACGACTTATAATAAAGAACAACTTCCCACAGAATATGAAAAATAAAAATCCTTTCTGGCTAAAAATTCATTATAAAAGGTCATTATAATGCACACAAAATCCCACAAAAACCGCTCAATACACCTGTGATTGTCACCGCAAAGGCATCAGGTGGGAGGGACGGGCCTGGGATAATTAAAAACACATTATTATTTTGACAGGCAGAAGCAAGAGAGAAATAGACAAGCGATGTTTTTTTGGGGAAAAAAAGTTTGATCAAGGAAGAAGTAATAGAGAAATGATGGAGTTCGCGTGTCCAGGCCTTTGCAGTTTGTTCTCTAGAAAGGATGTTTTCCTTCTCTTCCGCTCTCCACCACCTCCTCAGCCAGGCACAGCTTCTCCTTAGGGCCAAGGCGCCTTCCTCCCAAGTACGGAACCACTTTATGAGATACAATGTTTTGTTAAGAAAATAAGCTTTTTCCGAATCAGTTCACCATGGAAATAAAATTAGTCTAGTGTATTATATGAATTGTGGCGGGTTTTTCCCTGCTCTATTTACATGTTCAGCATTTTAAATGTAACAATAAGGGATTGAGAGAATATTCAAGGGAAGAAGACGCCAGAGCAATTGACTTTTATTTGGAGAATTTAAAAATTACCAACCAAAGGAGCCTGTGCTTCCTTTTCACAGGATGTGCAGTTAACCCTGCAGTTTTCTTTTTCACTTAAAAACCGTCACCTCCTGAAGTCAGGTCTCGTGGTTGCAGCCTGCTTGCTTTCTTCGGCTCTTACTCCCACTCTGGAAAACAATGAAATGATTTTCAGTTTTCCTCTCGTGGTTCACGCTCACTGTTGCTTGTGCTTGCCTGGGTTCACTGAGCAGGGTTGAGCGCTGGAGTCCCAGAGAGACGGCCTCTAGAAACCTCTTACAAACTTGGGTTTCTCCAAGGTGTCTCCCATCTTATGACGACTGCATGTTGAGCGAGACTTCTGTTTTTAGTGTACTGGTCACCGCATCTGCACACTCTCAGGGACCTTAGGATGCAATTCAGTCATTCACAGTATAAGACAGATTTGGAACCAGATTAAGAGCAAGGGATGAGCATCTATTCCATTATCAATATTCACAACTTATAAGGTACAGTAAAAAAAAAGTTATACTCTTTTGCTATACTGATTTTTCAAAATATTGGTACATTTTACTATACTTGGCAGAGTTTTTCATTTTATTTAAGATATACCTTCCAAACAACAACAAAAAACAATTGATAGAGAAATTGAAACTGGAGGGTGTGCACTGATCACATCGATAGCAGTGAAATCATAACCTACATGTAAGGAGGCCAGAAACACGCACCTTTGATACTAACCAGTTTTTTTTCTACGTATTGTAATGTGAACTTTTTACTTACTCAGTTTCAATATTTGCTATAACTTTCACAATTTAAATGACTAGATTTCATGATATTATAAAACTTAACATGAAAATACACTGAAACATATTTTAGATCAAAGTTTCTACTACCATGCAACATTTCAGGTTAGTACATTATACTAAGCCTCTACAGATGAACCAAGTTGAAAAGTTTCAATGGCAAACATTGGCTAAGTGAAATACTAAAAATATGTTTGTTATATATTTAGTAAATAATATTTCTGAGTGTTTATGCAATGTCTATGATGTTGTCAGGCATAGAATAGTATTTGAGAAACACTTATTAAACTAAAAACAGAAGTATGCCAGGCAATCTCTGAGGAAATAACTTCTATGGCCAAACTCCCAACTTCTTCTGTGTCAATGTTATTAAGAAGCAAGTCTTGAGGTTAGGGGGATCGAGTCATTCATGACCATTAGACTATCTTGTATTCATCTCATTTTAAAAAAGAAAGAAACGTTGCATCTTCTCACTAGTATGTAGAAACTATAACTTGTAGTTAGACTTGTAGATGCAGAGATTAGACCAGGGAATGGATTGAGAGGATGGGACACTTTAATCAAATAAGACAAAATGTCAGGAAGAAGAAGTTCAAGCAACAGGGATCTGCTGTCCCTCGTGGCCACTGCAGTTGACAACAATATTTCACATACGAGAAAGTTGCTAATAACATAGACCTGAAATTCGCTTACCAAAAAGGAACAATGAGTATGTGAGGTAATCCGTAGGTTAATCAGCCTGGTCCACAATGGTGTCAGGCAGTTTGAGGCCTGTGCTCTGCCTATATAGCTGTCTGTTTCCACAGTCCTAGAGAAAGGTTTTTAAACTCTTTCTAAAATACAGATTAGCCGAATAACATAATTTTATAATGTTGTTAATTTTTATTGTTGAAAATCATTTTGCTTCTGCTCATCAGGTTCCTACATGCCATTTCTTATAGATATAGTTTTTTTCAATTTTATTTCTGAGAAATAAATATACCATAATTTATCTTTAGACAATGACCATTTAGGCTTTTCAAATTTTTGTTATTGGTCTAACACACACATGCGTGCACATGCATGTGCATACTCACGCACACACACATAAAGATTTTTGTAGAATTTTTATTCTTGAGCACATATAAGAATTATTCTATGTAGTTAGGAATGAAAAGTTTAACATAAATACATATATATATATATAATGCATATAATATGCATGTTAAAATGATACAATTATGAATTAAACACAATGTAGAATTACATTTATATGGTGGCTAAATTAAATATCAATTTTAAAATATTGTGGCTAGTGTTTGAAATACGATATGGAGAAATTAAAACATTTTCTTTTGGAAGAAATGGGAAGAGAGAGGGCCTTGGGTCAAACAAGTCATTTCACATATAAGGAGACACTTAACATTTGGGATAAGTACCAGAGAAGGAGAGTGTGTTCCCTACGACAAGGAAAACATGAGCTGGGGGCACATCTCCAAGGACATGGTAACACCTGGAAGAGCCCAGTGACTCACATTTTACAAAATGGTAGCATCGAATCAAACAACCTGTAGCAGTTATGTTAATTCCTTTGAATGGGCATCTTTTTCCAAGTTTGGGGTGACCAGAATTTATCATGGTTAGTGATCAAAAAATTATCAAGCTATATGTAATTAGTCTCTCAATTCTCATTTATCTGATTATTAATCAAGATAAGCATGTTTTCATATGTCTGTGTGCCAAATACCTCTTTCATACTTTTCCTACGTGTCAATAGGTCATTTATATGGTCTTTTTTAAATGAAAGTATAAAGTTTAGAAAGAAAAATGCTCTACCTGCCTGAACTAATGCAGGCCTACATTTTTTAATTCTCTGATGATGTTTTAAGTTAATTAGCCCTCCAAATCTCAATCTTTTCACTCATTATTTGAGTTCTATGTAGTGCTAAAGATTTTTTCTTTACTCTAGGAAAATAGTTTCCTACATTATTTTTAAAAATGTGTTGAATTTGGTCTTTGAAATAAGACTTTAATGGTTGAAATTAATTTCGTGCGTAGTATAAGATTATTATCCAATTAGCTTTTATATGGGACTAACTCTCCCTGCATAGAAGGGCACTCTTTTCCTAATGAATCTACACAGCCATTATTACATTCAATGTTTTCATATTATGTGTGTGTCTGGTCTCTCTTGCTCTCTGTCCTCTTATTGACACGTCAGTCTATGCCTGCATCTAGCACCTTACGACACTGTATGAGAGTAACTAATGGTGTGTGTGTGTGTGTGTGTGTGTGTGTGTGTGTGTGCGCTAGCGTGCGCATTACTGGATATCAAGCCCAGGGTCTTCCTGCCCAATTACAGCCCCAGCCCATTTATTTATTTATTTATTTATTTATTTATTTATTTATTTATTTTGTTTAGCCTTCAATTTGTAACTCTTCCGCCTCAGCCTTTTGGAGTGCTTTCAGTAGAGGCTGCACCACAGGGCCTGGCACCCACCGTATTCTTGAATGTGGCACAGTCACACTACTTTCAGAATCTATGTGTCATTTTAATTACAAAATAACATTTAGAACATTGATCAAGTATACAAAAATTAAGGGTAAATTTGAAGAGTAGATGTATGTATGATACTAATTGTTTTATCTAAGACAATGGCAAGATTTCTTACTTAGCAGTTCTTTAATGTTGTTCAATAAAGTTATATTATTTTCTCTGTATTTTCACCAGATATATCATTAAATTTATTCCTTGTTATGTAGTTAGTTTTGCTTCTATTTTAAATAATATCTCATAAATTACCTTTGCCAAATTATACTCAATGTTGAACAGAAATGCATAGTGTGTTGATCTAATACACAGTCACTTTGCTAATTTCTTAAAAGTCACCTAAAATTATTTAACTTTTCAATATAAACAAACTTATCTGCTTCATAAAGTTTTGAGTTTTTTATAAAATAATATTTATTATGCATTTAGATCATTTAAATTTTCTGATTTGTGTACAATTCTATTTTCTTTCTTATGTTTTAATTTTTTTGGGTCTTTTTGAAATTTTCATTAGTCCTTGAAGTATGTGTTGTTTACTAATGTGTTAATTCGTACAAGCCAGTTTTTATTAAAACTTTCTGATAATTCCAACATCTGACGTCATTTTGAGTCTCGGGTCTGATTGTATTTGGCTGCTGAGCCATCTTCACGGTAAGGTGTTTCCATGAGATCTATACTAATCTAAATTGATTATTCTGGGTACTGTGGCGGGCTTGAAATCAATAAAAGCAACTGTCTAGAAATCACTGTAACCTCTTCTATGGTATCCCAAGATTCCAGTTTCCTTCTCTTCTCATGGTCCAAGGCTTCCTCACCCGGGTTTCAGGGTGCTGAGGTGAGCACTTGACCATGGATATACTCCGAATTTTACATTTTTCATCAGTGCTTTTTCCTGCAGTTTCAAGCTTACTGGTTGTTTGATATAATTGGTTTGGCTGAAGGCCAATAGAGATTCCCTCACTGTCAGTGCTTCTCTGCTTTAAAAAAAAAAAATCTTTTCAGAAGATCTATTTTCTTTGTATTGTTTTTTTCTGTCTGTTTGATTAGTTGGTTTTCTGTTTTCTGTTTGTTCGTTTGATTTTGGTTTTTTTGAGTTGAAAGCTTCTTTCAGTATTTTACTATGATAGTGTTAAAAATGAAGTCTGTACAGTAAATAATGTACAATTTTAAATACAAACACATATGAAAGTCAAAAAAATGAGGTTATGGCCCAACTTAGATTCAAACTCTTGACTCTTTAATCTAAACCTGAACTATTATTTTCATAGTTAAAACATAAATGCCCTCATAGTTTTTCATGTTTCCGGAGAGAACGAAATCAATCCACTAAAACACGCATTTCTGCGATGTGTGTCGTCTGCTTTCTCAGTTCCCATCTTGGGTGTGGGAGTGGTCACAAACATTAACTTGGACATTCCAAATGGATAAACTGCTAGTTTTTTTTTTAATGAAAATTAGGTTATTATTTCACCTTTTCCATTAAGACACAAAATAAAATATCAAAATCTCAAAATTCTTAGCATTGCAGCCCACACTGGTGAGGTGGGGGGACTCTCCACTACCAGGAAGCCTGGCCCCTCCTGTCCTGCTGCTTCCACATTCTGGCAGGGTGCCATTACCTGGGTGGCCTGAGATGAAGCCAGTGATTCCACATTCCCTGTGAGAAGGGGGAAGGTAAAAATGAGGGGCGGGGCACACTCCTGCCATTCAAGAGTACAAGAAGCTGCATACCAAGAGCCTGTTTATCTTACTGAAAGTCATATCATCTACCTTGATGAAGGGAAGCTGAAGAATGTAGCAATTACACATGGCAGGCGCATTCTAGCTGCCATTTGGTTAACCTAGTATTAGAGAAAACACAAAGCTGAATGTGGGAGTTTTAATAATGCTGTTTTCTTTATTCTGCTTCTTGCTGAATTCTCTGTAAGACCTGACACTCTTGGGGGCATAACCCCCAGGGTCGGCAAAGGAGACAGCATCCAAAGCCCATGGACACTCAGAGTCGAAAGGAGAAAGCGGAGCGGTAGTGTTCACTACAGTATACTGGGTTCAGTGCTGAAGGCACCGCGTACACAATACTTAACTCCAGAAAAAAAAAAATAGCTTGGAGTGTCTCTCAAACAAAACAAAACAAAATAAAACGATCACTAGGAGACAAAGATTTGAACTTGAGAAAAGATTCCGGGAGGTGCTAAGGAGACATCAGGGAATGAGGTAGGAAGGAGATGAGGGTGATAACTTGGCAACTAAGCAATGGCCTTGATTCTGTGGAGGACACTGTGAGAAATTGTGCCGCACACCTCTATTTGTCCAGTAAAAGGCAAAAAAAAAAAAAAAAAAAAAAGCGATGGGATTATTCGTCATATAAACAAGTACCACTGATCTATGGTTGAGAGTCACCCTTGTGTGTTAATTCACAGTGTTAATCCAAGAACGTTCATGTAGGTGAACTGAAAAAGCCATGGTTACACAGGAGATATTGGTCAGCTTTTCTAGATCCAGGACAAGAAACAATTTAAGATTTATTTTGGATCACATTTTTTGTCTCCTATGAACTGGCTTCAAGGGACAAAGATCACTGTGGAAGAGCCTTGTAGAGATAAGTTAATCAACTCCTGGAATCCAGGAAGCAGAAATTAGGAAAGGCACCAGAGAAAAAGAGGCCAGGGTCTAGATAGAACCCCTAAGGTCACATTCCGATGATTCAACTACTCATCCAATGGCTAGCCCATTGGTGAGACTAGTACCCTCATGATTCAATCACCTCTCCAGGAGTCCCATTAGATCAGGTGACAATTGAGATTCAGCAGCACACAGGAGGATTGTAGTTCACCTGGAAGTTGGCCAAGGAATTACAAGCAGAACATCGAAAACGACAACGCCTGCTAGAATCCAATAAGGAAACAATATCTTTATTTTCTAGATAAGGATATTGAAGCTCTTAGGGACTCCAAAACTTGCCCAGAACTCTGACAGGGCTTCTGCAGAGCTTCTCACCTTACCCATCCAACCCCACCTCTCTGTGTGAATGCAAACTACCTCTGGCTATGAGAGCCACATGAGGGTTTGGGCTCCTTACTTGTAAACTCCTGCATAAGCCTTCAAGTATCTGTGTCCAAAACCAAGGAATGAAAACTGGCCTTTCTCTGAGTCAGATTCTGTCAGGTTCATGTTCAGACTCAGAGTTTGCTTGAATATGCCAGGGGATCAGGGTTCAAGGATGCAAGTTCTGATCCAACCAGCCTGGAGAGAAAAGCGTGGTAGTGTAGAAAGTCCAGTCAGACTTTATACAGTTCCAGTGAAGTACATAGTGGGGAAGTGAAGTCATTCTCTGCTAAATGCCCCTGTGTCCCATCATTGTTGTCACCGTCATCATTGTCATCATTGACTTCTCTTCTTCCTCTTCTTCTCTTCCTACTCCTCTTTTCTCTTTTTCTGTCTCACTTGTTTGCTTATTTACTTGTTCTTTTCTTTCTTTTTCCCTCTTTATTTATGCTTTTTAATGTAATTATTAGAAAGGTTCACACAATATTGGCTTAGTGCTGCTCAATCTCAGAGCAATGACATTATGAATTAAATGCATCATTAACCAGGTAGGTCCTACAGGGTAGTGAGGAAGTGATGAGCTGGTTAGTGGCCCAGGATTTTCACTGCAGACAGCAGAGTCCGGTTATAATCAGGAACTGTGGGAACATCTGAGATAAGGCAACTAAGACCTGCAGAGTCAGTCACCCACCCTCTATTCAGGTTGTTCTTTCTGTCCTCACAGATTCAGAGATTCCATCTCCTCAGCTGCCCCCCTACCCCTCCTCCCATTTCCCAAGCGCTGCTGGTAATCCCTGAGATGGTAAGTATTGTCCCAGTGCTGGGCTTGGTCTTGCCCCCTGTGGGAAAAACCACCTCAGAAGGGAAGCTGGAGCCGTCCAGGGTACTCATGGCACTAGATTTTCTCCTACTGGGTTCCGGACATTAGTGGAACGTTAGGCCCTTAGGTAGTTATTAAGTTTTCTCCTCTTTGGGAAGCATTCTGCTTAAGAGATAAAGAAACTGAATTGTAGTTGTTGTCTCTGTCAGGATAAGGAATATGCAGTGTGCACACTGGTCTTTGTGCACCCCCCTAAGAGAAATGTGCATGCCCATTCTCACCTGCCCCATTTCCCTGGGCCTTTCTCAAAACAGGATCACAAGATCTCAGAGAAAAAAAAGAGATCTGAACTTGAGTAACAACCAGGAACGTGACTCTATTTCCCTGCCTGTCCTGTAAGATTGCTAGCAAATTAGACAAAAATCTCCAAAATGGGACATGTCATAATGTTCTGTCCTCTTGAGTACAGCAGATACAATGAGGTGAAGACTTGATTCGTAACTGAGCTGTGTTAGTATTCATCAGTGTGTCTGCCTGTCTGTCTCAGGCGTCTTTGTTCAACCTGTCTGGAATACATTCTCCATACTTACTGTCACCTCCACCCCATGTCAACCTGGCCCAACACCAAGACACTGGGCTCTTTCAGGTGTTTCACATCTTTGGAGATCTTCCCCTAGCTTATGTTTTCATTATCATAGGAACAGCAATCTCCTTCATTGGTACTTATCCCAAATGCTAAGTGTCTACTTATCTGTGAAATGACTTGTTTGACCCAAGGCCCTCTCTCTTCCCATTTCTTCCAAAAGAAAATGTTTTCATTTCTCCATATCTTATTTCAACCACTAGCCACAGTATTTTAAAATTGATATTTAATTTAATCACAATATAAATGCAATTCTATATTCTGCTTGACTTGCAATTGCACCATTTCAACATGCATATTATTGTATTTCATAGCTTCATAATATCCTTGGGTGATAGCACCACCATAATATCTTTAATTATTCCTCTAAGACTGCACATTTAAATTACTCCTGCCAGGTCTCCTTTCTCTTTCTGTTGTGGTATATTATCCTGTAATAAACAATTGCTTAAATGAACAAATATTTTTTCACTTTATCCATTTATTAGTTTTGGATAAATTCCCAGAAGTAGAGGTCAAGATGCATAAAACAACCTATTGCTCTAAAATTTCCTCTTAAATACATCTTAAATAGAATAAATTTAGATTTCTATTACCTATATAGGGACCCTATTCTCTCTTATCACCTTTAAGATAGTAATGCTAACCTTCCCATCTTTCTTCATGATCACATACACTTGAAAGCATAAATTTACAGAAAAAAGAACATGTCTTTCCTCCTTTTTTCATTCTTGGAAAAAAAATCCCATTCACAATTGCTTCTCTAAGAGTTAAATCCTTAGGAGTAAGTCCAACTAGAGAAATGAAGGACCTCTACGAAAAGGGAACACACTAGGTCCTCAGTCTTGTCCTTTTCTTCTGTCTCTTCCTATTTCAATGTCATTTACTTTTCCACCTTTATAACAACTTGCGAATATGGAAAACCATGGTACCAATGTTTTTCTAAAAGCTGAAAATAAAAATGCCATTCTCAACTTTTTCCCACATAAATTAAAGAAGATATATGATAGCCTGTTATAACTAAGAATTGTTGCATTATTTGAATTCGATCGATTTGACCTTTTAATGATAGGTCCGTAATGGTGTTTTCAAGTAGCTTCTGTTCGTGGCTGGTTTGGTGGAACCACAAAAGATTTTGTATTGAACATCCTTATACATAAAACTGTAGTTAGCAATGCCTTCTCTTCATATTTCTATTATAAAAGAAGAGATTCTCACAAGCAAAATTACTAGGTCAAAGGCTACTTAGAGTTTAAATTTTAATGGACATTGACAGATGTTTTCTCAGAGATTCTATAGAAACCCACTAGTCGGCTACATGAGATCTGTGGAGCTATGCCCGGGGTATCCCAGCAAGGGTGACTTCAGTTTTCTCTTTTCACGTGATCTGTTCACAAATTTTGCCATATTTCTATATGCAATTTATCTTTTTTGTATAAGTTCAAGGCTTTTGGTATTTTATCATTAGCAACATACGAACATGTCCTTTTAGTGGCATCAGTTGCTATTTATTCCAAATATAACTTTTGCCTTTTTGACTTGAATAGCATTTTTTTTCTTTTTCCGTTGTTTTTATTAGTTGTTATTTGCAGCCCTTCGTAGTTACACTTGTTTTGAGAGAATGATGTGGTGTTTTTTAAAAGCATACATCAGTTTTACATTTTTATATAGTGAAGGTTGTTTTTCTACGGATTTTGGTGTCTTGTTTTGTTACTTTCACTCTCACAATTGTATAAAATTTTAAGTTTTATCATGAATCAAGAGCATTGTTATGCCTATATTTATTCATCTCTCACACTTATTTTTACAGATTCTGTAATGTAAGAATATCTTTCATCAAATTGGGTCATCAAAACGTCCCTAATCCCTCATCAGCTGAGTTGTCACCTGCATAGTAAAGGACACTGATGCTTTCCTTGAACAACCCTGGCTTCCATGTCCTCAGTCCCATTCTCTTATGCTACCTCTTCCTGTTTTAACACCATACGCTTTTATCAGCTTAGTAATGGTTTGCTAATATAAAAACTATGGTACCAAAAAGAGAGCTCTAACATTATTTCCTATTCACAGATAACTACTTGTCCTTATTGCATTCCTCTACACTAATAATGAACTCCCAGAGAAAGAGCTGGGAAGAAAAATTCTGTTTTTAATACCTTTTCAAAAAATTAAATATTTAGGAGTAAACTTAACTAGGGAAGTGAAGAACCTCTACAAAGAAAAGTATACTAGGCTGTTGAGCTTTTGATCTGGGTGTTCCCCAAAAGTCTCATGTATAGGAATGTTACGGATTGTCTAGGGAACCATGTGCTGTTGGGAGATTGGGGCCTAGTCTGGAGGGGTGGATTACAGGTGTGTAAATTGGATTACAGGTGTGTATATAAGCTGCTTCCTGCCTTCCTTTGAGGACTAGTCTCGCCTTGACTTGTCTTCCTGTTTGTGATGTCGCGAGAAGCTGCCTCCACTCTGCCTCTGCCATGGACTTTCACTGCTGCCGGACGCCCCTGATTCGACTGTGACCATCTGAAACTGTGAGCTAAAATAAACCTTCCCTCCCCTAAATTTGTGGATGTGGGGTATCGAGTCACAGCAGTGAAAAGTAACTATGACATATATCAAACAAAGAAACGGACGAGGAGATTATGATGATTTAAATTCCAGTTCCATAACCTACTCCAATTTACAATAAAATTATATATAGATTTCAGACTAATTTAGCTATATTTTATTTTTCATTATATATATATATATATATATATATATATATATATATATATATATGTATATTTGAAATTTGAAATTTGAAATTCTACAACATATAAAGACACAGAATTTGGGGAACCAATGCCAACACATGCCCACCTCCATTTCTCAGATACTCATCTCTTTCCTAGGAGTCCATTTCTCTTCTTTCCACCCTGTCACCTGTGTTGAGGCCTTTTTATGCCATTATTTTTGTGATTTTCATAAGAGATGGTTGTCTATGTCAGTTTTTTGTGTGTATATGTGTTTATAGCAATTTGGAATAGGCAAATCATGAAAACAACCTACCTGCCCATCATCAACAGAGAAGTGGTTAAAGAAGATGTGGTACCTATGCACCATGGAGTACTAGGCAGTCATAAACACAGATACAAAACATTTGAAAGGAAAGGGGGCCATGTTGAGCCACTAACACTCAGAAAGCGGGCCAAATACAAAACAATGTAGCTGTATTTTCTTCACATACACTGAATGCTTTTCTAAGAATTTGGGCTTTTGTACCGTTATTTTTTTTTTTTTGGTTCAATTGTTTTGTGCTTGAGACCAAGTCTCATCCTGGAGTCCAGGCTGATTTCTAACTTATGTAGCCCAGGGTGAATTTAAAATTACAGAACTTCTGCCATTGACTCATGAGTGCTAGGATTACAGGAACATGCTGCTACACTCAGCTTGTATCTTTAATATTTTATATTGTACTATGAACTACTGCTGTACAATCAGAAGAAAGCTGTCAATTATATATATTTATTTTATTTTTGGTACCTTTATCAATTTATTTTATTAACTTTTTATTAGAATGTATGAGTTTTTATTAAATACATTATTGCATAATCAATATATAAAATAATTTATTTTGTGATTTAATAATTTGGGGGAGGGTGATATATGAATTTATTAAATATACTTTTTGGTGATTTTAAACATAATATTTTCCTCTTTGATTAGTTGGTGCTGGAAATATATGTTGATAGGAGCACCCCTCAAAAATGTTGTGCCCAAGATGATTATAAAGATAAAAATCTAGATAGCCTGTATCTAAAATATTTAGAAGTTATGAGTTAAGCCATTATTAAGTAAACTGTTGTAAATGTGTTGTCTCTCTACCTTGATTAATGCATCTTCATAATCAATCCGGGAAATCATACAACTCTAATTGCTCGCTTCTTAATTCTACCCCGAACAGCACCAAATCGCCATTCTGAGCAAAGCAGTGATTAGTGTTTAAGGGTCTTCTAATGGCAACTTGTATAAATCAGGTGGCTTTCTTCCCTTTCATTTCCCCTATGTGTGGACAGTTGTTCTGCTGACCAATAAACACCAACGACAAGTTATTACCATTTTTATAGTTTTCATAAATTCTTCCTCTCCCCTCCCCCTTTTCTCTCTTTCTCTTTTCTTCTCTATTACTCCATAAGTCAGGTTCTTTTAAATAATACTGAGCGGAAGCCATGGAGGAGAGAGATTATAATCATGTTCCATATTTTTTTAAAAAAATCATTGTAAAGTTTAATTACTCAGCACCACAGAGTTCTGAGAGATACACAGGTCAAGTTAAGAGGTTCTATTATTTATTCATTATCTCCTAAAATTTATGATGTTGGATTATTCCTTAGCCTTGTCAAGAGGTATTCCTTCACCTGTTAAGATGTAGGTATAGATCTTGAAATCTGCTAATATCCGGTGTAACCTTGTAATTTCTGATTTTTGAGACACCTCTATTCCTCAAATCATTTTTCCTACTCCTCAATTCTATCATGCTTTTATAAATGTCTATAAGTGTATGTTTAAGATACTTTTGGATTATTCTTCAAATAGCTCCACCAAGCCTACTACCTTTGTAGTTATTTTATTCCACTTTTAAAATAATTTAATGTCTCTCTCTTGAATTTGTTATTTGCAGGTCTTCCTTTTAATACTTGTTGTCAATTCTTATGTTGTTTTCATTGAGGTTTTTTTTTCCATTTTATTGATATGTATACGTGCAAAATTTAAGATTTACAATGGAGTTGAGAATTTTGTGCACATATGTATCTTGTCAAAGTGACAAGGGCTTAACCTCCTCTAACGCACAAGTAAGTCTCTAGGTCCTGGAGCCTGCAGGGAAATAGCTTAACTAAGCAAAAATTCAATCCTTTTGGGCATAAAGTTTGCTTGAATGTGAAGTAGAGGTGGGTAGAAGAGAGAGAGAGGAAGACAGAGAGAGAGAGACAGAGAGAGACAGAGAGAGAGAGACAGAGAATTTCCATGGTGCAGAGAAAGAGAATTTCCATGGTGAATGACACCATGTTGTTTTTGTTGGTGAGAATAGGGGTCTTGGCCTCAGCTTTATAAGTGAAAATAGAAACTTATTTAATATTTTCACTTAACCTTGGGCCAGCTCTACAAGTACACACATCATCGAGCCTTGCACGAGGGATTATGTACTTAGCTGACTATTCCTTGGAAGAGCCAATTTCAGTTTCTTTCTCAGTCCTCTCTGCTCTTTTTGCAAAAGGAGCTTTGCTATGTAACTTGACATCCCTGCTCTAGTCTTGATGGGAGCACTTTCTTCTTTACAAGTCCAATATAATTTATTAATGCCCTGAGCCCTTCATAAATACACAGGCTGTAGAAAATGCTTAAAGGATTCTCTTAGGAATAAAACACACAAGCTTGAGACCGTGGCCTCTCGGTCCTCAGAGACTTCTCTTGATTGGAGAAGTTATTCACCAAATTTTGTTCTAGGTGGTTTACTAATAAATGAAGTGTACTTTGATGGCTGCTTAAATTATTGACTACCAAACAAACACCTCAAGGATATGGGAATTATAGAAAACGTTGGAAGAGGCAGTCATGAAGAATTCTCTTTGAGTTAGAATTTCTTAGTATTTAATTATATATATAACAATATCATAGGATGGAAAAAAAGAAGAAAATGCCAGTGGAATAAATGTTGAGAAATCTGGATTCCACTTGTGCTCACTTTGAGTGCAAATTAAGTAGAAGAAAAAAAATCTACAAATCTAATATTTTCTGTTATTTTGAAAACAATAAATCACCTTTTTATAGAAATTACACTGTGTAACTGTTTACATGTTTTCTAAGGAACAATGAACAATTTAAACTATTTCTCTGACACCATCATCTTAGCTTATTCAAATAGGTGCAAATGTAAACAAGATTGTCTCTTGTTTTTAATTTTCAAATGTAGGGTTGCATTACTAAGTGATCTGCACTATTGTGCCTAATGGTGGGGCAAAGGCAGTGCCACAGGGCAGTCGCTATTGAAAGGCGTCTGTTCAGTGACTAAATTATCCTGAATGACTGCAAAATCAGAACATTTTCAGGTTTTCTGCTGTATTTGCAACCAAGGAATTTTGCGATAAAACTACCTACATATATATCCCCATAAATCTGCCTGTGGCTTTTATATTTCAAAATTGATTCTTATCTTCGGTATTTCTATGTCAAAGACTTCTTTTTTAAACTTTTCCAATACTGCATGATAATTTTTAAAACATCACTTCAGTTTCCACAACCTCCGGATAACAGTAGCACAACTAACAACACAGTGGATGAGTTAAAAATGGTCCTAAATCAGAATTTTAATTTCTTTTCTAAGTAGTAGTATTAAGGACAAATATTTTATTGATGATTATGGCAGTCAGGAAGCAATTGTGTATATCATATTTCTGTACAATATTGTGAAAGATATACAAAGAATTGTCCTCATCCTTGGGCTAGCCAGTGAGTAAATACCAAGTCTGTCACAAAGTGTGTATGCTACTTTTGACACTCAACGGTAATTGAAGTCTGAGATTCATTTGAGATTTTGTTTGATTATTGAATAAGTTTTGACTCGTACACTTTTAAGTCACTGCTGCCATCTCTACACTCAATATTTTTCAAATTATGATGTTCAAATAATAAATCGGAAATTTAATGAAAAAAAAAACAAACAAGATGAAATTCATTTACAACATCAGTTAGTTACAGACCAAATGCCAGATACTTACTGATCTGTTGTTTCAAATACTCTCACCCTGTGCCATGAGGGTTAAGATTTATAACTTGTGGTAATAAGTTTCAGTTCCCATTATTAGATTTTTTGAAGATATTGAAGGACTGATGATGGTTATAATGGAGGACACTACGTCTGTAATTCATTTTCGCGGGGGTAGAACCGGTGTGACATTTCTCCAGGGCTCAAACCTTGCTTCTGATTTAGGACTCTGGTTAGACAATGGCAGCCCCTAGAGCCTCTGCTGGGAACTCCCTCATGCAATGACTCCATGTTCAGAATCTAATTTCACAGTGGAAACAACGGACAGAGCTAGCAGTTTCTACATAATGCCCAAGACAGATGAGTAACGGAGTGAAAATGAGCAATGGTGAGCTTCTGAAATGAAAAAGGAAGAACAACTGAATGACAACAAGATGGGATAGAATACACTTTGCATACATACACAACTAATATTATTTATAAACAGATATCATTTAAACTATGAAAAGCATTAAAATAATAAACTTTAAACACAAGAATAAACCAATAAAATTTCCCTAGAGGAGATAACTTCCTGAAACCATATATTCACTAAAACTTGACCAATATATAGAAATATTAATAAACCTATAAATATTTAAGATGATCAAAATTACAAATCAGTTCATACTGTTTTATAGTTAAGCTTCAAATATTAGAAAATGTCAATATTACAAGATCCATAGTGCCATAAAATATCTAAAGCAGAGAGAATTCTCCAATATCAGGACCTTAACATCACAGTTTGGAGCTATAATTATATGCTATCTCTACTCATAAATACAGATATTTCCAAATTGTTATGCAATATAGTTGTGCATGTCAAATTCATGGACTGCAATAATTGCATAATGTACTGAAGTTTGGTGAGGTTCTGCACTCCAATGTGAATGAAAAGAGAAAATACATTTGACCTATTCAGCATTCATTTGTTTCAATATCTTAGCAAAGTAGGAATCCTAGGCAACTTGTACATAGTAAAGATTACACGTCACACACGGTGTCAAATGGTAGAATATTAGATGTTAGTGTTTTAAATTCAGAAATGAGAAAGATCCTTTCCTTATGTAGCCTTACCGAATTATGCAAGCTAGGCCCATAAGAAAAAGAATAGAAATAAAAATTGAAAGACAAAAATAAATCTATCATTGATCAAAACACAGTATGATTCTTCATATTTAACCACAAGTTACATTAAGCCAAATATATAATATGGAGTTCACCAGTTTGTGAAATACATTAACTAAATATCTTTCCTTCAATTTACATAGTACACACACACACACACACACACACACACACACACACGGTTAATACATATATAATTTCCAGAAAGAGAAAGTTTTAGAAATAAATTTAAAAAACATTTCTCACTGTCATTACCGAAAAACACTGTATTTGTGTTATTTGTGTACACACACACATATATATATACATATTTCTGTGATATGGTGTACAAGTAGTAATATTTGTTCTATGTACATATCCACATCTACATATTTTTTTCTATAAAAGATTAAATATTTTAGTAGATAAATTATTCTGAAATTAATCTATATAGTGAAAGTCGTTTTGAAACTTTTCATACCTACATATAATATATTTTGATAATATCCATCCCACATATTGACCTTGTGAAAGAATATGTAGTTAAGAAATTTCCAGGATATTTTGTGGAACTTTACAAAGCCTCAGTTGTATGTGAAAAAGAAACAACTTGCATTGGTCAGGACGACAGCATTACACAGAACAGCCAGAGTGGAAACAACGCATCGTCAACTGATGAATGGAGAAAGAATTATTTGGTATATCTATACTACAGAATAGTATTTGTTTTGTAATAGATATAAAAATACTTACATGTATGTCAATGTATATGAGATCTTGAAAGCACCCAGTTGCAAAAGGACATATATTATACATCATTACTGATGTGAATAAGAATGCCTGGAGATGCAGTGGCTGATTCTAGGTACTAGATTTTGTCTGTGATGACGAAAACAGTCTAATCTTAGTGTTGATGATTGCACAATTCCGAATATGATTTATCTAAACAGCTGAATTTTTAATTTTAAGTAAATGATTTTATGGTATGGAAATGATACAAACCTGTAACAACTATTGCCTATAATCATTTCAAAGAGCATCAAAAATTACAGTATCAATCTCCATTTGAAATTGTGACTGAGAGGGAGAAAGCAAAAGAACAATGGAGAATTCTGAGTTAAAGAGATGCACTTATGAAATTTGTTAAATGATTTAAAACTAGGTGTATAAACCACTGACAAAAATATGTAAGGTTCAAGAAATTATTCTGGAAAATATAGTTAAATCTTCACAGGATGAACAAATAAAAGATACACCTAAGTAAAAAACCAGTGCAAGAGACAAATATTTAAGTGTTAGAAAATATATAAAAATTTGCTATCATAACATAGGGATAGAATTATTGAACTAATAATAAGCAAAAGAAAAATGGTGTTTTTAATTAGCGTGTCTAAACATTTGTGTATTAAAAAGTGCCAAAAGTGACATGAAAATAAGAAACAATAAAATGCTGTTTTCAAAAATACATCGAGTAAGAGACTAGTATTCAAAATAAATGAAAGATCTGGAAATCTGGATGAACAAAGCAATCAGAATTATTGGTAAGATTATGAGTTGGTAATATTTTTCATCCATTTTATGTTGCTATAACAACAAACCTGAGTAATTTAAAAAATAAAAGTTTATGTGGTCATGTTCTGGAGGCCAGAAGTACAAAAGTGTGGGGCTAACATCTGGGGAGGGCCACACGCCGTATCGCAACCCTCAGGGAATGTGAGATGGCAGGATGGGGCCACTGTGCTGTCTCGGGTCTCCTTCCCTCTCTTGTCCCACCCACAAGGTCTCGAATAACCTTGTCTTCCTCCAAAGAACTTGCTTCCAAATACCACTCAGACCTGAATTTGCAGAGTAAGTTTCTAACACTTGAATTTGGGGAAAACACACTCAAACCCTAGCATTAATAGCAGCAAATGAAATTCTAACAACAATCTTAGAGGAATTTGGTCTCTAGACAATTGAGAAAACAAGAAGCGATTTCACACTCCTGTTCCTTAGGAGCAGAAATGGAATAAGCATGAACTTTAATTTCCTTATCTCCGTAAATTTTACATGCATGTTCCCATATGAAAGTGCATGTGTGTGCACATTGTCTTAGTTACTTTCTTGTTGCTATGAGTTAGTATCTGACATCTACAACTTAGGAAGGGAAGGTTAATTACAGCTTACAGTTTCAGAAGGTTTCAATCCATTCACGGGAGGGCGGCTGGAAAATGATGGAATCAAATGGTGGGGACGCAGCTAGAGCCACAACCTAAGTTCTGGGGAACAGAGATCCCCTACAGCATGGTGGAATCGAGACGTCTGGAAGGAAGGATGGAACCAGCACATGACTCTCCGGGTCAATTCCCGAGCATCTGCCCCCTCCAGCTATGCCTCATCTCCCAACACTATGCTATATTCATAGGAACATAAGGTGGACACTCTAGATCCAAACCAGGACATTCTTCCCCTGCCCTGCAAAAGGCTCATGTTTACTCCCCTAAGCAAGATGTAGTCCTCTGAGATTCTGAGATGCAAGGCAAACTCTTAGCTGTGAGCTCCTGGGGAAACCAAAAGCAAGCCCTTTTGACATACAGAAGCACATTTTCCACTTCAAAAGAGAGAAATAAGAGGATAAAAGGTAATAGGACCATAACAATTTGTAAACCCAGCAGGGCGAGTGTTAAATCCTGTGGTTCCAAGCGGAGCATCTTGAGTAAACTGTGGCAAGATATGAACTTCAAAGAGCTTGGATGGCCCCACCTCTACAGCATGGCTGCTGGCTACAACCTCCATCTTCTTTGCTTTGAGCTGAATCCACTCATAGCGGCAGCTTTCCTAGCAGAAGATCCATGCTCCTAGCTCCTTCAAATTCCTGAGTTGTCCACTGCACCTTAGGCTTCTGTTTTACACACTGCCCTCCCAGGGGCATACTGCCTGGCCTTCAAGGCCTTCCTTTAAAATCTGGGTGGCAGCCTCTGTGACCCCATGACTCTCGCATTCTGCAAGTCGGTAAAGCCAGGACAGCGTGAAGCATCGCCAAGGTCTGCCACTGGTGTGAGTGGCAGCCTGGCCCCCTTGGACAAATGCTATAGAAATCTGAGAGTTCTTAGATGATTGAATTCCATGCTGCTGATCTTGGCAAACAATTTTCTCTGTGTCCCTAGAGTATACTTTTCAGAATAAAGTCTTTTGCTACTTGTCCTTGAGCTGGTGAAGGGAGGGGTCATGTTGACTTTGGTAATGCCTCCCTGGCATCTTTCCTATGATCCTGGTGGTAGGTATTTGGCTTCTTCATAATGCTAATTTCTTTAACTTTCCTGTCCTCTTTGCCCCCACCATGCAGGCCATTCAAACCTTCTATGTGCTATTTCTCTACCATTTCATCTTGTCTTTCACCATACATTTGATTAAAAGCGTCAAACAGCAACCCTGTAACAGTTTGAACATCAGTCTGACTTGAGTTTTCCTCCACTAGAGTAAGCAGTCCACTACTCTTAATCCCCGTTTTATGTAAATTCTATGAACAAGGACAAAATGCCACAAACTTTATGCCAGAGTTTAGCACACGTGGTCTTTAGGCCACTTGCCATGCAGTCCTCCTTCCCATCTGAAACTTCTTGAGCATTTCCAATCACTTCTATGAATACTTTGGTCTTCTCACCTCTGACCAGAAGCACAGCTCAGAGCACTCCAAGGCTTCTCCAGACAGAATTCTCAAACCTTTCCCAATTTCTCCCACAAATCAGTTTGAAAGGCTTCCAGCCGCATGGTCAGGTAAAGCCCAACAATGACCTGACTTACGGTACTAACTTCTGTCTTAGTTACTTTGTCATCACTGTGATTTTAATACCTGACGTTCATAACTTAGGAAGGAAAGATTTATTTTAGCTTACAGTTTCAGAAATCTCAATCCATTCATGGATAGGCAGCTGCAAAATAGTGGAATCACATGGTGGGGCTGCAGTTTGAGCCACAACTGAAGTTTTGGGGAACAGAGATCCCTACAGCATGATGGAACAGAGAAATGTTTGGGAGGAAGGATGGAACCAACACATGCCCCTCCAGGTAGTCCCCAAACATCTGCCCCCTTCAGCTAGGCCCTACCTCCCAATCCTACACAGTATCCATAGGAACATGAGGTTTCTGGGAGACACTCTAGATCAAAACTACGACACACATATACTTAAACATTGTCTTAGTCACTTTCTCAGTGCTGGAACTCAATACCCACCATCAGACATGAGGCAAGAAAAGTTTATTTTAGCTTATGGTTTAGCGATCTGTTCATGTATAGTCTGCTGGCAATGGGAGAAGGGCATGGTGAAATGGCCTGCTGTTGGAGGACAGCTGCTCATCAATCCTGGCAGGACACAGGAAAAGTTCTGGAAAGGGATGGGAGCAGAGATATAATCCTACGGGCCACAGCCTCTGTCATCTGCTACTCCTAAGCAGGGTCCATCTTTTCACAGCTCATGAAATCTATAGAAGAATCCACTTGATCCAATAAAACCCAACAATCCAATCAACTTCAGAATACATGAAGCTTTGAGGAATATTTTAGATCCTGTCACACACAAATGCATAAAGCCCTACACTCATTAACAGAAGGATAGGTAAACTAATATCTTGTATGCTAGAGAAATAAGACCCTTGAGAAAGAAATCTACCAATATCAAACATCTGATGAATCTTTTGATTGGAAAAACAGAAATGCCAAAAATTCAAAACTGCTGCAGCACTCAGATAAACATGTGAAACAGATAGGCACTATGGAATTTACACAGGTATTATTCTGTATGTACAGAAGCATAACATGAGAATAAAATTTGACAATTATACAAGGCAGTAATACAATCAAATCCAGAATACCCGTGAGTGTTTGAATGGAAAGAAATTGACACAGAAAGGAGAAATACCAGCTTCCACAACTAAGTTGACTATAACGCTCTATGAACTAAGACTTATGTTGAGACAACAGATTTTCTTCATGCCATTCTTGATGTCTCACTTATTTCAAAATGAAAACTGACTTAAAAATGTAATGTAAATTATTAGCAATGGTGTTTTAGCAAGTGTACAATTTACTTCTATTAATTCAATATATATTTTTGAATAGCATGGTCATTTTCCAAACTTTGGAACTTTCCAATTAGGCTGTAGATATTGCGCCCAGTTCCAGGTATTCTGGGTAAAATAACCCTGAAGTCACATGAGACTTGTTGTTGCTACGTGTCCTCTTGCATAATCATATAAATCAACTCCTATGATACACAGCCTTGTTTATTCAGACAAAAATATAAAAATACTAATTAGAGATAACAAATGTTGTTAACATTTTAATGTGATAATCTAATGATACTTTGAAATACATCTTAAAATTAACAAATGGTTATGTTTTCTGAAGGGATTTTATTGAGAGTTAAATGTAAAAAGTAGTTAAATAAGAAACAATGTCCAACTGCTTAGAGGTTAAGTTATGTATTTCTAAGCTTCACAGATTCCTAATTTCATGCACTTAATTAAAATTTTCTTTAAAAAATTTATGCAGTTAAATAACTAATAACAAGACTGTTGGAATTTCACCAATTATTAAGTCTTACCGTTCATTATTCTACTACCACAAAGGCTATTCATGAACAGTTGAGTTGTGAGAGTATACTTAGATCATTAAGACTTTTTTAAGGTAAAAGACTGAATAGTTGAATAACCTTGTGGTCCAGAATGTAACAAAAAATGAATGTTCTCATACATACAAGAGAGGGAGAAAGAGGAGGGGGTAGAGAGGACTGTTGAATTAAACAAAATTTTATTTGGAAAAACTATGTATGTGCAGTAGTTGATCAGAAAGTGCGTCTACCCTAAAAAACTCTTGAAATAAGGAAACTTTGAGTTCCTGTGTGTGGATGGGTATCACTGTCTCTTGCAATTGAGAATGGTAAACATTATTAAAAAGAATTTTGTCTCCATGATTCCTTGGCTCTGATTCTATAAGGCTGAGGTGGGAGTTGTATGGTGGCAAACGAGGTACCATGTGGAGGGAAGGGACAGAATTGTTCTTTCTGTTGTGACTTTCTTTTCAATGCTAAACTTCATTTTTGAACAGAAGTCATTCTCCATGAATCTTGAGGGAACACACCCTAGTACATACATGTAGAAGAGAAAACCCTCCAAGATGACTAGAATAGACACAAGTGGCTTTCATGAGCAGCGCCCGGTGGCATAGGTCTGTGATCCTAGCTCTCTGGGAGACTGACATAGAGGATAGTGCTGGGAATTTAGCTCATTACAAAAGCCCTGGGTCCTATCTCAAAACAAAACAAAACAAAACAAAACAAAACAAAACAAACAAACAAACGAACAAAAAACACAAGAAGTGTCAATGGGGAATTGAGGAGATGATATTTTCATAGGGGAATGGAACAGGAGAAGATGAGAGGAGGCATTATTCTGATTAACAATTTTTCTTCTTAGGTAGAAGCTGCTGATCTTAACCCACCTCAAGTAATTTAGCTACTTAATTTTCAAGAAGTCTTTGCTATCATCGCAGGTGCTAGAACTCAAGCAAACGAATGATCTAATATGCAAGAGCGAGGCTGTATACGCCCTCTCCCGCAGTGTTCCATAATTAAGATAGGAGTCGTGGTACAGGAAAAAAGGTAAGCAAGCGTGTTGCTTTTGTTTCTTTTCAGTTTGGATGGCAAGCTGTCGTCTGCATGGCTTTTCAAAATCACTTTAATCTGCATTGAACTGAAGTGTTATTTAAATTCTAATGCACCGGATTTATAGAAAAACCTTCTCTAAGCAACTACAGGAATTTTATGGATGCCACCTAATTAATCTTTTAAATAGCCCTGTGTGGAAGAGGGCTGGGGCAGGTGGCCCTACTACCATAAATGAGAAAACATAGACAGGAGAGCCAAACAACTTTGCTTTCAAAGTAGCTGTCAGGGATACCTGACTCTACCTGGTGTCCTTTCTGTCCTGCAGAGGGCTACAGATCTTCATGAATCCGGGTTCAAGAACAGGGGTTCTGGTCTGAGGCTTCAGTTCTGCTCCTCCAACTATGAGCTGGGACCAGGTGCCTTGACTGTGAAATACGAGCCGTCACGGTACTGTCAGTTTATTTAAATTAAATGTTTGTCCCTGCTCAGATCACTAAGCTGTACACTTATGGCTTGCTATAGAAGCTTCTGTACATGCATGCCCCTTTGAGGTGTGCAGTGGACTAACCCTACCCATCTCCATAAGCAGGTATGGCTTCTGTGGTGAAAATGTTCAAAATATTTTCTTGTGGCTTTTAAAAATATGTACTTCTTTGTTGTACCCTTTCTTCCTATTTTGTGAGATGGATTCACTTTATAATCTAGAATGGTTCTGAATTCACTTCGGAGGCCAGCCTGGCCTAGAGCCTCCTGCCTCAGCCTCCTGAGTGCTGGGATTACAGGCATGGACCACCACAACTGGCTTGTGAGGTTCTGAGGAATCGAATTCATGACCCTGCAGCTTGCTAGGCAAGCACTTTAATCACCTGTTTACTGCAAAATAGCACTTCACCATATTTTCTTTATCTATATATCAGTTGGTGGACACTTTGGTTGTTTCCCTCCCTTAGCTGTGGTGAACAATGGAGCTCAGCATGAAAGGGCGGCTGTCTCAGGCAGAATAGCATCGTTTTCACGCGGGATTTTCACACCCAGCTCAACCTCAACCTCACCCTTTTTTAAATTTGATTTTTTTTTTTTTTTGACACAGGATCTCACTGTCTCACCAAGTTGCCCTAGGATGAAAACTGTAATCCCTTGCCTTGCCAACAGAGCGCTGGGATTATGTGCTCCACCACTCATTCACAATTATTACTGATTTGAACAGAATTCCTCTGAAAGTTCCTTCCAACAGTTTTGGTAATGAGGAATCACCCCAACAGGAGAAGGATCTTGTACTATCACACATTGCAAATGGTCAAGAGAAGTGCTGACGGTCATGGTCTGTGCGGTTTTGCGAGTTGCGTAGGTAGGTGGAGGAGGGATACAAAGACCTCCTCTAGTGTTGGGTACATTATAAAATAGGTTGTTAGCAGTGCCAATTCTGCCTGTTACGCCAATGAGTATTTATTCTCAGGACAATGCCATGGGAATCAATAAATCTATATACTATATTTATTTTTAATCTGAGTTTATATTCAATACATACACAAAATAATTGCAGGACTTTTAAGGAATTAAATAATTTTTGTATGAAATCATATGTGCATTCACAATTTAAAGCACAGTGCTTAGCAGGTGACATATGCCATGGATTTTTATAAATAAGTAAGCTGACAAGATGCATGGTCTTTGCCAATACTCTGGGACACCACATTTTATCATGAAAAGAGATTAAATTTTCTGTAGGGTGAAGGATAACAAAGGTTTATGTCTTAGTCATAGAAGATGCTCATCATGCAGAGGAAAGTGAGGTCTGGCATTCTACTGGGTTTTCTGAAGTTTGATTTTAATCCAGAAATCGACTTTAAATATAAATTTACCATTGTTACTTTAGGTTTATTTCTAGCTATGCAATATTTTTGATTCCCTAGTACATGTTTTCTTTAAACGTGGTGTTGATTTTTATAATTCTTTTCTATAAAACTTGCTGTATCACCCATATTAATATTCCATCTTTACATTCTTCTGGGTTTTATCCAGTCCACTATTAAGAATGATAATTCTATTTTTTCTTTCAATTCTTATAGGTTCTAGTTCATTTATTTGACTACTGCACTGGCTATGGCTCCTATTACAATGTTAAAATTTTGGTATGATATTGAGAGAAATGACTTCAACATCATTTCATCTTCAGAAAGAGTTTTAGCATACATTAGATACTCCCTCGTGATATACGGAGATATCCTTGCTGTTTTTGTTTTTTAAAGTATTTGGTTCTTTTATTTCATGAATGTGTGTTGAATCTTACAAGAACTTTTATCTTTCTATTCTGGGAACCATATCATATATCTTTATCAATTTTAATGCGGAAAATCCATCATTTATATTCTAATCACTGGAATTCTTAAAGCCACATAATGAAAATATCTTGCCATACATTTTTATATTAATGCCTGTGGCTTGCTATTTTCTTTAGAACTTTTAAATTTTGATTTCCTGAATAAGACTGACCTAAAATTTTTCTTATACTGATCTTGTGATATTTAGTTATTAAATATTAATCTTCATAAAGTGCTTTGAAGGAAGTATCTTTGTAATCTCAGAAAAATTAATTTAGGATTAGAGTAATCTCTCATTTGCAATTTGAAAATTCTGCCAGTAATATAATGTGTGACTGAAAAGATTAAATTGAAAGATTTTTTATTAAATAAATAATTGCAATCATTCCATGACAATATCAAGTTTATCATTTTGTACCTTCTTTAGCAATTAATGTTATTCTGATAGTTATGTATTTCATGAATATGCACCGACTTTTTAGAAATGTATCCACACCACTCTCTCGTGATTGTTTTGGTTCTGTGGAGGCAGGGACGTGCTGTATTTCTAGACGCTGTGATGCTTGCTTAGCTGTAGATCTCTATTTTTCTCTTTCCCTTGCTCCCTTCCTGTGCTTACCAGTTCTTGTCTCACTTCTTGTCTCATTCTGTTCAGATTTTAGATCACCAGTCTCCCGTCTCTTGAGGAAACAATGTTCATGTGTGGAGATTCCTGGGAAAAATAGCTTTTGTTGTTATTTTTCAGTGTTATTTGGGAATATTTAACTATAATTCAAAATTTAACAAGACAAATATTTTTCACATTAGGAAACTTATGGATTATTTTTTTAACATTTATTGGAGGCTATATATTTTTCTCTAAATATAATAGTAGCTATAATTTTGATGGGTAGTTTTGTATTATTAATAGATGAACTTATCAAACATTAAAATATTTCCAATCACTAATAAAGTTTTCTTTGCTCCATGGTTTACTTGTAAATCACAATATCTGTTTATAATCTAGGTTTATGCTGTAGAATTGTGCAATTCATTTCTAGCATTCTTGCAGTGCTGAAATTAAAATAATATATTTAATCTTAATTCAGTATTTGAGTTAGATACTCTTTATGTTGGTTAATATATTAATTGTGAGTTCTCTATGGTTATCAAAAGTATTTCTTGCTTGTCTCCTAATAACTTAGATTATACATTAATACTTTTTGTGTTATTAGGGATAAATCAGTTTTATCCTAGAATCGGTATGATTTTCTTCCTCAAAGATTTGAGGCTTAAGATTATTTTCTTAGCTTAAAATTATTGTCTTAATTAACTCAAAATTATTTTCTTCATGGATAGAACTAGTTTTTATTTTATGAAATTTCTATAATTGTAGTAATATTTTTCTTGTATAAAAAGCATCATATAAAAGAGATACACATTCATAGCAGCACAATAATAGTTAATATGTACAAGATACAATAATATGCATTAACAGACCAATGGATGCAAAAATTGTGGCATAGGTACACAATGGAACACTACTCATCTATAAAGACAGATAGTTTTGAGGCTTTTGTAGGTAAATGGATGCAACTTGAGACCATCGTGGTCATTGAAGTGAGTCAGATGCAGAAAATTAAATATTTTACCCGGTACGAGAAACCCAAAATATAGCCATTTTATAGAACCAAATGGAGGGGATAGTTGGAGTTGGGGTGAGAGTGAGTGTGTGGGAGGGTCAAAAGGGAGAGGGGGATGGTTTGAATTTAATTGTAATATATATATATATATATATATATATATATATATATATACAAAAATACTCAAGTTCAATGTAAAAATTATATATTGCTTATGTACATATTAATAAAATGAAAAAATAAAATCTTCTTTTATATCATTGTAGGTGTCCATCTATACTTTTGTCTAGTATTTTCATAGCATTGTGCTATTCTTTTTAATATTATATACTAACCCTATAAATAGTACACTGTACCTAGATTTTGCCTTCTTCCCTCCCTCCCTCCCTCCCTTCCTTCTTTCCTTCCTTCCTTCCTTCCTTTTGCTTTCTTTCTCTCTTTCTTTCTCTCTCTTTTGCACTTTTGTTTTTCCCATTATATATATTTTGTGCACATTTATGTAATGTAAAGATTACAATCCTTCCCCTCCCCCTTGTTGATCCTCCCACATCCTGTCCTTGCCACTTAATTCCCCTAAAACCCCCACTTGATTCTATAAGACTGTATTCTGGATTTCTTATATTTTAATATCTTCTACATATTAGCTATTGCTAGTTGTGCTGGTATGAACATGAGTATACATGTATATCTGTTATATGTTGCTTTTAAATATTTTGAAAAGATTCTCAGAAGAGGTATTGATGAGTCAAATGAAATGTTTATATTCAGCCTTTTTAAAGGGTTTCCATAGTGGCGTACCAGTTTACAACCCAACCAGAAGTTTGTGTTCCTTTTTTTCCATAACTGTATCAGAATTCGTTGCTATTCAAATTCTTATTATAAGCCATTCTTTCTGGGGTTAGATGACACCTCAGTGATTTCCTGATTTGCATTTCTCTACTGGTTAATGATGTTGAATATCTTTTCGCGTACTTACTGGCCATTTGAACTTCTTTGTCAGAGAACTGCCTATTTATTTCTCTTTTTCATCTTTTAATCTGGTCTTTGAATTTGAGGGTTCTTATTTTCTTGTTGCTTGGATATTCTAGTTATTATCCTCTTGTCCGGGGCATTTGTGGTAAACATTGTTACACATTCTGTTCATTCACTCTTTCATCTCTTGACAATTTCCTTTGCCATGCAGAAGCTTTTTAATTTGACATAATCCAATTTGTTAATTTGAGAAGCCATTTCTTTTGCATCGGATGCCTTACTAAGAATGTTCTTGCCTATGCCTATATCTATTAAGGTTTTGTCTACTTTATCTTCCAGGAGGTTCTGTTTTACAATTTAATATCTAGGCCTTTGATCCATTTTGATTTGATTTTGGTGAACAGTGACATGTGTGTGTCTACATTCATTTTTCTGCAAGTGGGTAACCAATTCTCCCAGCAACATCTTTTGAAAAGGCTTTATTCCCTGCGTCTTCTTTTAGCTCCTTTAACAAAGATCAGGTAGCTGAGGGTATTTGAGTTTGTCTCTGCATCCTCAGTTCTGTTCGATTTGTCAGTCTGTCTGGTTTTGTGCCAGTACAATATTTTTTTATAATTGTTGCTTTGCAATATAGTTTGATGTTTGGAATCATAATGCCACCTGTTTTTGTCTTGTTACTCAGAATTCCTCTGGCTATTCTAGGTCTCTTTTGGTTCCATATGAATTTAAATATTGTTTTCTGAAGTTTTGTGAAGAAAACTACGGGTATTTTAATAGAAATTGCATTGAATCTGTGTATCAATTTTGATAGCATAGTCATTTTAGACGATAATCATTCTGCCTATGCAAGAACAGGGGATGTCTTTCCATTTTCTGCTGTCTTCCTTCAATTGCTCTCTTCAGTAAGATTTAGTTTTCCTTGTGGAATTCCATGAGGTATTGAGGGTAGGATTATTCCTCTGAGTTCTTTTTCAATGAGCTTACTGATAGTATAGAGGAATGCTATTGATTTTTAGTATTGATTTTGTATCCTGACATTTAGCTAAACATTTAAATTATTTCCAAGAGTTTAATAGTAGAGTTTTTTTGGGTCTTCCATGTAGACAATCATGTCTTCCGTCAATAAGGACAGTTTGACTTCCTCCTTTCTGATATGTATTCCCTTTATTTCATTCTCTTGCCTGATTGCTCTTCAAAGGTATTTGAGGGCTATGTTGAGTAGGAGTGGTGAAAGTGGACAGCCTTGTCATGTTTCTGGTTTATGGGAGAATGTTTTCAATTCTCCCCATTCACTATATTTACAATAGCTTTGGCATATATAACTTATATCAGCTTAAGGTTGGGTCCTTCTTTACGTATTTTCCTCACACATTTTTTTATCATGAATTAATGTTAGATTTTGTCAAAATCCTTTTCTGCATCAATTGAGATGATCATGTTTTTTGTTTTTGTTTTTGCTTTTATTAATGTGATGAATTACGCCGATTGAATGTGTTGAAACAACCTTCTGTCCCAGGGATGAAGCACACTTGATTCTCATGTATGATCTTTCTGATAACTTGTTGGATTCTATTTGCCAGAATCTAGATGAGGATTTTTGCTTCTATATTCATTAAGGAGATTGGTCCATAACTTTGTTTCCTGGTTAAGTCTTTATTTGGTTTTGGTACCAGGGTGATGCTAGCCTACAAAAAGGAGTTTGATAGTGTTCCTTCTCTTTCAGTTTCGTGGAACAGTTTGAGAAGCACTGAAGTTAGCTCTTCTCTGAAGTGCTGATAGAATCTGCTGTGAATCCATCTGGTCCTATACTATTCTTCACAGGTAGGGACTTTATTAGTGCCTCAATTTCCATGTGTGTTAGAAATCTGTTCAAGGATTTTATATCTTGGTTCAATTTTGTGCTTTAAATGTATCTAGAAATTTATCTATTTCTTCCACATTGTCCAATTTGTTGGAGTGTAAGTGTTCAAAATAGTTCCTTGTAATTCTCTGCATTTGAGCAGTATCAATTGTGATTTCATCCTTTTCATTGCTAATTGCATTGATATGTGCTTTTTCTTTTCTTCTTTTAGTTAGCTTAGCTAAAGGTTTATCAATCTTGTTTATTCTTTTGAAGAACTAGCTCTTTGATTTGTTAGTGTTTTTGTAAATTTTTTAGTTTCAGTTTTTGTAAATTTTTTAGTTTCAATTTCATTGATTTCTGATCTAAACTTTATAATTTGTTTTCTTCTAGTACTTTTAAAATTCAGATTATTCTTGATTCTCTGGGGTCTTGAGATACATTAGTAAATCGCTTACTTGGGATTGCTCTGCTCTTATAGCTATGAATTTTTCTTTTAGGACTGCTTTTGTTGTTTCCCATAAGTTCTGGTATGATGTGCTTCCTTCATCATTGAACTCTAGGGAGATTTTGATTTCTTCCCTGATTTCTTCTGCAACCTGTTGCTTATTCAATAGTTAGTTATTTAATCTCCGTGTAGATTTGCATAGTTTCTGCTGCTATCTTTACTGTTGATTTTGAATTTTATTCCACTATGATCCGAGAGTACATAACGACTTATTTATATGCCTTTGTACTTGTTTAAACCTGTTTTATGGCCTCTAATATGGTCTAGTTTAGAAGATATTTCATGTGCTGCTGAGAAGAACATGTATTCTGTTGATGCTCAGTTGAACACTTTTTAGATATAATTTAAGTTCAAGTTTTCCGTAATGTTTTTTAATTGTAGTATTTCTTTGATGGTTTTCTGTCTAGTCAACCTGTCTGTCTGTGATAGTGGAGTACTGATTTTACTTAGTATAATTATATCAGGACTTACATGGCCTTTCAGGTCCAGTAATTTTTATTTTACTTAATTAGGTGCCCTGGAGTTGGGGGCATATATCTCGATGATTATGATTTCTTTCTTTGTCTTTTCTTTACTTCTCTTTCTTTTCTCCTCCTCTCCCTCCTCCTCCTCCTCCTCCTCCTCCTCCTCCTTCTTCTTCTTCTTCTTCTTCTTCTTCTTCTTCTTCTTCTTCTTCTTCTTCTTTTCCTTTTCCCTTTTTTCCTTTATTCTTTTTTGTGGTATGAGGGATCGAGCCCCGCACTTCTACACTGAGCTATATCCCCATCTTTTTTAAGTTTTGATGTTGAGACAGATCTCACTAAGTCACTAATTTATTCATGCTGGTGTGGAACCTGCAATCCTCCTTCCTCAGCCTCCCAAGGTGCTAGGATTCCAGGCCTGCACCACTGGGTCCACAGTTTTCATTCCTCTCACTATCTTTGTTTAACTACAGAAGTTAATTCACTTCTACTTTATTTCATTGGTATGTCTAGAACTTTCATTGTCTTGCTTGCTTATCTGAGGAAATTCTTTTGTTTCTCTGTCATTTTAATACTGATGCCGTCTTTATTTTTCTGTATTAGTATGGATGTGACTCTGTTCCTTTAGCAGATACATAGAAAATTTCAATATGTGGTCTTAAATTAAAGGAATATAATGGTAATGGTAAAGTAGAACCTCATCCCAGAAAACATAGAATCTCACTGAAATTACTGTAATTATAATACATGTACCTCTCCATGGCTTATTGTTTTGATATGATTTAATTCTATTCCTATGGGTTTTTACCGATCGTATTGCATTGCTATTGTTTTGTACAAAGTTCACTAACAGATAGCTACACATTTACTTCATAAATTTGTGTGTTTTTCGCTCCCTCCTGAAACTCTGACCTTTCTGTCAGACTCATTATCCTTTTGCTTAAACAACCTTTACAGTTCTCTCTAGTGTTATGCTGCTGGCAGCAAATTTCTCAGTTGCAACTGCTGAGTAGTATTATTTACTGTTATTTTTGATGGATTCTTTTTTTCCTTTCATTTGTAATGTTTCTGTGATTTTGAAAAGTTTTCGCTACTTTGTTGTTAACACCGAGTTCAACTGTCTTATGCTTTACTGTTGAGATGTTAATTATACCTTTTCCCTTTATTTAATCCCTTGTATTTGTATAAGTAGAAAACACTTGTGTTTAAGCTTTAATTTTTTTTACACTTTTTCTTATTTTTTTGAGCATGACTTTATTTTAATCTTGAAATTCTATGGAATCTTCCTTAAAAATTCACCCTATTTTATTGTTTCTTAAACCTAACCCTTTCTCCTCCTCTTTTCCTCCTTTAGTCTGAAGTCTCAATTGACTGTGCGGCACGCCTTAACACTCCCCTCTCCATAGTGCTTACTGTCCCTTCTTGGTTTTCCGCTGTCCAGTGATGCAGTGTAAATGACATCTGCTGAATTACCTTCTTAGTAACAAGTTCATCAACTATGTCCTTTCTACTATTCTACAATTTCTGTGAAATTATAAACTTCATGTGTATTCATTTTTAAGCGACATTAATCCTTACCATTTCTATTCCTTCTCAAAGGTTTCAAACTTGACTTTATCATCTTAGAAGGAGTCCAATGTTATTTTATTCAACACTGTTTCCAGGTCTAGTACGTGAAGTTCTGGTTCATCTTTTCCTGTGTCAGTTGGCCCTGTTGTCTCCTCCTCACAGCATCCAATGCAGTAATTTGCATATGTGTTGTAAATGTAAATTGAATATGTGTTATGTAGTAATTTTCATCTGTGTATTGGATGTTACATTAAAAAAACACATCCTCATGGTGGAGATTACTTCAAGCCAAGCTAAAGTCTGAGGAACTCTGGACCACCAAGCCTACCCATCACCCATAATTTATATCATCTACTTTTTAGGGCCATAGAACAAAGCATGGTTTACAGTTCTACACTCTTGGTAGATTCAAACCTCCCTGTGATCTGAACACCTACTTTTTAGCAAGGTCCTCCAAATTGGAACATTTCTTCCTGGAGGGAGAAGAGAGACTCATGAGACTCAGAAAGTAAACGACACACAAGAATCTCTTACCGGTCATAGATTCCCTCCTCAAGGAGGTAGGAGCAGTGAGCAGTTGCTGGAGAGGAGACTCTGCTACCAGCCAAACTGCCTGGAGGGAGTGCCTTGGGCTCCAGGGGTGAGTTCCCATGACTTTTTGGCTATGCCGGGCTAGGCTTGTTGGTGATGCAGCCAGCTCCACACAATCCATGCTCCTGTAGGTAGCCTTACCTCCTCACTCATACTCCTGAAAGGAGTCCAACTAAACTCACTGTTTCATCAAGTTGGACTTCAGTCCAGTCATTACTTTGAGCCATCATCTCTGCTCCATTTGGTTGTGATGAATAGACGTTTGTTCCCGTCTCCCCTGGAAGTGTTTCACACAATAGCACCTACGACCTAATTTATATGAATTTGAATACCACCATGCCTCTTGTCCTTATCAACTACATTAATGAAAAAAGAAGGCAGCTATGTACAAAGAATATATTCACATTCGTAATATAAATAACTAGACATCACACACACACATGTATATATATTTTTCACTATTAATTTTGTGTGTTCATGTTCCCAAACAGCACATCAACAGAATTTTTTTTACCTAATAGAAAAATTCGAAGTTTTAGTTTTAGTAGATATAAATCTACTGTGTATCTCCATTTATAGAATTACTATTTATTTATTCAGATCTGTAATATAGGACACAGAAACACTAAGCATGATCTTCTCTGCCATTATCAGTACCAGCAACCCAACTTACAATTGGTAATTAATGTAATAACCCTACCCACAAAATTGGCCTTTTATCTCAGGGTTAAGCGAGGGTCAAGCCAAGAATGAACATGTTTTCTTACAGTAAAAGAGTGAAGAGGAACCAAAGGGCCCAAGCAACTTCCTGATGCAGTTGCGCCCCTTCATGTAACTTTCCTTTTGGCAACAGTAGCTTTGAGAAGTATCAAAACCATAACTGACTAGCAAGGTGATTTTGAGCCAGTCACACCATCTCGACCTCCTCATCATACTATCTTTCTAATTGTCACAACTAATGAAAATCATCAGACCAACATAAGGACCTCAATAACTGATAGGTGTTGTTTTGTATAGTATGATGCTCAAAGGTTTTAAAAGGAGTATCTGAACTATATATCTAATTTGCTCCAGAGCTGTTAAAACAACAACACACTTCAGAGAAAGGAGACTCCAATGGTTTATTTTATTAATCCCTGGACAAAGAATAGCCATGATGTTAGTTTAGAGTAGAAACAACCAAACTGGCACCTCGGGGTCATATTGTGTTTGAAGGGATTGATTTTACCAACAAGAAGTCTCCACTTGGGGCTGGAGAAATAGCACAGTGGTTCATACATTTGCCTAGCAAGGATAAGTCCCTGGATTCAATTACCCGGACCACATAATCTGGATGGGGTGTTACACATCTGTAGTCCAGCACTCTGACAGTAGGGGCAGGAAGATTACCAGGAGGTTGAGGCCAGTCTGGGCCTCACGGTGATTTCAAGTCCAGCTCCAAGAAAGGCTCTGTCTCAAAGGAATAAATAAAATATACAATATAAAATAAATAAAATAGAAAATATCACAGGAAGGCTCTGCTCTCACTATGCTTGAGAAGACAATGGAATGGGACAAACACTAGGTTCACCTAATGCAGTTTAACTAATGCACATAAGAAAGCAATGTCTAAGTCCCTCTGAATTTAAAGATGTTTTCATCCTTTTATTGTAGCTCCTAGATCTTTCTTCTCTGCTTTTCCAACTCCCATCTCTGGGAACACTAGTTTGATTCTAATTGCTGTTATGAGAATCAGACTGGGAGGCACAAGGATGTACCAGATTAGGGGGAAAATGACCTGGCTCTGCTAGGAGAGCACAGCTGTTCCCTATAAAAATCTCCATGGTTATATGACCTAAGGTTTCAAGCTAAACAAACAAACAAAAACAAAATATGCAAGTCTACAGCCCATTGTGAAAATATTATTCTATTCAAACTCAATTCCTTATGTTGTGTGTCTAAGAAGCCCTGGGGAAAGAAAGCAAAGAAATCCCGTGAGAGTTTGTAGTTGAAAAAAAAAAGTAAAAGTGAAATGAAAGAATTTTGAGTGTACTTAGTTTGGAATAACTGCAACATAATAAAGTGAACATGTCAGAATTGAGAGCAGCATTTTGAGTCCAGGATCCAGGAGCCCTGAAGTGGATTTGGAGGCCTTCGTGTGTAAATCACACACAGAACAGTTTTGTTGGGCTTATAAACAAATGCTGCGTGCTCCTTATTTCTCAATAGTCGACTACATGCATTTTCTTCTGATCAGCTCTATAAACTTTTAACAAAGGATTTGAGAATACCAGTTGTCTCCCACCATGGGGCTAAGCACCTATCAATTATTAAAAGATACTCATTAAGCTGATTTGCTTTGAAATTAAAAAGCTATGTGATCTTAGTTCACTGAACACCCATGGACCTTGATGTCATTACCATCTGCCTCTGATGGCTTGATTAAAGCCTACTGCTCTGATTTCTTTATATTATTGAATTGACCTATGTATCTCTTGTTGGTTGCTTATTAACCATCTAGCCAGATTTTCAAAAGTCCGTGATTAGGATATGGTGGCTATCATACTGCAGGACCATGGGTGGGGCCCAACTTATGTCCAGAAAACAGCCTCACTGCCCAAAAGCCTGTGTGACCAGATGCATACTTGATTGAAGTGTACAATTTTCTTACTGTAAAATAGCACAAATGTTTTACATTGTTTTATGTTCATGGGATACATTTTTGAGATGAATTTTATAAATGTATGACTTTTAGTCTGATATGTCTCAGAGAAGAGAACACAACTGGAAAAAAGATTGTGTTGATGTCAGATATTTGGAAATTCTGCACTTGAAAGAGTTTTTCACAAAAGAAAGGTGAGTTTTCAAACAAATGGCAGCAATATGAAGATGGACTTTTAAAAAATCTACTTATCTGCAGCAGTTTCTCTCTCTCTCTCTCTCTCTCTCTCTCTCTCTCTCTCTCTCTCTCTGACTGGGGTTCAACCCCAAGGCTACATCCCCAGATCATATTTTGGCTTTAATTTTGAGACTGTCTCACCAAGTTTCTAAGTTGTCCATATTTGACTCAAACTTGCAATCCTCCTGCCTCACCGTCCCAGGGTGGTAAGATTACAGGACTGAGTCAACAAGACCAGCTTGCCTTCCCCCTTCACAGCCACCTCAAGTGTGCTTCTAAGGACCTTAAGGACCTTAGCATCACAGAGTCTCTGACTTCTCATGTCAAAATATAGGTGATGCCAAGAATTAGATCAAAAGAGTCTAATTAAATCAGGTTAAAGTAGCATATGTATATACATACACATATATCCAGTTATATATAGCATCAAAAATATACATACATTTTTCCATGAATACAGTGCAAACCTTAGAAATTACTTAATAAACTATAATTATCTATTTTTAAGTGATATACTTATGTAACTTACAAAAGACAGAGAAGCAGATTTTTGATGATTTAACATACTTAAAAGATGCCATGGTACCTGACTAGCATGAGATCATTCACTCTCCAAGCACCTAAGGCATAACAGGCATAAAGGCAAAAAATCTTCCAAATGATACTTCTTTCTCTCTTCTCTGCACATCTACAGAATAAGTTATGCTGCCTTCATTTTAGACTTTAGATCACTGAGTTTCAGAGCTCAAGAAACATTTCCAAGTCATAGTACACACCTTCTTCAGGTTTGAAAGGTAAGATAAAGAGAGCCCAAAAGTAACATTTAAATATAAATAATTACCAAATGTTAGACATTACATGTTTACAGCAAAATGCTTCTTTTTATCCGGAGTTGAATTTGAACTGGACCTCCTACATTATTTTTGGCCAACATAACACTTTTAGCTATATTTCTACCAAAAATGTTTCACTTGAATACCCCTTTATTTCCACTAGTGTTACATAATTTAGATGTTTCGAAGCCTTCTTTTTAAACTGATGGGTCTAGGTGCAGATAACACACAGATTCTGAGGCAGAAAACCGGGTTGTGAGTTGATTTGGCTGCCAGCTGGCTAGACAGCGCTGAAAAACTGTGCAGTGCTTTAACGTCTGTATTGTCTACTATTAGACATTGTTTTGGGGAGTCTACTTTTGACTTCAGAGTGAGAAGTAGGCCCCTTATTTGAGACTCAGTGTTGCAAGAGACCAACATTGAATCAACCAGCTTTTAAGGCTACTTTGTATATTATCTTTCTTTTTATGGCAACAGAGATACCTGAAAAACATCAACTTAAATGACGAAAGATTTGTTTAGGTGCTTGATTTCGGACCTGGGCTGGCTGGTTCAACTATTTTGGTGACTGGGAAGTGTGGTATATTACACGGGTGTATGTGTGGCAGGGCTGTGCTCCTCACCTTGTGGCAGCCAGAAAATGCCAAGAGAGAGAGGAAGGGCCCCGAGTCCCAGTCCATCCTTCAGGAGCACAGCAGCAAGGTGCATCTTCTTTCCGTGCGCGCTCACCTCTCACAGTTCCACCACCTCCCCGGAGCGCCATTCTGAGGATTACGTCTTCAACACATGAATCTTTGGGGAACATTATAGATCCAAACTGTATCACCTGAAAGTGCCCAAACATCACTCATGCTGAAGCTCCTTGTGTCAAAATATTCACAAGGAACTCACACTAAAGGGAAGAAGAAGCTGAATGTGAGAGAGGTGTCCAAACATTGAAAACAGAGTTTAAATAAGAAGAAAGATGAAACAGTAGTGTAAGAAACAATTTTAAACTTTAGTTAGTTTACTAACATTGTGGCTTCACATGTTTATGCTCAACATACCTATCGTTTTATTCCATTTGTATTTCAGTGGTTGGTGTATAGTAGATGTTCAGTGTTTACTCTGAACCTCTTATTAACAAAATGGGTAAAGTAAGAAATACCACCAGGCCTTCAAAATACCTCTGAATTTTTTCAAAGCAACCATTCATGTTAGGGAGCTGATGTGAAAGAAGTGTTCTAGGAGGAAAGGAGTGTGCCTGCCTTGAGTTTTCATTATGAATTACATCCCAACACGGTAAGGATTGCACTCAATGGTGAGGGAGAACCCAGAATTACTGGGTGTCTATGGAGTCCCTAGTCTAGAGAAGAGAGGAGTTTCTTTTCCTTAACTCTTCTCTGGAAGTAAGGTGATTGGTGAGAAAAAAAAGAAAGATTACTGCTTTTCTAAATACACTGTTAACAGTGGAGAGGAAAGAAAGAAAATACACACACACGCACACACACACACACACACAGGCTAATTCTTAATGAGTAACTCAAAAAAATTTTCCTCAGAACTGCTTGTATTAGAACCGAGGCAGAGAAAATAGAGTCACCAAATGGGACAAAAGGTTCCAGATGCAGTGGCCTTGAGTTGTGACTCGGTTGCAATGAGAGCTGTACATTATACTCTGGACACCTCACGTAAGGAAAATACTGAACATTGAGTTGGGAAATGTTTGAGGATGAACATATTTGTCACAGAGGTGCTTGGCTTTTATTACTTGAAAGAACCATAGATTGCCTCTTTTATTTCATATAGTAATTTTTTCAGTATTGTTATTGGTGTGTTACAGAAATGTAAAGATAATATAAAACAATTAATTTATTGAATTTAGCACATTAAAAAATATATGCAGAAAAATCAGTGGAAAAATGAAAACGCACAGAAAGCAAGAAAAGGCACAGAAGGGCTCTGCCCTAGGTAGGTCTTGTGTGCTTTGTTACAAATGCAAGTAAATAAAGGAGACTCATTGACTATGTGTGACATTTTCATAATGTTGGCTGTGGATGATATGGTAAAGTTTGAGTCTCACCGTGAACAAGATTAAAGATTTGGAAATTATCTCTGTAGATTTGGCTGAGAATCACAACACATAATAATATGTTCAAAAGATACAGTCTAATAATTTACTAGAAAAAAAGAAAAAAGGAAATTGTTCAAAAAATATGTAGAATCCTCTCTCCATGAACAAGCTAACACAGGGCACTTGGTAAACCCAAGACCCCAGGACAGGTGAACATGCTGTCGAGGTCTTTGCTGTAATGCAGCCTACAGTTCTGTGGAAAGAAATGAAAGTAGGCAAAAGAGGTAAATAAACACATAGGTAAACCAAAAAGGTAATTCTGTATGACAATAGTTGCTAAATCTGGGGTTAATGGAAGTGGGAATGGTGGAAGTAAACTGTAGACGAAAGTAGGCATCAGGATCCCCTCACAAAAAATGGGACATTGCGCGTGACAACTCAAGTCATGAAAAAGAATGGACAGAGATCTGGGCAAAGGCCAGCTGGTGCCAAAGGATGAGGAGTGCACAGATCCCGAGAGAGAAAAGGATCACTGGTGTCCCAAGAAGAAGCTTCATCACCGCGGCTGCTGTAGGGCAAGTCATCATTAGGAGAAAAAGAGATTGCTGGTGGGAGGGGAAGGAAATGGGAGTATGAATCCCCAAGACTCAGAGGTACCAAAGACATAAATCTTATGGAAAAACTTGTGCCACAGTCTTTAGAGAGCATCAGACACCCAAATTTAACAACCAAATTAACACCTTAGAAACATCAGCCAGATAATCTATTTCCTGAGAGTTGAAACTGCTTTTAACGACTAAATGCACCCCGGAGATCTTTGGTTTGCTTTGCTTTGGTTTGGCTTAGTGTTTTTTGATGGAGAGAATTGGTATGTCGACCACACGGGCCCAGAACTCTATACAGCCCAGGACGGGCTTGAACATGCAATCTTCCTGCCTCAAAATCCAGGTTGCTAGGATTATGGGTATGCCTGGGTTTGTCTAGACCTTTTCAAAAAATTTCACTTCAACTACTTGCCAACGTCTGTATGAGAGCCTAAGTGCCAAAAAAATTAAAGACGAAATGAGTTCAGCCAATAAAACAAAATAAAATATAGAATAAAAGCACCTCCTAGTGATACTAATTGATTTTCTTCTGCCATCATATTTAGATTAGGGTTGGATTCATAGAGTTACTGCATGAAACACACACACGCGCGCGCACGCGCACACACACACACACACACACACACACACACACACACACACACAGAGAGAGAGAGAGGAATGCAAAGTAACCAAGAAACACCAAATGCTAGGTATAATTCCTCACTTATTTCCCATCCTGTTCTCAGAATGAAGCTACAATATGAGACTGAATTTCCTTTTGGCATCACTGCATTACCAAAGATATAATTTATTGAACTGGTAGTTTGTTTTCAGACAAACAGCTTGTTCTCATTTTTTTTCTCTAATAAATAACTATGTTAATACAAGGTCTGGGATGCAGTAGCACATGCCAATATTCCTAGTGGACATCACAATTTTGAGGTTGGCTTGGCCAAATTAGAGACTCTGTTTGAAAGCTAAAAATATTAAAAATAAATAAAATAAAACAGAACTTACAATTCTTTTATCAAAGGAAAAATAGCAAACGGTTTAAGTTTGGGGGCTGGCATTGTACCTGTCCCAGCAATTCAATTCTGCAGTTAAGTACAAAAAATTGCCAAAGTCAATAATTAAAATGTGGGTGTGGCTGTCTTCCATTAAAACTTTTTTGAGACAAAAGATTTTCTGTGACCAGATTAACACCGTGAGCAATACTTTTAGATTACTGGTTAAGTATTATAAAGGTTTAATTAATCAATTGAAGAAAGCAATGGTATATATCACCATACAGCTTTCAAAGCATACTTTTCCAGAGCAATGCAAATGTGTAGCTAGCCCTCTCATCAGTATTATATTCTAACATTATATAAGTATGTGTGTATAAATATATACCACAATTTTATCTCTATAAAAATAAGAATATCTAAGATAAATGTGGTGGTGCATGTCTTCTCACTACTCTGGGAGGCAGAGACAGGAGAATCCTAAGTTCAAGTGCATCCTGGACAATTCAGGAACTTAGGCAAACCCTGAATGAAATAAAAATAAACAAACAAAAAGGGCTGGGGTTGTAGTTGAATACATAGTCTCCTGGGTTCAATCCTCAGTACTATGAAAAACATTATCATATTTTTCCAAAAATTTTATTTATATCATTATTACTGTTCATTATGCAGATTTGATGCAATACAAGTTTGTTTACATGATCAAAATAAAAAGAGCAACACATGACAAAGTAGACAAGTTACATTATAATGGATTTTAAGACCACAACGTGCTGATGATTGCACAAGACCACTGCGTATGAGTCCACCATCTGGATGACAGCCATTGGAAACAACAACAGAAACATCTACAGCATCCGGGAATAGCTGATGCAATTTAGAGCGCAAGAGCTCCATTATGATGGGAGGATCACCAAGCGAAGGAAAGGAGCAGTACTGAGTGTGTCTGGTGCGCTCACTTCAACAAGGGGTAACCCAACTGTGGGGAAAAGTCATTATAAGAAAAGTCATTGCCTCCGTGACAGGGGAGTCTGAAAGGTGTCATTCCAAGAGAGGAAAAAATCACAGAAGACAGTTATTTAGTGATATTGCAGACATTTCTGTCTGAATGGCTCTATGACAAACATTTATTAAAGACAAGCTTTCACTATTGTATACTATTGACATTAAAGATCATAGTTTGAGAAAGTCTACCTGGGCTCAATACTTATGCTAAAATAAATAACAGGATAAATAAAGATATAGACAGTATATTGTCCTTGCATTTTTAAAGTAGAGGTAAGAGTAAAGTAGATCACTGTAGGTCTTGGGGAAAATATTAAAATGTTTAAATCCTACACTACAAAGCACTGTAAAGTGAGTGGAATTAGAGAGAGCAATGGGAGTATTGGCTGGCAGAGAGAATGATACCATCAAGGTTCTACGCAGTGTCCCTCTAAGATCCGGCAGGGACCCGCTCAGGCCTCAGCAGAAAGATATGCATTTACTGGCTACACAAGCTTATTTAAGGACCCAAAATTGATTGAGCATACACAGGCTTCTGGATTGGATCTTAACACATGGGGAAGAAAATCTAGACTCCAGGGGAGAGAATAGCAAGAACGCTGAGAAAAATGAACAGAAAATTTAGTTGGTTACCAGTGCGAGGAAGCCAAAATTTGGAGTGTGACCTCAGCCCACTTAGCTTCCAATTACCACAAAAGCCAACGTCTGTTGAAGAAAGAAACCATAATTCCTATCATTTATAAGCACTCAGCATATGAAATATATAAAACATAACATGTATATAGATTTATATTGATCAACAATCACAGTTATATGTGCTATTTATGAGTGCTGTTACAGCAAGAGTAGAAAGTTTTTCAAAAATAACGATGAAATGTTATTGTCTTTTTAAAATTCTTTTCAGAAATGTCTTGCAAACTTCAGTGTAGATATCATCTCCTTGATTAAACTCCAAATGATTTATTTTTTCTTTCTATGGGTTTTTAAATGAAAATTTCCTTATTTCTTTTTCAGATTATCTTTAGTGCAATAAAACTGATACTGGTTGTTGGGAATGGTGTTAGTAGCTCTCACTTTTATTTTGGAAATCCACATAAATCAGTGGATTTAAATATTCTACATATAAACAAGGCACCTATGAAAGCAGGCAATTTTACTCTGGTCTCTCCAATCCTTTCATTCATTTGTTCCCTTGGCTAATTGCTCTGGCTGAGTTTGCGATACCCTTACTATATGATGACAAAATAATGACATCTCAGGAGAGCTACGCTCCTTACTCATCACAGAGCATGAGATTGGCTAGGATTACTTAAAATACATGGCCTTTACTATGTCAAAGAAGTTTCCTTCTAATCACAGCTTAGAGAGTTTCCTTGTCGTGAAAGTATTGCGTTTACTCAATTGCCAAACACGAATGGCACGCTAGAGAGGCAAAGGTCAGGGAGGAAAGGAGTGAACCCCTCTGATGAGGGGGTGCGCACAGATGCTCACTAATTCCCCAAGCCTCATGGTTCTAATATGTTACAGAATTTGGAATTCACGTATTTACAAAAATGCTGTTAAATTCAAAATAAGTGAGTAAAATTTCTGCCTCGGTTGAAATGATCATGCCTTCTCTTCCTCACCTCCTTGTTAGTATGCGCGTGGTATTGGTTGTTTTTGTCATTCAGCAGTATTTCAGCTGCACAAATACGTCTTAGTTGCGATGTTTAACACTTTTTGTGCAGTGCTGAAATAGATTCATGATATTTTTGAGAATTTTTTTGAAATATTAAATATGTGACCTAATTTTTATTTATTTAATTAATTTATTTTTGACCCTACTCATTTCCTTCCATTTGCCAGTTCTGGGTTTTCATTTGCTTTTTATTCTCCTCTTTCCTAAGGTACAAAGTCATGCTATTGACCTGAGACATCCCTTCCTTTCTAATAAATATGTTCAACACTATACATTTGTGACCACACTCTGGCTGCATTCAATACATTTAAGTGAACTGTATACTTATTTTTGTTTATCCAAAATATTTTCCAGTTTCTCTTGTGATTTCTTCTTTGGACCAATGATTCTTTAAGAGAATGTGAATTTCCACATATTTGAGAAGATTTTTCAATCATGTCTTATATCTGTTGTCTGTTTATTGATCTATTCAATTTCTAGTTTAATTCCATTATTGTGAGTACAAGTACTTTGTGCTGAGCATGGTGGCTCATGACTGCAAACCATGGTACTTAGATGGCTGAGGCAGGAGGATCAAACAATTCAAAATTATCCTGGATAATATAGTGAGACCCTATTCCAGGAAAATAAAAGGGCTTCTAGTTCTAGATTCAATCCCAAGTACAACAAAACACAGATAAATAAATAATATTCTGCTTTAATTTAATTCATACAGAGTTGTTTTGTAGCTTCAGATATCATGTATATTGAGAGATCTTCTGTGGATAGGTATAAAAACTGTGTGTTCTGATAACAGTGTAAACCTGTGAAGTTTAATTGTGGATAGTGTTGTTCAGGCCACTCTGTAGTATTGAACCTCTGTCAATTATTAAAAATGAATCATCATCTATTATTATACAAATACCAGTTTCTTTCCTAATTCTATCAGTGTTTTCTTTACTAATATTCAGTTCAGATGGAACAGTTCTTTCTCTAAATACATGGGCTGCCTGCTGTTCCAACAGTTCTTATACTTGAAGTCTATTCCACAGGATGTGAGACTAGCTATTCAAGCTTTCTGTTACTATTCGTGTGAAGTAACTTTTTGCCATTCTCTCATCTTCAAGCTATCAGCGTCTTCAGCTCCTAAGTAATCTAAAGGGAGCTTATATCTCGGCAATATTTTAAAATCAAATTTTCCAATATCTGATTTTGATTTAAATTTGAACTAAATTAATTTACACCGAAAGCAATTTTATTAAGGATGAACTAACTTCCACCATGTGGGCACCTGTGTTCTGTATTTTAGCTTTTTGATTCCCTCATGTTCTATCAGTGCTTTCTTGTGTTTGACTTTCGTAGTAATGTGTCTAACGTTTCTTTTTTCATTCTGTATATCGCAGAGATTATTATTATTGCTTTGCATTGGCATGGAGGTTTTCTTTATTATAGATCTTCTGTCCCCCTTAATCTTGCTTGTCACCAAAACTGGATTCAGAGACCCCTAGAAAGGTGATTGGGCTGTGGGGGTGCCACGCCTGTCAGTAAACTAGCCTCCCGCTGGTCACAACTGACCTTGTTGTTCAGAAGTGGGACCTAGCTGGAGGAGGGAGGTCACCGGATATTGCTTTGGAAGGCAGATCACTCACGGAGTTCCCTCCTTGCTCTGCTCTCTCCGCGGATGCCTAGAGTCACGAAGGGAGAGTGCTGGCTCCCCCGGGCCCTCCGCGGTGATGTCCCCGCCTTGCCAGTTCAGCCACGGACTTTAATCTCAAGAAAATGTGAGTGAAAGTAAACCTCTGTGCCTCTAAGTTGTGGGTGCCAGGTTTTGTTTTTCTTCGGTACTAGGAAGGCTGACCAACAGATCCCTGTTTTTTTCATACTGTCTTGCGTTACTGTCTCACTCCTTCAATGTTCCCTGTCAGGCAGGAAAACATCAAGTTCAAGGTTTGTTTGTCTCAAAATATCTTTGCTTCTCCTTCGTTGCTGAGGTGTAGTTTTGTCAAATGTACACAGTTCTGTACGCTTTCTTTTTCTTTGAGCAGTTCCAAAAGGGAGTCGACTTTAAATTTAAAACTATAAAAGTTGAGAGTTGAGTGTCGAATGGCCTTTACCAGACAGGGAGCGTGGAAGGGCAGGAGGAGCGGAGAAAGGTGACCCAAAAGGAAGAGCAGCATATTATGGGTAGAAAGGAGCAAGTAGCTCTGTCATAGCTGCCCAGTGCAGGACACGCGCTGGTGGTGTGTGGCATATCTCAGAAAGCAGCACCACAGGACTCTGAGTGTTTCCACCATAAATATCAGAAAAATATCTGAGGAGAAAGATGTATTGAAACTGATTTAAACATTGCATAATTTATACATATTTGAAATGGGACACGCTGCTCCGTTAATGTGTACAACTTTTGTTTTTATTTATCATTTAAATATAGAAAAAATGATTAAAGCTGTGAAAGCCTCAAAATGTAACTTCAGGCTAGGTAAGTATTTGTCTAAGCAGAAAACATGTGGGAACACATGGGACAAAATGGCGCTAGACAAATGTCTCAGGGGCGGTGACAGAATGTTTTCCGGCCACGTGGACAGTGCGTGATCACAGTGTAGTTGCTGTTTAAGCCCAAAACATGCTGGCGTGAATAAGTGGCTAATAGGCTGAAGTTTCACTTACATGAGTGCCACGTCAAATTACTTGTCCCCTCCTTCTTACGACATCTTCCCCTATCCTATATGAGCATCTGTACTTCCTGAATAAAGTGAGTTCCAGCTTGAATAAACTCCCTGTCACGTCTGAGTGTCTCTCGGGACTTGAGAGGCTGGGAAATGGGCGGACTGTGCACTCACCGCCCTCAGACCCTGTCTACAGACAGAAGACCCCCTTGCGACAAAAACAGAAAGTATTAATCATAAAATACTGATAAACTGAACTTATTTTAAAAGAAATGTCTCTGTGAAAACCACCATTTAAAAAATACAGAGTCAGGCACACTTGTAATCCCAGCACTTGGAAGGCTGAAGGCAGGACGATCACAAGTTTGAGGCCAGCCTGTAAAACTGTCCTTCAAAATTAAAATAACAATAAATAAATATTAAGGTCTGAGGATATGACTCAGTGGTAAAGCATGATTAGGTTCAATCTTTAACACCACGAAAAAAAAGAGGAAAAAATAATTAAAAGCAAACTACACAGTAAGTAAAAATTGCACTATAATATTCTAAGAGATTCATTTTCAAAGTATAATAAATAGCATTTACAAATTAATATGAAAGAATCTGATCTTAAAATGGCCAAAGCCTTTAAGCAAACAGTTGTTTAAAATAATCATAAAGTTACAACAATAAAGAGATACTCAATGCAATTAGTCACCAGAGAAACGGAATGAAGCACATAATGAGGAAATGCTACTGTTACTTGGTTGAAAAAAAAAAGAAAAAAAAGGGGAGAGAGAGAGAAACAAGTTAGAAAAATGCAAAAACTCACAGATGAATTTTGCACCATCGGAATATTAGGGTTATTTGGTTCCTAAAGTAGTCGCAAATCACAGAGGCTAGAAAACAAACCAAAGTGGCATTTAGAAACCTGATTGTCTGAGATGAAATAGAGGTTGGGACAGAACATAAAATACATTGTACGGTCATGAGAAAAATATTTCATAACTGAGATATGACCAACATCATATTTTTCAAAATTCATCAAATTGTACCATTAAAATTTTGTATTTCACAGTGTATTAAATTTTACCTCAACAATAACTGCCAAGAATTATTTGACTCCATTTAATAAAATTGCTTTCTGTGGTAATTTGTGCCCGTACCCATCAAAATTGGCATCCATGAATTCGGAGGTTGAACAAAAGGGTAAATAAATTAATAACTGAAATCAGATTTCTCACTGACTGCAGGGAGGTGATCAGAAGGAAAGTCAGGAGGTGGTACGTGAAGCAATTGGTGGGCTGCTACCTGTGCTGTAACATACCGCGTAAGTACCTGTGAGATACATGCAAAAGGATGGAGATGGAGCTGATATATGCCTGTGTGTAGATGTACAAATGCAAAGATATATTTGCAAATGTGTATTATGTAAATATGCACTTTTATTGTTGTTGTTGTTGCTGTTTGAAGCAGAGAGTAAAACTTGAAGATGGCTCTTACTTCTGAACACTAATCTGCACCACACAGACAGATGCCTTAGAGGAAAGGCTGATTTAGAGGCTGCTGCAAAATCTGTAAAAATGAACTTGAACGACACGGTTGATCTAGAAATCTAGGAAAACTTTTGTCAAAATAAGACCACATTGGAGCACAAGAGCCATATTTTGGGCAAATTAAGTAGCAGTGAGCAACCATTGATTATAATCCAGTGAATTATTTAGAGGCCTATGAGCCCATACTGCCCTAATTTACTATTGATAGTTATTAACAGGGCGCAAACAGAAAGCACTGTCTTGTAATAGGACTTCAACTTGCCAATATAAAGGAAGGACATAGAAAATCGTTTGCATACACTCAAACGTATCTTCCAAACATCTAACTGATTGCACAGGAAAAAAGTCAGCTGGCTGTGGGGAAAGCCAGTTCGGATTCCGTGGGAGCATAAATGTTTAACCCACCAACGCTGGGCCAAATCAACGTCCCCAAATGCACCAAAACCACACATTTGTCTCATTCTTGCCTAAGCCTATAGTTTGAACCTAAACGAAATAATATCAGACAAACTCAAAATGAGGAATGACAAAAAAATCCTCTTAAACTACTGTGACAAAAGCCAACATCGAGAGACAAGGAGTGAGAGATGTAGAGGAGAATAAAAAGAGTGAATTGTCCTCAAGTTGTTTCTATATCAGGAAAACATAGTAATTTTTGTTTTGTTTGATTATGGACTATGAGAAGACACAGTAAGCTACAGATTGTATATGATCTAACGTTGGCTTTTGCAATGTGCTTATTGTAAGAAATGATCTCAGACTCTATTTGCTAAAATTTTTCATAGTAGCAAGAACAAGATATGTAAGATATGTGCATGTGTGTGCACATGCGTGTGTGTGGTATAGAAATTGAACTCAGGGTATTCATACTGAGTTACATCTCCAAACCATTTCTATTTTTGATGTTGAGACAGAATTTCACTAATTTGCTACATTGTCCAGGCTGGGACCAAATTTACAATCATCCCCTATGATCTTCCCAGAGTGCTAGGATAGTAAGTCTGTGACCATAGGCCCAGCAAAGTGCTGAGTTTTAAAAGTCAGAGGCTTATGAGTTTGCAATAATCAAAATAAATCTTTGCAGTATTTGGATGAAGAATAGTTAAACAAAAAAGAGAGAGAGAACAGAACTTATAGGTTTAATTTAATTAAAATTAGATAGTTACATAAATATTTGAGAATATAACATGTGAGCTTTCTATCTTTCATATATTTTTAAATGTACCCACTTGGTATCTGGCTGGCACAGAATGCTATTAAAGTTATGTAGCTGTCAATGCTAAGTAATATAGAGGTGACCCTTCTTGGGAACGTTTTAAAGGAGTCACTGATCTAGCTCATCCAAGACAAGAATTTAAATAACCAACTCTCACAAACCAAAAGGAAAACTATCAATGTGATTCCAAGCATACATCTTTTAACAATAGTAATGCTATTTTAACATAGAGAACTTCATTAACACACAATAAAGGTGAAATTCTAGGGTTTTTTTTTTCTTTTTCTCTTTGACAAAAACTCCTAATTTATTACATAATAGTGAGTAAAGGCCTAATGTCATGGTTCAACTAAATCAGAATGTCTGTCCTTAGCTCCCTTCTCTCCAACTATGTGGCCTTGGGCAGGTTGCTGCCACTCCCAAGGGCTCTGATAGCCTAGTGTAATGCCAACAATAGATTACCTTCTTTCTGGGACTATTGTGTGAACACCATGAGTTAATGTGTGTTAAGATCTTGTTATACAGAGCGTATTGCATTGAATTCCCATTCAGCTTCACCAAATAATTTTCAGGGTTTACAGGTAGCAATTTGATTGGGTAAACTTAGGCTCAAATGAATTAAAAATGGCCACAGCTATGATACCTACATCAAATATAAACACACATGCAGTACCCCCAGTGAGACCATACATCAGGCGAGGACATGTGGATGTGTGTGTTTCTATTAGAATATTTGTAGAAAATTAATAGAAGAATGTAAACTAGAAAAATCACTCTCCTCAGCTAGTGAAATAACACACATTTTGTTTTTACGTATATAAGGAGGGAGGAGGTATTGCTGCTTTGCTCCTTAGTAAATAAAATAAATTGGCCCTACTGACAAACTATAAGCAACTGAAACAAAACAACCTAGAACTTTTGTCCTGGAGAGAGACAGCTATGGGGATGAAAAACTGACAGAGCGCCTTCATGTCTGTTTTCTCTGCACTCATGTGGAGAGGCCTGCTGGGAATTTCCACAGTGCAGAAGTTCTCCGACCTTTGTTTATCTTGCAATTGCTCAGTGAACCTAGGATCTCTGGGAGGGAAGACAGGCAAGGGCAGGTCACAGCTTTGTGACCTGGACTGAACTCATGTCTGGCCAAATTTGGATATGCAGTTTAAGTAAAATAGAAGAAAATGCTACTTCCGAAATGACTAATATATTTATTGCATTATATTCTACTCATCTGACTTCCAGTGATGTAGATGACATCGAGGCCTGATGCTTTAGATATGAAGGGACTTAGAACCAACTAGTCTAATTAATTTTGTCAACTCTACATGGGGAGGGAGTTACAAAATCAAAATTCTGGCGTTTTTGAATGGCAGAATTCTTTCATTTTCTTTTCTTTCTAAATAACATATTTGTGCTTCTTATCAATGTAACAACTTCCAAACTTTAGAATATTCAGAACTACAAAAAGTTATAGAATAGTTTATATCAAAATATAGAAAATTAAATTATAATTCTACCCTCTATCATTTCAATTGATGTTAGGTGTATGTGAACATTTTATCTTTATATATATATGATTTATAATATTATTTATTTGGTTGGTTGTTTTCTGAGGCGAAGTCTCACTATGTAGCCTAGGCCAGCCTTGAACTTCTGGAAATCCTCCTGCCTCAGCCTCTCAAATACTGAGATTACAGGTTGGTACCACCCGTCTCGCTAAGGCTGGCTTCAGAGTACTTCTTCAAGGATATGCCCCAACACTCTGACTATGAACTCCTTGTCACACTTATTTTAGCAGCAAGTGTTCCTGATGTGTCTATTATCTTTCTCAATATAAAGTCTGAATTTTAAAACAAATTATTGCAAGTTCTCAGAACTTTGAAGCCAAGTACATCACCTTATTTCCCATTTCTCAAGTGCACTCTAAATTTTCTTCAAATGCTTATTTTTAGACTTTTTTGGATTAGACGGAAAGGTGAAGTTTTTTCTTTTCTATAAATAATACTTGAATTGGCTTGTCATATGGATCCCTATATCATGGCTAAGCCAGTGACACCTGACTCACATTTGTTGACCTATACTGTCACTTCGATTGTCCCATAGAAGTCATCTGTAAAATAAACACGAATGTTCTTACATATTTTTCACTTCCATATGAGGTTATGATCAGTTTATAAAATCGCATGAAAAATTATGTTTGGATAGTGACTGGGTTTATATTAAAGATTATGACATTTGGAAACTACACATTAATGACTATATTTATAATTAATTTGAAGATTAATTAGCAGACTTTATTTCAAAATACAAAATCCTTTCTTCAAACATATTAGAAAAATTCTACTAGGATTTTTATAGAATATTTTTAAAAAAACAGCTCTAGTTCCAAAAGAAGTAACAAAAAACAGGATGATGCTGACCAGGAATAAAGAAATAAAAAGTCACAAGTCTTAAAACAGGACCATCTGTACTGGGTGTATTTCAGATATTCATTGTCTTTGTTTTTAACTCAGTTAATCAAATAAATTTTTCTGTACTAAGGTTTGAAGTTTTCTGAGGTTTAGTTGATAGTTTTCATGTTTATTTTTCATTTTATGTAGATTTTCATTACTTTTGATCATGCAAAGATACTTTCTATAATTTTGTTCTGATTTTAATAAATTTTCTCGCTATTTATTTTTATTGATTTTTGCTAACCTGTAAGAAAATAATTGATATTTCTATGCTGATCTCTAAGATACCTTATTCTTACATATGCTTTTGAAATATTTTTTCTTGAAATAAATTTTTATTCTTTTTATTATATATTTGCAGAACATAACAATAACAATCAGCTTGAGAAATTTGTGAGTTTACATATCAACAGTTTTTTACAGTTTTATAAGCACTGTCATATTCTGAGGACAATCTCATTTTAACTGCTGAGTTGTGTCCTCAGCCCCGCCTTCAAATATTTATTAAATAAAGTTTTTACTTAAGCTGGCAAAGACTTCCAGTGCAATACTGATTTTAATAAAAGTATAACTGCATTTAACAAATCTTCAAAAACAAATATTCCTTAGTTTGCATATAGTTTGATATGAGCAGATTTTGTGTTAATGTGCAGGTGTCTGAGTCCATAGACACTGACAGTGCTCTTAGCTGCTTAAATATCAAAGCTGAAATGAATGAAATTCTCTTATATCTATGAGGCTGCATTATATGGACATGATTGTAACCTTGAAGTCTTAAAATTATGACAACCAGCACTTGTAAAGTCACAATAGTGGATTCTACTTATTACAAAAAGAACTAAAGATTAATATTTTATGAAGATATTTACTGACAATCACACACCTTCCATTTCATATAAAACCATTGTAGTATACACACAAATTATCCCCAGAAAAAGTCATCTCTCTCTCTCTCTCTCTCTCTCTCTCTCTCTCTCTCTCTCTCTCTCTCTTTCTCTCTCTTTCTCTCTCTCTCTTTCTAAATTTGGCCTTGAGGATTAAGCCCAGGACCTTCATACTGAGCTACATCCTCAGACTTTTTTTTTTTTTTTTTTTTTTTTTTTTTTTTTTTTTTTTTTGGCCTTGAGACAGGGTCTTGTTAAGTTGCTAAATTTCCCAGGCTGGCCTGGAACTTGTAATCCTCTTGCCTTGGCCTTCCACATTGCTGGGATTAAAGACCTGTGCCTATAACTTCTCTGTAGTTATTCTTGATCACATTTAGCAACATAGACTTATAGTATTATCTTAAAATATAAGGTGATATTTTAATGAGTTTTTAAACACCATTACTGAGGATGCTTACTTTTAGCTCTGCCAGGTGCCAACTCTCCCATCTTTAAAACAAGAAAAAAACATGAAGAGATAAATGTGTCAACTGTGGCCATAGGTCAGACTGCTGCTCCAATTCTGGACAGATAGTAGAATCCATAGAATCCTCCCAAAAGACCTCTCTCTCTCTCTCTCTCTCTCTCTCTCTCTCTCTCTCTCTCTCTCTCTCTCTTTTAACTGGTGACATTAGTAAAACAAATGGTGAGGTTTCTTCAGTGAAGTTGGTGCTTGCATTTAACATACCTTGACCATTTTCAATCCCCTTCTATCATTCTCATTCCTTGTTCGCTCCTCTCCCTGATTCCTTTTTCCATCTCCCTTTGATGATGACCTTCTAGCTTCCTGACGACTACATGGGCATATTTTAATGTTATTGGCACAAAAAAATGATAAATATGCAGCAAGTTCACTACATTCATTTTCTTAATTTACTCACTCTGTAATGTATACGTAGAGCATCTCTGAACCCTGTGAAGCTATGCAACTATTACTTTTTGATCTAAAAATTTCAAGAAAATTAATCACCAACAGACTTTCCTTAATAAAACAAAAAGAAATGAGTCCAATGATACGAGTTCGAAAGTTCGACCTACCACGACAACAAAAATAGATTGATGAAGGCCAGCGATGCAGCTCAATGTCAGTTTGTGTGGTGCAATTGACAAATGTACAGAGACAGACAGACAGAGGGACAAAGAGAGAAAGGAATGACAGAGAGAAAAGTGAAAGCAAAATAATCTCTTTCTGCTCTTCTTACTTTACCCTAAATATAATTTGTTTAAGGGAGAACAGTAGCCCTGGTCCAGCCTACTGCAGAATGTGAATGCCTGTGTCTCCCTGGGCTGTGACAATGTTATCATAGACAGAGTAGTTTATATAGTAGACACTTATTTCTACAATTCTGAACCTCGGGAAGCCATCAGAAGCCAAGGCAGCACCAAGTCACATGTGTGCTATGAGTGACTGTCCTGGCTCATGCACAGCTATCTCCTATTTCTATCCTCACATATTAAAAAGCAAGAGGGCTTTGAAAACCAGAGAGTATTGTCAGGGGCAATACTGCCATAGGGGACAGGAAGGAAGATTTTCTAACCTTCTATTATAATAATTTTCTAATATTCCAGTAATTTTCTAATATTTTGTTTTAGTAGATACACTCTATATGAAGTGATATGATATTCATTGACAAAATGGAAGGCTAAAGTAAATAATTTCACTATGTTATTGATGTGCGTTATTCTATCTCTTTTCTAGTAATTAACACATCAAGTAGGCAAAAAACACCATGAGCACAGATGACCCGCGCCGAGCCAGCAATTGCCTACTCTCACCAGATGTTGATCTGAATCAAAACATAAATTAACCAAGTTACAGCATACACATTGTCATTGTACAAAGTATATAGCTAAACAGAAACCAATACAAAAGATACTTTGAAATAAATGCCATCTGTAAATAGTATTTGCAAATTTACACATATTTGTAAATAATATGTAGACAAAGGAATAAGTTTCCAAATATCTTTTACACTAAATAAAAACAAAAATATAGTATTTATTTTTACAAATCCAGTAGTGATGATTAGAACAAATTGTAGCATTAAATGCAAACGTAGTACTCTATGTAGTGTCTACCATGGTGAATTATGAGCAAGTTTGAGGCCAAAATAATTAGGAGAAACTGTATTATTAAACATGGAGTAGAAAAGTCAATGAATTGGCAGCAGAAAAAACAACAACAAAATAAATGAAAACATTAAAATCTAGCACAGTATTCAGAAGGAAACCAAAAGAGTAGGTTTATAGTAAAGAAAACCTTTCAAGTACTTACTGTAACCATGGAATCAAGATTAACACAGTGATCTGCCAGCACTGTTGGTGAAATGCAATGAAAAACAGCATTGCTTCTGTGGTCTCCCTGCCGAAACCTACACTGCACGTCGACTGTGAGAATTCACTAAAATCACAACTGATGAACATTCAACACAACACTTGGATGAATCCTGTTGGAATTGCCAGGGTCATACAAAGCGAGGAGAACTGAAAAAATTCTACAGCGAGGAGGGCTGTAAACATACATGAAAAATATATGTAATGTGGGGTCCAGAATGAGATTCTGGAAGAGTAAACGAATAATAGGCAAAAACTTAGGAAATCTGACTGAAGCGTGGCCTTCGGCTAGCTGTGGTACAGCAAAATTGCCTCAACTGTAAGATTCATGATGGAAGGGCATTGGCAGCAAAGAACGCTGGGAATAGAGTACATGGAAAGATTGTTATCATTTTTCTCTATTTCTAAAGTTATTTTAGAACTGTTCTAAAATTGGTGTAGAGCATTGTCCAGGTATTTTGAGGAAAATATAGATCAAGTAACCATAAGAAATGGGGCCAGGAATGAGGGTTCAGGACTATAATTTCAGCAGTGGGAGGGGCTGTGGTGAGAAGTTAACAAGTTGGAGCCCTGCCTGCCAATCTAGCAACAGAGTGAGAGTCTGTCTCAAAATTAAATAACAACAACAACAACAACAACAGTATTCTGTATTACCTCATCACTATCAGTCAGTAGATTATGGGGCTTCGGTACCATAAGTGCCTCTGTTTCAGTGACGAAGAATTAAAACTGTGCCCAGCCCAGACAGTTTGAACTCAGAGATCACCACGCTGGCCCCAGAAACACTGAGGCAAAGATATGTTTTAAAGCATTTTGAGAATAGAAATGAGGACAAGTAGCTTGCACAGGAGTGACGTAAGGGGGTTATACTTGTTTTTCTTGTTGGTGGTGATTTTCTTGAGTTTTTGCTTTTACCATTTTTATCATTTATTTTATCATTTCTTTAAAAACAAACACTTTTCTCTCATACGCATGGTGGGGTTTCTATTCTATTTTTTACTTCTTTCTTTGTATGTTCAGTTGAAAATAGTAATCTTGACAATAATAGGAGTCTTAATACATTAAGGATGGCTTTTCCTTTGTGTTTTAACAATGATATATTCTAAGGGCTCTTAAGGAATGCACCTCGCATGAGCCAGCTATTTAATGCCTAGGTATAAACCCTAGACTTAATCCTCTTAGACTGGTAGAGTAGGAAGATGCTATTTGCATTGCTGTAATGCTTGCATCTGTTTGTGTTTTTCTCCCTCTGCTGTTTACAAGCTCCTTAGGGCAGCCACAAAGTCTTACTCATTTGTTGTTTTCAGTGTCAGTAATTGTACTAAGCACAAAGTAGACACTTAACACAATTGTTGACATGGACTCAAAAGAAGCAAAATAACAAAAAAGGATTGTATACTTAGTTCTGTCTAATCTTTCAGAAAGATTTTTTTAAATAACCTTTTGTGTAATTTTCCTCCAGGAAACTTGTTGGGTAGGAAGTCATATAACAAAACCAAAACAAAACCTCAAGCAAATAAACAACTTTCTTATTGATAAAAAGCATATCAAAAAGTTTTATTTCTGGGAAAAAACAATAAAATGTTGAAGGAAGTCTGAGGATTATGGTGCCCAGGACCTCTTGTCCTGTTGTCTACTGCACTGCATCTTTGAGACTCCCATGAGATTGAGGGACATGTTGGGTTTACTGTTATGTAAACACCAAATCCCAATAGATATTGCATTTTCCATTTCAGAAACTCAAAATATACCTCAGTGCTCAGATGACTGCTATAGAATTCAAGTTCTCCACTTCCCAGAACCCTAGGTGTCAAAACAATGCTACCTCATTATGTTCAAATTTTACATCCCATAGGAGTGAGGGTTTGCTCATTATGAATATATTTCCTAAAGCTAGACAACTTATTTGATTGTTATAAAAAATTCTGTGCCCATTTCACATTAAAAATGGTAATTCAAAACAAAAGGATACAGATTTATTAGGCCTTGAACAGCATTTATATTTTGAATAAAAGTATGTGTCTCTGTGAATATTTGGATTTTAAGACATTTCAGAAGAGGCAAGTATTTAAAAACTCTTTTCAAATTACAAAATCTGGTTAAGTATTAATTTAAATGCATATTGCATATGTAAGAGACCAAAAAACCTTAGTACTCAAATGATAAGCGGGTGATCATTGAAGGAGGCGATGATGTCTCTTTGTCATGAGTGCGGGGCACATTGTGGTTAAGCGACATGAGATATTAGGGGTGACCTTCAGGTTAATGAGAGTGGAAGGGCATCCCACTGGTTTTAAAAATAATCCTATTGATGATAATTACTCAGAAAAAAGTACTGGGCTACCTTTTGGGCAAATTAAAGTACAAGGCTTCATTGCTGCAATATTCGTGAACAAGTGCTTTTGGGTGCACTAAAAGAAAGAGTAAATGAACACAGGCTTAAACTCCTCCACATATCAAAGAGAACAAAGTCCTCTCTTTTGTTCCTAATCTCCCCCAGCCCATGACGCTGGAATCTAACCCAAGGCCTCAAGGCTGATGTTAGCGAGTCTTCTACCACAGAGCTCCTTCTCCAGCCCAGAAACTTTCTTAAAGTAAGTCTTTGGTTGTTTGTTTTATTTTATTTTTGGTACTGAGGATCAAGGCTAGTGCCCTTATACTGACCACATCTCCAGCCTGTTTTGTGTGTTTGATTTTGAGAAAGGGTAGCACACTAAATTGCTAAGTTGCCCAGGGGGATCTTGAACTGTTGTTCCTCCTGCCTCAGCCTCTCAGAAAACCCCAAGTTTTAAGGTATAGCAAAAAAAAAAAAAAAAAAAAAAAAAAAAAAAAAAAAAAAAAAAAAAAAAAAAAAAAAAAAAAAAAAATAGTAGATTGGACTCTCAGCCTGTGTTAAAATTATGTCTCTTATTGTGTGCATTAGTGAATTTCATAATTGTACAAGACAGAACAATTTACAGTGAAATATTTTGACTACAGAAAATTCTAGAAGTGACCACCTCCCACTCTAATGCAAGTTTGAAAAGAAGCAAAAATTCTCAGCATTCTTTACAATATATGAACTGTGAAGTTTGAGCACAAATATGGAAAAGTGGTAGTAAAATAAAAAGAGGTAAGCGAACAACACACATAATAGTAATTAAAATTAAATTATATTCAACAAATATTGAATGCTCAATTGTTTTTTAAACAAGCCTGAATCAGTTAAAATATTAATACAGTTTTCAAAAATAAACAATAACAAACCATTAAAAATGGCCACAAAAACATGGACAACTCACTGAATGCCAACTGAAGGTTGTGGTGGGAGGTCTGGAAGCCATGCCGCCAAGGGCCAGTTTCACCGTGGTTCTCACTCAAGCAGATACCCTCTGAGACAGCAGGTCGCGCAAACTCGTGAACCCTAGTTGACAGAATGAGGCAGGACTTTGACGGAGCTGCAAGATGGGCACGTATGATGGTGGACAAACCAACAAACTTCCATGACAAAAGAAAGTAGAAGTCAACTCAAGATAAGATCAGTGCTAAACAGTGACATTTTCCCATGAGGCCTTCTTCAGAAAAAACGACATTTTAGTGGCACACACTGCTGCGTAGGGGAAGAGTTCAAATTGCACCTATCCCTGATTGGGTGTTTCAAGACCGAGGAGCTCAGGCAAATCTAGAAGCGGTTCACAGCAGGCACCACCACCCTCTGCAGCAGGAGTCAGGCTTTCTCTCTCAAGAACAGGGCTTACGTTTAGTCTGGAAGCGTGGGGACATGATTGAAAAGAGCAGGTTGTCTAGACCAAGGGAAACAGCCTGGCACATAGACTAATGCAAGAGTGCTGGTAAAATTCAAAATCTCTGTGGGTTTGTGTGTGTGTGTGTGTGTGTGTGTGTGTGTGTGTGTGTGTGTGTGTCTGAGAGAAAGAGAATGAATTACCCAGTCTCTTTATCCTTTTTTGTCTATTTACAAAGTACACATGAAGATAAGTAATTTCCTGCGATTAAGGTAAAAGCTCACGGAACACTCAGTTTTTTTTTTAAAGCAGTATGCCACGCACAAAGCCTGCCTATTAGAACTGATGTGTGCATAAGATATAATAGAATGATTGGTATATTAACACAAAGCCCTTCTGACTTCTTTTCATACAAAGACTGTGCATCGTTGATGAAATTATTTTCCTCAGTATTTTTAAAAGTTTTTGTTAGGTTTGTTAGGTTTTGTTAGGTTTGATTAAATTCTGTTTTACTGGAATTTTCATGATCATTTTATTTAGTTCACTCTGCAATTATGAATACAGCAACTTGTGATTACAGCATAGAAAATGTTTTGCAGAAGTGTATCTAGTTGTGGACCTTTCTCTCTGGATGCTGAACTATGGATAGTTGAATGGAGACAGAGAGACAGGGATATATAGTTATAGAGATTCTGCTCAGTGCATATATGCAGGCAGACGTGCACACACATGCTCACAAGCACATACACTGACTTGCTTAGCTGCTAGGAAGCAGCCTGCTGAAGTGGCCTGGAAGAGTAGTTGGTCATTAGGACAGGATCAGAATGTCACAGTTTCTTCTCCAGCTCGGCCATTTACTGGCTGGGTCATCTCGCCATCTGTCTCTTCTACCACAAATGGACTAACAGTAACTACCACACAGGGTTATTAAATAGCATAAAAGTAATATATAAACATTCATGACACAAAGCTTCATATTTGGTGCTCAGACTAGGGTATGTATGCAATAGCAACCCACAAAATGTGTCTCATGCATACTGTGTTCCAGGCATTATTTCAAGGTTCTACAAACTTGTTTTTGTGTAAACCCCATGAGGCAGATTATTGCTAAAGTTGCCTCCATCATAGAGATGTGATCCCCATAGCCCCAAGAGTTTAAATGACTCTTCTAAAGTTATACAATGTGACAAAGACTTCTAGGTGATATTTCATAGTTCTATCTCTGTTTTTCCTTTTGGAACGTAACTATATTCTGTGCTCCCTAACCAATGGCAAGAGGACTAAAATGTTAACACAATCTTCAGGCCTGCTGGGAGGCCCCCAAGGTGTTTTTGTTTGGTTGCTGGCTGGTTGTCCTCACAGCACCCATCAGGAGACTCGTCACCCTGGTGGAGTCGCGGGGTGAGGAAACCCAGCTCCCTTCATGACTCAATGAATTGGAGCCCCCACATCCCAATCTCTTCCATCACATTGGCTTGAGAGGAAAAGTAAGCTTTTCATGTTTAAAACTCTAAGATTGTTGCCCCAGCACTCAGATTCTTTTTATTTTGTCTAAAGAAATAAACAACAGAGCTTCATGATCTCTTCCAAGAACTTCGATGATATTCATCGAGGCAGACTCTTTGTGGGCAGCAGCCACTACACATCCCATGCAGGAACACACACATACCTTTCCAAACTGCTTTTCCCAAATATCAGAATAGTTCTGCCACTCCTAGTGTGATTGATTCTAGTTCCGCTGATCCAAAAAGGATCCTAGTGATGTTGGTCCCAATCAGGTGCACCAGAGAGGTAACAAGGGATAATTATGAGAACCCAAGATGCACTGCCTTCTAAAACCTACTGCGCTGATTAGTAAGACTCTACTCCATCTCTTCACATGACCATTTTATAAGACCTGTCAAATTTACCCCAAATAGGAAACCATACTAAGCTGCTTATCAGTTTTAATACATCACAGGGCTTCTGAAAAATATTACCTTCCATTTTATGGACATTATTCTAAAAGTCATGACTTTCCTTCACTGAATATATTTAAATATCACTCATTTATCTGGTCATAGAGGTAGTTTGTCCAACAAGAAACACTCCAAACTCCCCATCACTATACTTTTCAATGTTGATGACTTTAAACTGTTCAGCAAGTTACACCTTAAATGTAAGTAACTCAGTCTCTTCTATAACTTTGTATCATGGCACATAATTTCTTAATATATTGCTTCTATCTAATTGTTTTCTAGTCCTCACGACATCTAAAGGTTCCTGAATTTTAAGTACCATCGATCCTCAACTTTAATATATATATTGCAGCTAACAATTATAAGTGAAAATTTAAGTTTCATGTGAGGATATTTTGGTTCTATTGATCTAACATGAGTTCTGATCATCTGTGTGGTTAAAGTCTTTGCCTACATTTCTGACAGACAGCTAGCTGTCCTTAGGTCCCAATATTTCACATTCTTTCAGTTAGTCATTTCTTGATTAATTAGAGCTACGCAAGCCAGCTTTGGCTCCATATGCCATTTCACCATTTTTAATCAACAAATTTAACTCCCCGTTTTTGCCATTAATGCACACTGTACACTATCTCCAGACAGTTCCACTAGAGACATCTCATGATCTCCAGAATCCTGACCCACCCTGGACTGTGAGTCCTCTCAGAACAAATCGAAGGATCAGGAAGGCCATGTCTCAGCCACCTGGGCCTGATCTCCAGCCACCATGAATCATTGCTTCCATATGTCAATCCTTCAATGCTACTGTTCCATCTCAGATCTGTCAAGGGCTTTTCCACTCTCTCTTTTCTCTTCATCCTCTTGTTAGCAATTCCAGAAAATATATTTTTCCTTCATATCATCAAGTATCCCTTTTCTGCTATTCACAACTAGAAACCCTAGTTTACACATGGTTTCAAAAATTTTCCTTTATCTTGGCTTAATCAAGTTTTATCTGGCCACTAGTTGAATCACCATGATTATTAAATAATAAAATACTGAAAAGAAATAAAAGCTCTGACTATAAAACCTTTTCCTAACCATTTATGGGAGTTAAAATAAGCTCAGGCAGATTTAGATGCCATACTATCTAAGAGTATAACACTATTCTGATTCTATTTGAGTATCTCTGAGTTAAATTGTCCTGAGTATTTTTAAATGTCCTCCATGGTTCCCGTGGAGCTATGTGGGTTACGTCTGGAGATGTGACTGGGTTTTCTAATATTGAGACTCTGCCTTAGCACATAATGTCTTTTAATGAGGGATTACATACTTAATGCTACAGGAGAGAGGGGATGCTGTGGTTTGGATCTAGACTGCCCCCAAAGCTTCGAGTTTGGAAGGCGATTAACTCACAGGAGTTAATCCATTGATTACTGTGCTATTAAGAGGTGGGGCCTGGTCAGAAGGGGCGGGTCACCACGACATGACCTAGAAGGGTACGTGGCACCTCCACCCCTTCTGGCCCTTTACTTTCTGTCCACCATGAGATGCACATATTTTTTGTCCAGCTACACCCTCTGGAATAAGCTGTGTTAACCTTCTTCAGCAGAGAGGAGAAGATTAAAGATATTTTTCAAGGCAAAACTAGGAAACTTTCCATCTAGCAGAAAGACCAAAAATACTCCAGGGATATTTTGAGGATGGTGGACAGATTGAGAAGAGTCTGGGGCTGCTATTAGGGAAGAATGGATGGTATAAAGACAAAGACATCATAAACAACCTAGCAAGATGGAGAAGTCACTAACACGGGACCGCACAGTCTGGCAGTGGTGACAACTTGTGCCAGCCCCTTGCATTTTTCTTTTTTTTTTCTTTTTTACTGTTTTGCATAATCGACTGTGTGTTATAGACATTTAGCAGCACCTCTAGGCTCTGCCAGCTGGATGACACCAGCACCCTAACCCCAACTCTATATTATCAAGAAATTATAATTATCCATATACGTGAACCCAACAATGGGGCATCTGATTTTGTAAAACATGAAATGACAAGTAGGTTATCCCATTATCACAAATAGATGGGTGAATTAGACAGTAAAAAATTAAAGAAATATTAAAGTTAAGCTACACTGTAGAACGACCAAACTTAAGTGATATTTACTAAATGTTCCATCCAATTTCAAAAGAATGCCCACTTTTTCTCAGCAGCACATGGGGCATTTTTGAAAATAGAACCATGTCATAGGCCATAAGGCATATTTAAATAAATACAAAGACATTAAAATAATTTCTTATTTACTTTCAGATCATGGCTGAATAAAACTAGAAATCAATAGCAAAAAAACTACAGAAAATACACAAATGCATGGAGACTAAATAATGCATTTTGAACAAACAATGGCTCACAGAAGAAACTAGAATAAAATTTTAACGCTTACTAGAGTCAAACAATAATGAAAGCACATCATAACAGAACCTTTGGGACACAATGAGAGCTATATAAAGAGGGAAAAAATGCCTATGAATGCACTCATTTAAAAAGAGCAATCTCAAATAAAAAAATTTAATGATGCACCTAAACATCTTAGAGAAGCAAAAACAATGTAAATCCAAAAGTAGTAGAAGAAAAGAACATGTAGGGCTGGGAGCCTATGATTGATTCTCTTCACCATACAATCAGGCATGATGGCAAACACCTGTAATATCAGCAGTTAAGAAGCTGAAGCAAGAATATTGCTGTGCGTCTGGGGGCCAGCCTGGGCTACAAAGTTAGTTCAGGACCAACCTGAATAGTGACCAAGACTCTGTCTTAAAGATGAAACAAAGAAAGAATGAATGAGAAAGAAAGAACAAGAGAGAGAAAGAAAGAAAATCTAAAAATCAGAGCCAAAGTTAATTCGAATTGAAACTAAAAAATTACAAAAGATTAATGTGTTGAAAAGTTTTTTCTTTAAAAAATAAATAAGATTTGTGAACCTCTAGCCAAGCTAACCAAAAAAGAAAAAAAACCCTCATCAATATGATTATAAGTGGAAAAAAACCTGATATTAAAATAGATACTGCCGACAGACAGAGGACTATAAGAAACTATTTAAAAAATTTACACTTCATAATTGGCAAATGTGTAAGAAAAGAATAAGTGCCTAGTCACATACACCATACCAAAGTTGAACCAAGAATTTATAAACATCCCGAATAGATCTATAACCTGTATGGAAATTGGGGCAGAAATAAAGTCCCTACATACAAAAAAGTCCAGGATCTGACAGATTGACTGCTCAATTCTGTCAGAACCTTCAGAGAAGAGCTATTACCCACAATTCTCAAATGTTCCATAAAATTGAAAGGAAAGGAATGCTGCCAAACTCTTTCCTGCAAGCCAGTGTAACTCTGGTACCAAAACCAAAGACTTAATGAGGAAATAAAACTATAGACCAATATGACAGATAAATGTAAATGCGAAAATTTTCAATAAGATACCGGTAAACAGAATTTTAAAAAATCATTAAAAAGATCATTCATCATGACCAAGTTGCCTTTACCCCAGGGATGCAAGGTTAGTTCAACGTAAAAACCAATAATGTAACACACCACACAGATAAAAGCAAGGATGAAAATCCTGTGATCATCTCAATAGATGCATGGTAAGCCTGTGAAAAAGTCCATCATCCATTCATGACGAAACCTCTACTGAAACTGATGGACACATTTATACCAAATCTACTACCAAAATGGGAAAAACTGGAAAAATTTCCCCTTAAGTCAGGAACACAACAAGGTTTTCTGTCAGAAATGTTATTCAATACACTACTTAAATCCTAGCCAGGCCAATCAGGGAAGAGAGTCAAATAAAAGGAACACATATAGGAAAGGAAGAAATGAAATTACCCTTATTTGCAGATGACATGATTTTTTACATAATGATCCACAAAACAAAAACTCTACCAGAAAACTCACATAATTAACAAATAAAGCCAAGTGACAAGCTACAAAATTAATACAAGTAAAACAATAGCATTCCTATACATCAACAGTGAACTCACTGAGAAAGAGATGAAATGATTTGATTATCACTGGTCCTTCAAAAACTTAAATACATGGGAATAAACCTAACAAAGAAAGTGAAGGACCTCTATAATGAGAACTATACTATGCTGAAAAAAGGAATCAAAGACGATTTTAGAAAATGGGAAGATATTCCTTGTTCACTAAAAGGCAGAACTAATATTGTCAAAATGGTCATGCTGCCAAAACTGACATATATATTCAATGCAATTCACAGAACTGGAAAAAACAATCCTAAATTTTATATGGAACCAGCAGAGACCCAGAATAGCCAAAACAATCTAAAATCCAACCAGGCAGAAGCAGGTATAATCATGATTTTGGACATCAAATTATATTGTCAAAAACAATGATTTTAAAACCATATAATATTCACATAAAAACTTACTGGTTGATTAATGTAACAGAACTAAGAATGCATATAGAAGAGGAGAAAGGATAGCCTCCACAATAAACGATGCTCAGAGAACTGGTTATTCACATGTATGAAAATGAATCTAGACCCATACCTATTACCACATACTAAGATCAAATTGATGTGAACCAGACATAAACATTGAACGAGAAACACTGACCCTCGTGAAGGACAAAACAGGTACAATTTTGAAGATATAGTCATGGGCAAAAAGCCTTCTCAATAGAATTTCCGATGCAAAATAAATAACTCTCAGAATTAACAAATGGTATTATATCAAATTATTTCTGCATAGTAATGAAAAAAACTGAACAGAATGAAAAAAACACTGATAGAACAGGACAAAAGTTTACCACCTACATTATGGACAGAAGGTTATTAACTAGAATATACAAAAATAAAAAACTGAAGAAAAATAAATTCCTTCAGGCCCAATCAAAAAATGGACAACTGAAATGAAAGTTCTCTGAAAAAGTGAAAATAGCCAACAAATACATGAAAACACATCCAAAATCATAGCTATTAATTAATGCAAATCAAAACAACACTGAGATATCATCTTACCATAGTGAGAATAGCTTCTATCAAGAACTTTAATTTTTTGAGACAATCTCTTGCTCTGTAGTTCACACTGGTCCTGAACTCACCAAGTAGCCCAGGCTGGCTTTGAGCTCAAGACAACCCTCCTGCTCCAGACTCCCAAGTGCTTGGCTTACAGCATGTGCCACTATGCCTGACTTCTATCACAAATTTAAAAAGCAGTAGGCCTTAGTGAGGATGCAGGTAAAAGGACAACTGTTGCATTGCTGTTGTTACTCTAAACTGGTACAACTGTTATAAAAAGTGATATAGGGATTCCTCAAAAAACTGAAGAGATGTGCCATTTGACCAAGGGATATCTCTTCTGAGTACCTTTCCAAAAGATTTTAAAGCACCGTGTAAGACAGATACATGCATACCCATGTTTATGTCAATATATTACAGCAGCGTAACTAGTCATAGCAAAATCATGGAGGATGCTGAAATGTCCATCAATGGGTCAGTGGATACAGAAAAGGTGGTATATGTACGCAATGGAGGACTGCTTTGCCATAAAGATAGACTTGAGTTATTTGTACATAAATGGACACAACTTGAGATAATTATACTTAATGAAGTGAATCAGGCAAACTTTGCATGGTCTCTTCAATATGAGAAACCCAAATTATAAATAAATGATACAGTGCTATCTGTGAGATGTTAGAAAGCAGAAGGGCTAAGGGAGAGTGTGGGAAGGCAGGAAGGGGGAGGAGAGAGAATATGACGTTAAAACCTTATGTATATGCACAAAATTTTCAAAATTAGTGTAACCATTGTATAACAGAAACACCAAACAACTGAGAATGAAACAAAAAATAAAAAATGTGTGGTTCGAAAAAACAGGGAAAAAGATATCGATCAGTGAGAACAAAGGACACAGAGACACCAGAATCAGAATACAGTGGTGAGGCCCACGGAGCAATGAAAAAAAAATGACTTTTTTCTTCATGAATTAATAATATATTGATCATTACTCTTCCCACTCCTTTTCACTTTGGAGCCGAATTTAGTGGTGATTTCTTCCTTTTCATTGATGTGTAAGAATAAAATCAATGTCTGTCCCTCATGAAGTGGCAGAGCAGAGGTGTGCTGTGGCATGATGGTGATTTGGGCCTAGGCCAGAAGAAACAGGACAACTCAGTGTTCACTGAGCCACCTGCCAAAGTGACAAGATGGTCTGTGGAGAGACTGTCGGGGGAAGAAGCTGGAGGAGATGGTGTGTATCATGCCGTAGATGAAGCCTGCATGTAGAAAGGAGGGAGGGGAGACAAATTAGAAGAGGGAATGCCAGAAGGCTGAATAAGGATTCCAGGTCGAGGAGAAAGTTTTCTAGAAGGGTAAAGTCAACCTGAATAATTCAAGGAGGTAAATGTCATTTGATACTATGAAAGACATAAAGAGGAAATAAAAACATGTCATTCACTGAATAATAAAGACAGGAGAGAAGTAAATGTGAGCTGTAGAGTGATGAGATTATATCAAAGCATAAGATGAATACTGCTAGCACATTGCTAGAATAAGGAAACATGGAAATCAAATATTATCCTAACAGGGATGAGATGTAAAGGAAATATTTTATGCAATAAACTAAACCAAAGACTGCAAGAGGAATATGCAACAGAATAGAGAGAAAATCAGTTGAAAACATGAGGAGGAAATTTCTCATTATTATAGCTACTGGCTAGGATGTGGACATGTCCCTGTGTTTGGGCACACCTGCAAAAATCAGTGGATTTCAGCTTCTCTGACCCTTGTAAAGGACTAAACAAAGATGGACACAAATGAATATCATATCTGTCTGTGACAAAAAGAAAACTCAAGTCCCATAATACTTGCCATTTTTCAAAAATTAAAAAGATATTCCTACAAAAAAGAAAAAAAATACCCATGTTATTGAAATGTGAAAACTGCAACCAAAATAAGCCCACAAGATACGAGTGCTGCTGTATTTATAGACAGGCTCCTGGGGTGGCAAACAGGTTGCAGATCGGCTGGTTGCTATGGTTTATATTGGAAGGTTCCCCCAAGAGCCTCATGTGTTTGGATGTCACTCAATGCCTATGGGAACATGCTAATAAGAGGCGGGGCTTGGTAAGGAGAAGTAGGTCATGTGCATGTACAGGCATGTATAAGCATGTGGCACATTACTGGGCATGAGACATAGATTACCGCACCATAACCCAGGATGGGCAGAAGACTGAAGCTTGAACTGTAAGGGGTGAGTCACAGGGACATGACTTGGAAGGATATGTGCTTGGTCTGCCTTCTTTGCTCACTTGGTTTCCTGTTTGCTGTGCCATGGTCACCTGGGCCCCGACCATGTGTTTCTACCATTGTTGGTTGCTTACGAAGGACCTTCTAAGATTGTGAGCCAAAATAAATCTCTTCTCCCTTAAGTTGTGGGTGTTGGGTATTCTATCAGAGAAATGAAAAAGTACCTAAGAGAGAAATTGGTACCAGAGAAGTGAGACTGTTCTGTTAACTTTACATGATCATACGGTTTGAAAGCCTTTGGAACTGGCTTGTGGGAGGAGTTTGAAAACATATGGAGATGCAGGCTACAGAATTCATAGAAACTGAGCTTGATGGGGATTCTGGCCATAGTTCAGAAGACCACCTTGCTAGAAGTGTGGACTGGACAAGCTTGACCCAAGGAGTTTTAGATAAGAAGGATGACTTCATTGGCAACTGGATCTGTGCTACATTGTGGCATAAAAGTGTATCAACATTTTGCCCCTATCCTGGAACTTTGCCCGAAATCAAGATTAAGGATGGTGAACTAAGTAATCTAGTGGGGAAAATTTCAAGGCAACTTAGTGTTCAGGCTGTCACGTTTTGCAACTTTTAGCCAGCTCTACAGTGAAAAGCAGGGGAAAAAGGCAGAGGAAAAAGACATTAGAAACTGTGTACTTTTGCCAGATTCAAAGGGCCTGAAAGGGTGGGGCAGAAGAGTATATAGTTGTTTAAAAAGTTTAGTTTTTTTTTTTTTTTAAATCAAATACTAGTACTTCAAATCAGGACTACAATAAAAGGCCTTGAAGGCATCTCAGAAATCAGTGAAAACCTACCCTTTACCAATTCAAGGGCAGAAAGGCAAAAGACCTTATTCTGAGATGAGTACCCTAGAGCAGGCTATAAGAGGAAAGTATTTTTCAGAGTTCATCCTCCTGGAGTTCAGCAATTTAGGTGCTTGGATGCTATAACCATTATGATCCGAGGGGGGCAGATTATTACTTTATCCAATGGCAGAACTTGACATTTCTCATGTGGTTCTGGGTTCACAGGCATGCACAATTCAAGAATTTGGGGGTTATGGAAGCTTTATCCCAGATTTCAGAAGGCTTTGGAGGCCAGGCAGTGTGCCACTGGGAAGGCAGTGCATGAGATTGTGGAGGAAAAGCCTAGGGTACATTGAACGCTTCAGAGATTTGGAGATGCTAAAAAAGGCAGATCCTCTGCTGTAGAAGGCTACGGGCTATGAACAGAGCCAGGTCAAAGAGAAGCTAGAGAGGTTGCAGCCAGGTAGAATGCTGTTGGGTGTAGGCCACCTAAGCTCCTCGAAGTTCACATCTCACCATAGTTTACCCAAAGTGAGAGACACTAAACTACTGAATTTAATGAGGCTAAAGTTTTAAGCCTTGCCCTGATAGATTTAGAACTTGTTTTGCTCTGATTACTTTCTCTCCTTCTCTACCTACCTTTGGGAATGGGAATGTTTACCCTGTGCCACTGTATGTTAGAAGTGTTTAACTTTTCTTTGATTTTCACAGAAGCTCAAAACTAAGAGTTTGCTTTGTGTCTCAGAGGAGACGTTGGACTTGGACTTCATCAATGCTGAGACTTTTAAGACTTTGGCAACTCTTAGAAAGAAACTAAAGGCATTTTGCATCATGAGACAGATATGAGTCTTTTGGGGACCAGAGGTAGAATATTGTGGTTTGGATCTGAAATATCCCCCAAAATCCTCGTGAATTTGGATGTGTGAAATGACTAGCAAACCGTGTACTATTAAGAGGTAGGGTCTGGTCATCCACCATTGCCAGCCACCCACAAACAGGCCAAGACCTTCTGAAACTTTGAGCTAACGTAAGACTTTCCTCTCCTACTTTGATTCTGGCACAACAGCAAACAAGCATCTAAGTCAACGCTGAACTCTGTGCTCTTCCCATCTGCGACTCTTCAGACTTTCTGCTGTGCAAGTGACTCTGGGTTTTCTCAGCCAAGATAATAAACTCTATAGCTTGCAAGATGAGTGCTATGTAGATTATCTGTATCTAGTAGGCTTGCATATGAAAAATAACATGTAGAACTTATTCCCTGGATCTCAAATATGATGATGTTATTTTAACTACAATGCTTTGTTTTTATATAGACAATAAAATGGAGTCAAACTGACTGAATATGGAAAAACTTGGCCCAGCTTGTATTCAGCTCGCTAAATTGTGCCCTTTTTGTCCTAAATTCCCAAAACAAGTAAAAATAGTAGGCATTTGCCTGGCAAACGGAAGAAACTTGAGAACATCATGCTTAGTAAAGTGAGTCAGAAGCAGAAGGTGAAACATCAAATGGTCTCTCTGATATGAGAGTCCCAGAGCACAGCTCCTATGGAACTTAAAATGAAAAACAAAGGGAAACAGGTGGCTTGGGTAGGGGAGGGAGGGAGGGAAGGGTGGGTATAGGGAGGGACAAAAGGAGAGTGGGAAAGCCCTTGTCACCTTGACAAGATACACAGGTGCATAAAAGGCTCAACTCCATTGTAAACCTTAAATTTTGCACTAATACTTATCAGTAAAATGGGGAAAATAGTAGGCATTGTTATGTAACAGGTATTTCTGTACAAGTCCAATGAAAACAGGCTGTGAGCCACAGCATTTCTCCCTGTAGGTATTGATGGATTTCATCTTTGCTTCCACCTACAAGTCAAAAGTCTTCAATGACTACAGAAGTTGCTGGATTATATCAACTTATCTGCTGCTCATGAGCCACTCATTTTCTGTCCAGAATGCTTTCACTTACTCTGTTGAAAGAAGTTTTGCACTTTTTTATTTTTATTTTTTGGCTGCTGGTCTGTACTAGAGACGAAGGACAGAAAGAAGAAGGGGGATACTTGGTATTCTTCCATGAATAGCAATAAAGTAGTCTCAGTTCATGCTCACGGTGTGACATCATGGGAAGAAACCAAGGAAACCTTCCACAGAGTGACAGACATGAGTGGCACATTGAAATGCATTAGTTTGCCGGGTAGACAAAGGTGATTTGATGTGCACAAAAGTAAACTTCAGAGGCAAATAGTGCAGACTCCATGACAAGCCATGATGTGCAGGATAATGCAATCACGTCAAAATATTCAAAGCTTAGAGAACACAGTGCCTCATTTAAATAAAGGAAAAACTTAGAAGGAACACCATGTGGGAAGTATAAGGAGAAGAGTGACTCGGAAGCAGCATTTGCCTACCAAGTAGTATTGATAATTATCGAGAGTGGCTTGAGTTCTGGTGAAAAACTTTGAGGCACAGAACTGAAGTCCACACAACCTCAGCCGCCACTAAGGGTGGGATTTTTTTTTTACAAGAATTGAGGCTAGCAAATTGTAAACTACCTTCAGCATACCTTCTTGCTTGTGTCCTTTTCTGAGACACCGGATCAGTAAAAGGCCCCCAGCACGGAAGAATCTTTGGATTTTTCCATTCAGAAGGAGACTTTGGGCATTGACTAGAGGCTGGATGGGAGCAGACCAGGATTTGGTTAGGAGTCTGTTTGTTTAGGACTTCATTCCTGGAATTAAAGACTCAAAGACTTGGCAATCACAAAGCTTTGTTCTTTCTGCAGAAGCCTGTGTCACGAGCTGGCATTTGATTTCATCGATCATGTTTTAATTACTTCTGTAATCAGGCAGCATCATGGAAGAAAACCAGACAGCTCTGCTTCAGATTAGACTTCAGACTGATCATTACCCTGGTGATGTTAGGCGAATTCTGTAATCTACTTGCAGCCTTTCCTTTTTGCACATCTAAAATTTCCACTCTCCTGCACTTATTTATAAATTCAGCTTATTTTTGATAGTTTATACTTATTTTAATACAAGCACATAGATGAAATAATCAGTTCACTGCCTGTTACTGTATTGGTTAGGATTCTAAGAGAGTCAGAGTTGATGGAATTTGTAAAGATAAAGGACATTTTGTTTGGAGGGCTTGTAAGTCTGAGGACAGAGGTGGTCCAGATTGGTGCCGTGCACATGTGGGAGCTGGAGAGTCCAGTAGCTGTTCACACTCTCACACTCGTGCCAGAAGGACACCAGTCTGAGACCGCAGGGCAAACCATGCAAGCCTGCTGCAGTTCGTTGTGCAAAAAGTAAGGCAAAGACTGGAAGATGGTAAGAATTTGTGACGGAAATTTGGAGATCCATAAGTGAACACCACAGCAAGCTAGGAGCAGCAGAAGTGTGGAAACTCAAGGCAAAGCCAGAGCTTTTGCAGAAAGAGGCTGTAACTCTGTTTCTTCTTCCCTCATTTACTCAGTTCAAGCTGATATTCGGGCCACCCATACCTAGGATGGCCCTCTTCCTCCACGTTCTGGCCCTAGAGTCAACAACACAAACCTGAGAGCTGTCTCCTGAACATTTCTCGGTTGTAGCAAGCTGACACAACCCCTTCAATGGTCCCAGTTACCATAAAAACAGTCAGACACCCACTTTTCACAACTGAATTCCCATTTCCTCAAACAAGACCTTTATTTTTTGGCTTTTTTATTAGCTCTGTGGTCCCCAACCTTGCTGACATCTTGTTGATGTCAGTTTCGCTGAAGTTGACTCCCTAAGGCTAGAGTGGAGATGTTATTTGTTTATACAGTAGGTGGGTAGTTGGTTGGAGGAAATGGTAGTACCAGCAGGAGGGGAGGAGGAGCTAAACTCTGCCTCCTGTCAATCATCAGCAGCTTTAAAACCTTATAGGTTTTATTATTAAAACCTTCTGCATCCACATGCCATTCGGTGGACACATTGAATTCTTTCTTTCTCTCCTCTTTCTTATATATACTATTTTTTTCTTCTCCCAACTAAGACAGTAGCATTCGATGGTCTGTTAAGTCAGTTTCCACTTATCTGTTTGCTTTGCAGCTTCTAGAAAACATACACATTTTTCCTCCTCTTTTATCTTTACTGTATATGCCCACTTGTAAACAAGTCTTTATTTTATTTTATTTTATTTTATTTTATTTTATTTTATTTTTTGAGACAGGGTCTCACTTTGTGGTCCAGGCTGGTCCTGAACTCACTTCGGAGCCCAGACTGGCCTTGAACTCAGGACAATACTCCTGTCTCAGCCTCCCTGGAGCTGGGATTACAGGCGTGCACCACCACGTCCGGTTTATGTGGTGCTGAGGAATCGCACTAGGGTACTTTGCGCTTGTTTAACCGCTGAGCCATTTCTCCTGCCTGATAAACAAGTCTTCAGTGCAACTCTCATCAGATTTGGAGAGACTGCATTTGCATTTAATCTACCGATTTAAAGGAAAAAAAAAAACCCTGCTGATTACCTTCTGATCCCCTGTTTTCTGTTCTTCAAAGTGGGTTATAATGATACCTAACTTAGAGTTGTTACAGAGATTAGACACAGTGTTTTCCTGAACAATATCCGTCGCCTAGAAACTCCATAAAAATAAATCAAACAAGTATGTTAAATTTCTTGAGGACAAGACACAGTAAAAACCAAGTCAGATAATGTCAAGAGAGAAAGACGAAATATAGACTGCAACACTCAACCTTTTCTTTTGAAATTGAACTGCAGAATCAATTCCGCTTGTGTGTCCTTATCACCGTCCCTCCTAGGGCTGTTCGTTGCACCACGCTATTAACAGATTACACTATGACACATAGAGAGAACTCAGGCCGGCTATGGAAGAAAAGTAACAAGGTTTTCTGAAGCTGGGAATTTTTAAAGTAAATATGGACTCATTAAAAGAGTTTTGTGACCTTCTATTTGCATAGTAACTCAATATTCATTTCTTGTCAACATGTTTAATAGCAAATATACCCACTCCTTCCTAATCCTCCGTTTCTCGTGTGCCAGAGCTGGCACAGGCTGTGGATGCGGATGGAGGCAGGTGGCGGGGAGGAGGGGCTTCTCCAAGGAACTGTGGGAAAAATAACTTAGCATCCACCCAGCAAAGGGGTTACTGGTGAGAGTGAAAAGCAGGCTTGGAAGACGAACCCACGTTCCAGTCCCTGGAGGGACCACCAGGACAGTCAGGGGACACCCAAGAAAAAAGAGATGAGGTGGAGGGGGGAGCGGCGAGTAAGGTAAGGGCAGACCCAGCATCAGGGTGCAAGGGATTGCCGCTGGGTCTGAGACAAAGATCCCTCGATTCCCACTTTGCCCCGAGCTGTTCTGCTTTGCGGAGAGCGTGGACCACCACCAACTGACTCCTTCGTTCTGCATCTTGCCGAATCTTTTCTTCAAATTTCGAGGCTAGACTGGCTTTTTAGCCTTATCGCAGCAGGTGAGGCACTCTTTTTATTTCCCAGGGATCTCTCTTCCCTACCAACCATCCCCTTTAAAGTTGCAATTATCACTATCCAACCACCACAAGCCCTTTCCCTCTCCCGAGTGTGCTTCCAGCAGATCAGATACGGGCTCTAGGAGAAGCTGGAGCTCAGCTCACACGGAGTAGCTCAGCATCGTCGGAGTGAGAACCCTGCAGGCATCAAACGGGAACGAGGACATGGAAAGCTGCTTCATGAAATGGTTTGAAGCAAGGCTCTGGAAATGAGTAGACCAAGCTCAGGTCCCACTCCACCATTCCCCAGCTGCGGGCCTCTGGCAACCCCCTCCACTTCTTGTGCTTTTCTTTCCTAATCTCTCAAATACTGTGACCACAATGGAGCCTCGATTGCAAGGTTGCTTTACAGGTGTCAGTGAAGGGGCGGCAGGGGCAGCTCAGCAGTTAAAGCCCTTGCCCAGCAAGGGCAAGGCCCTGGGTGCCATTCCCCAGTGCTTCATAAGTAGGGCATGGTCGTTCATGCCTGTAATCTCAGCGGATAAGTAGCTGAGTGAGGAGAATTGTCACGAGTTTGATGCTGATCTAGGCTCCATATTAAGTTCACAGCCAGCCTAGACTATTGAAAGAGATCCTATCTCAAAAAGACAATATCAGTGAAGCTCATACACAAAATTTCGTAAAAGTTCCAAATTCACTTCAAAAATCTAACATAAATGTCAACTTTTTATTTATTTATTTTTTGAAACAGAGTCTCACTCTATGGTCCAGGATGGTTCTGAACTCACTACTTAGTATAGGCTGGCCCCAAAATTATAATAATCCTCCTGCCTCAGCCTCTCTAGTGCTACAATCTCAGACTATGCCACCGCACTCACCCAGCATATTTTTAGGTGTTGTGGGAGGATTCAATCCAGGACCTTGCATGTCCTCGGCAAGGGCTCTAACCACCAGCTCTGCTCCCAACCGCTCAACTATTATAATTTATAAAAGATGCATTGGCAAAAAGAAACAACATGACTGCAAATAGAACAGCATTTATTTAAAACAAAGAAATATAATAATTATGAGATAGTTATTTATGTAATGTTTGATTTGGTGTGTATTTGATCTGCAAATTGATTTTATTCTTCCACCCACTAGGACTTGGCCTTGTATATATCTAGCACAATTACATTCAAGCTTGTTTGCTATAGGTTTGTTTCAGTGTACTAGTTATGCCACTATGGTCACAGTGTCTCTAAATGATTTTGTAATCTTAGAGTCCTTTTGAAACCCTGGTAAGTTTTTGATCCTTTCCCTGTCATGAAAATTCATGGATAAATTAAAAACAAAATTGAAACAGTGAGATAAAACCAGAACCATTCAAGATTTATTACAAAATAGTAAAGAGCTAACATGCCACTTTAAAAACAGAAGAGGAAAATAGAACAAATTCTAAGAAGTAGCTTATATATTGAGAATACTTACAGCAGAGAAATGGCAAGCAGAACACAGAAAGCAAAAGGACAAAAAAGGAAAAGATTAAAAACAAACACTCACTTGAAAAGATAGATGAAAACCATTTATGCGTAATCATCATTTTTAGAGAATGAAATGTTGGAATTTAAATATAATTCAAGCTACAATACAAATTTTTTTAAACTGAAGGAAAAAAAAAACAATGAACTGAAAGCAAACACCAATCTGCTAAAACAAGAAAAATCAAGATAAAAATGCTCATTAACATAATATACCTTTGAAAAATGCATAGTTGCTTAAAATTAGTTTTCACTTGGATTCAAGATTGTTTAATTGTGCACTCCCGACACATACGGATGTAGTAACATAAACCTTTGTAAAGATTATTAGGTTAAAATGGAATCCTTAGGTTCCTCAGCCATCTAACTGATTTTTTCAGAAGTTGGACACAAGGAGACACACCAGGAAGTGTGCAGAGGAAGAGCCATGGAAAGAGGCAGAGAGTGAGTGACTAGCAGAAAATCCAACAGCAAGCCTATGGTAGACACAAGGCCAAGTCTTCATCTTAGACCTGTAGCCTTCAGAACTATCAGAAAGTAAACCTCTATCCACCACCTGGCCTAGTTACATTACGGCAGCTCTTACAAACCAGGACAGGGAGATGTAAGGCAACATAAATATCAAGCTATAAAAAGACATCTGAGTCAGGTCTTTGGCTTTGACAATGATAAGAAAATTGAGAGGATACTTGCACAATGCCTCCCAAGTTCTGGATTACAGAGTCGATCAAGAATCTTATAGCCAGTCAGACTCCTACAGCTTAGAGGCTGCAGAAAATTATTGATGTTTATGTGAGAATTCAGGTGATATGGTTTTCTTGACTCCCATATAGAATATAACTTAATCAAAAGAAACAGAATAACTAACGAACAGCAGAATATCTCACTTTAAGCAATAAGTATTTAAATTTGACAAACTCTGAAAAGTTTTAGTATGATTTAGTTATAAATAGAATTCACATATCATAAACTAGTGTTAAACAATATGAATAATAATAGGAGGAAACAAAGATATTATAAATGTCAATTACTTAACAAGTTTACAAATGAATTATCAAAATACACTTTTGATATTAATATCAAATATAATTTATAGACCAGAAATATTGATCTTAAAAGTGAAAAACTAAAAACAATCAGCAAAAATTGTGAAAAAACTTAGCAGAGAAGGAGTAGCGATATAAAACTGTAAAGTATATTAATATAGTCATTAATCAAATTGGAAAATCAAGGTCCCCTGACTTGACTAAATGACAATCAGTTATGCCACACAAATCTCTGATGGTACAGATCTTGCTTTCCATGGACAAGGCTCTGAATTCAATTCTCTGAAGATCAAAGAAAAAAAGTAGTAGCTATAAACTTATGTATTTAAACTAGAGACTTAAAATTTAAAAGCAAGTAATAATATGTTGAAAAATAACAAGTAAATTGTAATGGCCCAACATATATTAATAACAGAGGTCATCACAAATTTTCAACAGTGGCCGTACAGTACACATTCAAGGTGTTGGAGGTGATATGGTCTCAGGTGCAAATACCCCAATCTGGAATCTAGATTAAAGGAATCCTTAGGCAACACACAATAAATGGGTATTTCCAGATTTCCCCCCAGAGGCCACAGCTTTCTAACACTAGGTCGAATAGAAATACTGAATGGTTCACAAAAGCAAAGAAGTACACATTGTACAGATAAGTAGCTACACAGGCTTTTTATTTTAAGAAACGCTGGCAATGAAGGGAAAGGCAAAGACATATAATTATATGCAAAATAAAACTCAAAACATTACATTATTGTAACCATTTGGATTTAGGGCAAAAGAAAACAACCTTAAAAGAATGAAGATGTGTTCAATCTGTAATGACTATTTAATGGCTCTGAATGACTCTAGTACACTCAATAGTACATCATTCAAGTCTATTTTTTAAAATTAGAGAAATAAAACACATAGAGCCTCAATTTAGAAGCATTAATAAATGTCTCTTAGTATCTGTTAGATCAAGTCAGAAAAAGTTGGTAAACAACAAAGATAACATAGAATACTGTGAAGAATGGAAAAGTTTCTGAGATATGTATTTCTTACAGACTAAGAAACTGGCCTGCCAGCTTCCCAGATACTAGCAGAAACTACTATTCTATTTGAGAAACATTATAAACGTCAATATGTACAAAACTCAATGAAACGCAACATAAAGAGAAACAGTTCTAGTCCTGAACACAACAAGGAATAAAACACTTCGTATACACGAAAGCATCAACACAAGGAGCAGCAGCTGTCTTGTCTGTACCTTGGAGATCACCGGGCACCACGCAGGTCAGGAAGCAGTGGGATGACTTCTGCCAAGAAGGAGCCAGAGTGGGGTTGGTGACTGAGGTTTTCATGTCCAACAAGATTGTTCAGATGTGGAAGTGAAACAAAGACCTCCCTGAAAGAGCAGAAGAAGCCCATAGAGCTGTGCTTGCCGACGTAGAAGACAGCAACATGAACTCTTCAAATGGAAGGAATGACACCAAATGGCATCCCGATGATTAAAAAAGCATCAAAATGTGAAATACGTGTGGTAATGTGGAGGTTTAGAAAAATAGATTTTACTCAAATTTTCTGTTAAAATTTTCCAGACATAAAATTCTATAAAGCAGTAATTATAGCACTGCCTCCAATAATGATTTTTAAACAGCAATATATTTGATGGAAAATATATTTATATTTGATAATAATTATATATATATATATATATATATATATATATATATATATATAATTTTAATAGGCTGTGCACTATATATTTACACGAATCTCTCTAGACATACACATACATGTATATAAAGCTTCTATATAGTCCTTTCTCTGTACATTTCACTGTGTGTAGAGGACAAAGTAGGAATAATGGAAAAACATTTATATGTTAATGAGAATACATTAGAATTAACTAATGAGATAGTAACACTGGGATAAATTTAATCATTTCTTTTTATCTCTGGAGAAATGACTAGAAAACTTTTTTCCCCACATTTTATTGATATGTATATGTGCAAAATTCAAGGTTTACAATGGAGTTGAGCATTTTCCCCCACATTTTATTGATATGTATACATGCAAAATTCAAGGTTTATAATGGAGTTGAACATTTTGTGCACATACGTATGTTGTCGAGGCAACAAGGACTTTCCCACTCTCCTTTTGTCCCGCCCCCTACCCATCTCTCCCTCTCTCCCCACCCAACCCTACTGGTTCACTTTGTTTTTCTTTTTAAGTTCCATGAGATAGTTGTGATCTGGGTCTCTCATATCAGAGAGACCATTCAATGTCTCACCTTCTGCTTCTGACTTACTTCACTAAGCATGATGTTCTCTAGTTTCTTCCATTTGCCTGCAAAAGCCTCCACGCTGTTGAACTTTATTGATGCATAGTATTCCATTGTGTATAAATGCCACATTTTGTCTATCCACTGGTCCGTTGTTGGGTATTTTGGTACCTTCCATATTTTTGCTATTGTTAGTTGTAAGAACAATAGAAAAATAACTTCGATACCAGAAAAAGTTTCGAAAAATAAGGTGGAATACTAAAATAGGTGTAGCCAACAATAAAGAAGGCAATAAGGAAAAAATGCAGAAATAATAATAACTCAAAGAACAGGCTTCATATGCAAAAGTTTTCAAATTATGAAAAACAAATTCAATTAAAAATAGCCTAAGACTCACCAAGAGGTGGACTGTTTCAGTCTGATGTCTTCTTCTAGGACAGAATCTCATAGAAGGCATAATTCATAAAGTAAACCAATATATTGGTCACAGTTTCTGGAGCCGCTAGTGTCCAGTGCTGAGTTGTCTGCCATCTGGTGAGGACCTTTTACCTCGTCATAACACAGGAAATCTAGGGGAGGGTATTACCCGGAAAGAATGGGGGTGCAGGCAAACTTGGGTCTCTCTTCTTAGAAAGCAAGTAATAACGTGATAGGGGTCCTCACCTTCATGGCCTCACCAGTCCCAATCATCTTCCAAAGGTCCTACCTTCAAATACCATGAACTTTGGAATTTGAGAATTGAATTTCCAACACACAAACTTTTAGGGACAACCAAACAATACCAAACAGTATCTAGCGCTGGGAGTAGTGGCTTGGGCCTGTAATTCTAGCACTCTGGAAGGCTGAGGTAGGAGGATTGCAAGATCAAGGCCAATCTGGGCAAATTAATGACTTGGTGAGACTGTATTTCAAAATCAAAAACAAAAAATGGACTGGAGATATACCTTAGTGTAAAGGTGGTGGGTTCAACCCCTGGTATTCTCCCCACACTACACGGTAATACGCACAAACCCCGATGTTTTGCTATGGGAGGAAAACAACTTTCAAATATATGCTACCTACAAGAAACAGACCTTAGATTCAAGAAAATAATAAAATTCAATAAATATATATTGCATGTATGTATGGAAACAGCAGTCTTACAAAGAGTAAAGTAGCTATATTAGTACAAGACAAAACAAATAATACATTGAAGATTCAAAGGGAACTTTGCTACATATTTCAGTACATACAGAAAACAGCAGATATAAACGTGCACATGCTTAATAGCAGAGACCCAAAACACAGGAGAATCACAGGAAAGTGATTGGAAGTATAAGAAGATAGATCAAAATAAGAGTTGGAGATTTCAATGTGATTATTCTTTATTATCTATAGGATATCAATTTCAAAATAACTTGTTTATACCAAAATGTGAAGATGCTCAAACCTTTATTAAAATTATACCATTTTACATATACTTTATGAACATTTTGCTATATACTTTAAATTCTCATTAGAGTATTTATATCAAATGCGATATCAATGTTAAAAACTTGTTATATTGTGTTATTTAGCGACTGAGAAAAGGGAGGAAATTTTTTTATGGCCTAAAAATGTGTATTTTTTTTCCTGAAATATTTTTAATCAGCAGTTGATTGTGTTCATAAATGTAGAAACTCTGTATACAATTAGCCAATTATACATTATTATCAATAATTGATGCTTCAACTAGACAGAAAATTATCAGAGATACCACCTTAAACAACACTATGAACAGCCTGACCTAACACACATAGACAATTCAATCCAACAAATGCATTATGTACATTATCTTCAAGTATACATGGGACATTTTTGAAGCAGACCACGTACTAAGCTACAAAGCTAATAAATCTAAAACCGCTAACATTACAAATTGGGATCTTGGGCCAGAACAGAATTCAGTTAGAATTCAATTATAGAAAGAGATATGAGGTTTCACTAAGTATATCAAATGAAATTATTTTGGAGTAACACGTGAGACAAAGAAAAATGATGGGAGAATATGAAAATATTTTCAATTTATTGGAAGCTTTATAGAGATAAAATGTACTTAGCAGTATGTATGGACTATTGGTAAAACCAGAGAAAATATTTTTCAAAATAGGACTCATATCCCTTAGCTGTCACTAGAGAAAGATGAGAAAGACATTTTGAACTCAAAGAAAGAAAACAATGGAAAATAAGATTTAGAACAGAAAACAATGAAGAGAATCAACAAAATAAAATACTGGTTCTCAAAAAATTGGCAAAACTGATAAACATTTGTAGACCAGAGGTCGGGAATCTACAGCTCATGAGATGCATTTGGCTTGCAGACTGTTTTCTACCAAAATTTACTGAGATGCAGGAACACCTGCTTGTCACAGTTGCTTTCACACCATATAACAGAGTTACCAGTTGCTATAGTGACCACATGGACTGTAATGTCTAAAATATTTATTATCAAATTATTTACTGAAAAGCTGTGCCAACACTGACTACAGGCTAGCTGAGAAAAAGCAAAAGATGAGTTAACTTAGAGAACCAAGCTGGGAGCATAATTCTTCAGAATAGGGAAAACTGCCAAAAAAGTACTCAACTTAGATGAAATGCATAGAACTTACAAAGCCAAAAAAATTCAAGTAAATGAAAAAAATCAAGCAGATTGGATTAAAAGTTAGAAGTAATCCTCAAAGGAAATTCCAGGTCCAGTTGCTTCCATGATAAATTATGCCTGATATTTAAAGAAGTTGTTAGGTCAAAAAAGGCTACTGGCAGAACCTAAAATATGACCAGCAACAGAAGAATTCAAAGTGAAAGTTTATCCCCCATGACCCTACACCTGGGTAGCAAGTCCAAACTTAGGGCCTTCATGACCCATGCCTGGCTAATAAAGTCAGGGATTGGGAAATTCAGCTGGCTTGTGGTTTGGAGGTTACTGCTTCATGATGAAGTAAGGCATCATTCTAAGGGGGCCCTGGGAGGTGGGATTGTAGTCAGGGTGGAAGTACAGGTGCTGGAGAATTGCTAGTTGAGCAGTGAGCAGAGATTGCTGCATGGATGGAATTTTGAGCAAGCTGATTAAGTAGTTGTAAGAGACACGGACTCACCATTGGAACAACACATGCTAGGAGCAGCAGGGTCCCTAGAAATGGGATTAACCATCTCATGGTAATACAGGGGAGCCAGGTGGATGTTTATGTTTGCCACTTGTTATTGCAGTGAAAGACTACTATGTTTTTAGAAAGGTCCTGGAATACTTTTCTGGCCATCGTATGGAGATGAGTTTTGGAACCTAGAGGATATAAACGTGACAAAGAAGCTGAGTAGACATGAGTCAGAGTTCTTTATGACACTTATTGAGGCACTTATGCATAAGAACCGCTTCTTGTAACCTCTTGGTTCTGCTAATTTTTGGTAAGGCTGACACAAATGACTCCATTTGGGTTTGGTAGCTCTCGTGTATCCCCTCTTGTCTTGAGACTTTCTGAAGTTATCATAGACCTGCCAATGCCACCAGAATGTGATTCTGGTTGCTGAATTTTCATGGTGGAAGGGAAATTTTGGTGCTTGAGAATCAGTGTCTTTGTCTCTGTAGCCACACTGAAGCAACAAAAAGGTTTCAAAAGAGTAGGTTTTTATCCTGCTCCTGTCTTGCTAAGGGTTTTTGTTTCTATGTTCATGAAAGATGCTTCACCATAGTGTTGCTTTACCAACTTTTTACACTTTCAGTTAAAAAAGGTGGAGGAGGGCATCATTTTTTACTAAGATGAGATCATTATCTCTTGATATTAAGACCAATTGTAGACTTCACAGCAGAAGGGAATTAAGGAGTTGCATCCCTTGTGAATACAGCAAACCTTTAACGTAACATTAGCAAGCTGAAACTAGCAACATATAAAGAATGTTTTACCCTAAGATGGAGCAGCAGACTTATCCCAGGAAATGCTCAGTTGGCATAGCAACTCAATAATCAACTATGTAATACATACAATTAATATGACAAAGGTCCAGACAAACTAACATTCAATAGAAAAGATAATAAAGGAAGAAGTGGGAGGGAATGGAAAGGGAGCATAGAAAGTGTGACCACTGAAGAGACTATGTCAACTTGAGGCAATCGGGAACCACACCTGGATTAGGTTTTGGGAACCAACCCTGGATTGGGAATTGAGAACTAGCCTGGACTAGAGTTTGAGTGATTAGTGGGTCAGCGAATGAGGGAAGAGCACCTACCCAGATGTGGGAGGTCCAACTGGAACTCCAAGGGTATAAAAGGAAGGAAGAAGGAAGATTGTTATGGCTGCTTCCTCTGGGAAAGCTCTCACCTTTTCCATTGTCTACAGATGCTGACTTGCTGCACATTGCAGATCTTTGTCACAGATTCCTTCCAGTCTCAACTTGTGCCTATCTGCCTGTTGCTACTCTTCAGTCACTGATCTTCAAGTTCTAGTTTTCTCCATTGTTCTTTGAACAACCAAGATCTGCAGCAGACTCTCACCTCACCAGCTGTCCTGCAGCCCCAGACGGGAGATCTACTTCATGGCTAAGCAGTCATCTTGGACTATCTCTATCCTTGGATTTGTAAACCTTTCTAATACATCTTTTTTGTTATAAAACCTGTGAATTCTGCCTTTTTAAAGAACCAAAACTAATAAAGAAAGATACATAGCTGACAGACTACAGATACTATATACTACAGATACTGAATACTACATGTTTTGTAACATATTCATGCAACAGAAAATTGCAGCTATGTAAAATGAATACTAGAAATGAACTTTCAGTCTTTTATTTTTGTGTGCAATTAAAAGATAAGGGAAAAAATGAAGTTGCCAGCTAGTCAGCATTCCCAAGATAAGCTTGAGACACAGCAAGTGTTCAAACACCAATTCCTGTGTCCTCTCCCACCACCCACCACAGCATGACAGTGGTCTCAGAGTTCCAAGAGCAGTAGCACAACACTCTCTCCAAGAGCCTCATTTTGCGAAGCTGGCCTCTCCATCTGAAGAGGGCTGCTGGGAAGCAAGCTGCACAAACACCTACCTACTGCGAGCAAAGGTAAGTGCTTCACAACGAGCCTGGCTGCAACTTTCTGGGTGACTATGTAGCTCATTTAGAGAAGAATATCCAAAACAGAAGATTTCTTGACAGTTAACCTCAATAGCAATGACCTGCCTGGTGAAACAGGCTTTTGGGTGTGGGAACTCATGAGGTACCTTAACAGCCATTGGAATATATATATATATCATGGGTCACTCTGGCAGAGAACTACATGGAACTGCCATGAAGGGAAACATTCAGAGAGGGCACTTAATCCACTGTGCCAAGTAGGTTGTATCTGCTGCCATGGCTTCACTGGTGCCTAAAAGAGATGGAAATCCAGAAAAGCCCAGAGGACAGTGAAGAAGTCCAGAGGTTCATAGTAAAAGGACACCAAGATGGCCCCACTGCAAGGGGCAAAGGGAAAAGGTGAGGACTGTGAGCTCAAGACAGGGACCTAAGTGAGCTTGTTGAGGGAAAATGGAGTCGAAACAGAAATAGTACCAAAGGCAAAAGGATATAAGAGGGATACAATTGCTTTTCCCATTCCTCCTTACCTCTAAATTATTCCAGTGCCCTCCCTTTGCCAGTCTCAGTGAGGAGTTCCACTTCAATGGACGTGTCAGCATCAAGGGCCAGCTGCACATTACAGAGAAAGTTGAGGAATGTGTCTGAGGAAGTGATCCCCAAAGATGCCAACATGGATCATGCAGTCACAGGTGGCCTGCTCTCTTACCACCCTTCCTACAGTATCCAGCAGAGAGGGGAAGGGATGAGGATCACAAAGTGGGGGGCAGTGATGGGTCTTCTTGTCTCCCTTCCCTCACACCAAAAACCTTACCCATGTAAACACGCACACACATGACCTGTCTCCCCATTCTCCACTGGAGAGGATGACTCTATGTAGGCCAAGTCACCATAGCTACTGTAGGTCGAGGTCACCCAGTCCCTGACCACACTCCTGTCACCCGAATGCATCCCATGTGCCCACAGGCCGGTGCTTGTCACTAGGCTGCTTGCAGGTACCGCTTATTGTGCTATTTCTCTTAACAGCAGAACCTGAAATCAGGAATACTATGAATTTGAATTCAAATCCTGCTCTGTCTCTGTTGATACATCTCTGTTGAGTCGTTCAATCCCTCAGAAGCAGTTTTCCCATCTGTTCAATGAAGATGGCAATATCAGTCATTTAACCCTTTTGGGAGGTTAATCCACTTCTACTTAAACCAAATAAATGCTTACTAGATGCTTACAGAGCAATAGTCTTGTTTATATAGTTTCATTAATTCAAATTCTTTAATCTTTTCTCTATAAGAAACTCATATCTCTTTCATAAGAACCGATTGACAGTCTGTTTGCCAAAATTAAATTTCTGTTAAAGAGGAGTTCTGTTTATCTGCACATCTTCCACCATGCTCAGGCCTTAGTGGTCACATGGTGGTTAGTCCGGTAATTAGGGAAAGAGGCTCTGGAGAATGGAGGGCTGGAGAAAGGGGCTTTAGCCACAGAGTGAGCTCCAGAGCTTTCCACACACTGCTGCATGTGATCGTTATTCATGGCACAGTCCCTTCCCATGTCCTTCCAGAGCTCAGGACAGGTTACTCGTTGGCCTTAGATCAAGTCTTGGCTCTACATCTCAGCAATAAAGGGATTTTACCATTATGCACCCTTCTTCCATTATCTATAAAGATGGAAACAACCACCTGTCTTAAAGGGTGATTGAGAAAGGTGAGTTTACACGAGATGCGTCTGGCTATGTGTGGGGCATGATGATCACTAATTAGAAGTTGTGCATTCTCACCCCATTGAACATTCAGACAAGCTATTAGGTCTCCCAGTAAGCAATTCATAATCACTCAACGGGACTTGGTTGCTGGGGTATTTTCTACAATCTGTTAGTCTGTCGCTTCCTTTCTACAAATTATTGTCTACTATGTTTATTTCTTTTCAAGTGTGTGTGTGTGTGTGTGTGTGTGTGTGTGTGTGTGTGTAATACACAATGATTACCTTGAGCTTGACTATTTTTTGCACATGAGTGTCATGTCACTATTACAGTCTGTTCCCTTTCCCCCTTTCTGGTCAGCTCATTCCCTCCCTCATCCCCCAAGCCTTTACTCACTACCAGATCCATTCTATAAAATGCCTGTATTCTGGGTTTCACATGTTACAGTCCCACCAGCAATATACTAGAGTTCCTTTTTGTTGCAACATGGAATGGAGCTCATGTTTTTGATATACACCATTCTCATGGGGGGAAGATGATATCCTCACGATATCTTACTATTTTGATTTGAATTTCTCTAACAGGTAAGAGAGTTGCACATCTTACCATGTATTTTCTGGCCATTTGTACTTCTTCATCTGTCTATTCATTTCAATTTCCCATTTTTCACTCAGATCTTTGATTTTGGGGGTCTATATTTCTTCAGTTATTTGTATATTCTTGTTATTAACCTCCTGTCCAAGATATAAGTGGTGAATATTTTTCCCATACTGTCAGTTCTCTTTTTATTTTGTTGATAGTTTCCTTTTCTGTGCAGACATGTTTTAAGTTAATTTAATATAATGTCATTTGTTGATTGTAGGAGCTATTTCTTTTGCCTTAGGTGTCCTATTAAGAAAGTCCTTAACTACTTCTATATCTTTTAGCTTTTTTTCCTATTTTATTCTCCAGAAGGTTCAGTATTTTCTTCATGATATCTAGGTCTTTGATCCACTTTGTTTTGATTTTAGTACAGAGTGATTTGTGCATGTCTAGATCCATTCTTCTGCATGTGGTTCTTCCAGAACCATTTGGTGAGGAGGCTACAGTTTTTTCAGTGTATGTTTTTGGCTCCTTTGTGGAAAATCAGGTGGCTGAGAGGAATTGAGGTTGTCATTGAACCATATCATTTTTGTCACTGTTGCTTCGTAATATAACTTGATGTCTGTCTGGAATCATGAAATCAACAGCATTCTTCTACACTAATAGTGAGCTCACAGAGAAAACGGTTAGGCGAACAATTATATTTTCAATAGCCTCTCAAAAAAATTAAGTATCTTGGAGTAATCCTAACCAGGAAGTGAAGGACCTCTAAAAGAAAACTACATTGTCCTAAAAAGAAAGAAAGAAAGAAAGAAATTGAAGAGAATATTAGAAAATGGAAAGACATTTCCTGTTCCTGGGTAGGCAGAACTAACATTGTTAAAATGGCTCTACTGTCAAAACTGATATATAGATTCAATGAAATTCCAGTCAAAATAACAACAATTTTTTTTCATGGAACTTGAAAAAATCTTCCTAAAATTCAGATACAGCTGCTGTTTCATCACTTGAAATCTCCTGTGGGTTTGTATTTTTGTATCACCTAAAGATTTTCTTCAAGTTTCTTAACTCTTGTGCATTTTTTACAAAATGATATAATCTTGTTAATTGACCATAGTTATTTTCCAAAAAAAATCACTTTCATTTTTGCAAAGTATGCGTGGTTAGTAAAACTTTTAAGTTTCAAAAAATCATTTCATAGGTATTTTATTAACTGTAGGATGATAGAATATACAAATAAAATCATGAGCTTATTTCATAAAGAATATAGAAAGACAAATCTGACCTTGTTCCAATTCTAAATTATGGAGGGTGTTTATTTCATCAATGGCCAGTATATACTTTCACAGGCCAGGGGTCTGAGAGGAGATGGGGACCACACTTCAGCTTGGTCAGATTCTTGATGTTCCTCGGACAGAAGAATTTCAGGATGTGTCAAAGAAAGGTGTAGGCAGATTCGTTAAGTACAATTAAAGCAGCGCAGACTCAAGGAGGAGAGCCTACAGGGACTTAAGGGGGGAGGGGCACTAAGGTCTTGGGGGGCAGATGCGTATGACCTTGGAGGGACATTAAGATGGATGATCTAGGATGACTATGTTTGAGTGATTTGTCACCTGGGATACGTTACTGTAAGATCAAGCTGCCCACTAAAATAAATTATTCATTATGTTAAAATATAAAAAAAAGAGACTCAGAATAGCCAAAACAATATTAAGTGGCAAGACAATAGCAGGTGACATCATGACTCTACTGTGTTTATTACCACAGGGAAACTCACACGAACATGTAATTGCCCAGACTCAGCCCCAGAATAGTTCTGTGGGGTCTAATTTCCTTCATAGGTGGCTTTTTTCTACAAGAAGAAATAAACATCTCCATAAAATGAACATGTTTGACTGAAATGAATCTTATGGGAAAATGGAAATCAACTATGACTACATATATGTATGTGTTGAAAAAATACTATCTTGGGCATATTCCTTCACAATTAAGTAAGTGTTAGGACTACACAATATTAATAATATTAATATTTTATTTTTGCAGAAAAAATGTATATCCCATTGTCTTTGCTTTTTACTTCTTTTCTATCTTTTCTTTACAAAGATCATTGGTTCCTGACTTCAGTCTCTAGGAAAGTCTATGGAGTGCCTTCACTCCGGTCCTCCTGTGCCTTGGGTGGGTTGCAAAGGGGAGAAACAAATGATAAATGGGTGCACCTGGTGGGGTCCCCACCCAGTGAGCAGTTGTCTCTCCCTGCTGACAGCGTCACGGTGTCACATCTGCTGCTCTGGCCAAAAGGATGCTTTTGAAATCAAACCTTCTCCCTTTCACTCTGTAAGAAGTCTTCAGTTTCACTGCCTTGGCGTGTGCCTTTCGGGTTTTCTAATGAACATCTGTCTTTTTTACATCAATATAGTTTTAAGGACTGTTTATTTCTTCCCCTCTCCCCTTTGCTAAATCAAGGTTGAAGAACCACCCACTTCCCAAATCTCCCCCACACGCTCCTTCACCAGCCAGGCTGTTTTATGACCAATTTGTGTATCGTGATGAGAAATGAGAGAATCTTTGGCAGAGATCATTAATTTTATAGCTTGTGTTTCAAAAAGTAGTTCCTGGGCTATTCACATCTCTTCATATTAACACCTGAGAAAATGAGTCTGCTGAAGATATAAAACTTGAAAGCAAAGCGTGTTTACCACCCCCTCTAAATATAACTCACGGCTCAGAACAGGCCTTTATGACTCATGATCAAGTGTTTTCCTGGGCTGAATTGGATGTGAGTTGCAATGACAGTGAATGCCATTGGAAGTTTAGATTCAAAGACATTCAGCTTCCTCTAGGGTTGCAGTGTTCAGGGTGGCATCTTTACAATCCACCTTGGCAGGGACAGTCACTCTTGAATTAACTCATTTGAGTGCCGTGTGTTGCAAAAGATTTGCACTCTAGGAAAAAAAAAAAATTACCTAGTTTGTGAGAAAAAGAATTCTAGAGGTTACATGACACCCTCCTGTTGCTTTTATACTTAAGACAAAGGAAATCTAAACAGCTGAGCTACCGAGGCTCAGTGACATGAGCCTGTAATCCCAGAACTCCTCCGGGAGAGGCAGGAGGATAGCAAGTTTGAGCCCAGCCTCCACAATCTAGTGACTTAGCGAGACCCTGTCTAAAAATCAAAACTAAAAAATGGGCTCAGTGTGAAGGTCCTCAGTTTGATCTCTACTGTCAGAAAGCAAGCAAACAAAACTGAGCCATACAAGGTTCAGGCTTATCAGAGTCCCAGCATCAATACATTGCCTGGAGCACAATTATCACTTTATTTATGTGAAAATGAAAGAAATTCTACCCTTTCTTTGTATTCTGTCTTCCTAATTGTTCTCTTCTCCAAGGCATGTTTATTCATATTTCCTGGCTGGTCAATTAGAGTTGGGTCTAAGTGGAAGAAAGGTTTTTGTTCAAAGATGGTATGAAAAGAACAAGGCTTTGAGCAGAAGCTTGGACGAGATTTCCCTTCAGATCATCATAAATAGTGACCAACAAACCTGGGCCTGCCCAGCACCACCAACACCTTCACAAAAATTCATTTTAACATTATCTATAGACATCTTACTATATGTTCCACTCAGAAGCACAGTAGTGAAATGTGAGAATGTATTTTTTCGTATATTCTTTGGATTTTCTGCTTAAGATGCAAAGTGACTTGTTCTGTTTAAATACCGCCTTTCCCAAAGTTTAGGAAATTGCACAGAAAATGCACAAATGGTGGGGTGCAAGTACCAAGGAGGAGAAAATAAAAGACACCAGAGTGTCCGTGATATTCCGAGAACAGAAAGAGAAGAAGGCCTTACAACTCTGGTAAGAATTTGATCTGGAGAAACGGAAGCGAGAGAAATTGCAGAAATAAAGTGCATGCACTGAAATAATAAATCTAATGTTTTCAAGATAAAATATGAATCCAAGGGGAATATCCTCCTAGATAAAAGGATATTTCAGTGTTTAACTCATAGTATTCTACATGCACCTACTATGAGCCAAATACCACAGACATAGACAAGTTAATAAACATGACAACTGCTGTGTCTGCCCTCTCAGGGCTCACACCACAGTGAGGACAGTAGATATAAAAGAAATTAACAAATAAGATATTCTTTCAGACTGATGTAAGTGTCCATCATCTAATTAAGCAGGTTAGAGATTTGTAGGTGTAAAGCAAACTTCTTTGATGCAGCATAAATAAATGCCTCAAGAAGGTCTAGAGTATCAGGCTTTTGCAATGACCCAAATGAAACCACGACGTCCATGCCGTGGAGAGCCAAGGCCATCACCACTGGGGTCCTCTCCACAGTGGCACATACCGTCATTCTCTGAAACCTCAGAAATCATGGCTGAGTCAAACGAGCAACTGGGTGCAGTGTTCCCTTGGAGAATGACAGAAGACCCTGCCTACAAGAGAGAAAGAGAGGGCAGGATACACAGAGAATCTGGCTCCTACGTTTACAAAGCAGGGGGTTTATTCTTTTTAGAAACAAGAATCAGGGGCTAGAGGAATGGCTCATCAGTCAAAGAGCTTGCGTAGTAAGTGCTCAGTCAAGCACTAAGTACCAGAGTTCGATTCCCCAGCACCACAAAAGCTGGGCATGATGGTGCATGCCTGTAATCCCAGTACTCGGGAGTCTGAGACAGGAGGATTGCATGATTCCAAAACCAGCCTGGGCTCCAGAGTGAGACACTGTCTCAAAAAAAAAAAAAAAAAATACAACTAGAAATTGTATAGCCTCATTCAGTGGTACACAGAGGTTTTGGACCTCATGAAACCTAATACATTGGTTGCCACCTGGGAGTAATGGCATGCACTTGTAATCACAGCACTTTCAAGTTCAAATCGAGGCTGGCCACCTTAGCAACCTGATGAGACCCT
>PVKB01003164.1:125039-220576 GCA_004027205.1 Ctenodactylus gundi | reverse complement strand
TGTTCCTGCCTCGGCTTCTGAGTGCTGGGATTACAGGCATGTACCACCGGATCCGTTGTTCTGAAAGTGACTGTTGGCTTTTGTCTTAGTTATTTGATTTTTACTGTGACAAAATATTCAACGTCCACAATTCAAGAGGATGGAAGATTTATTTAGCTCACAGTTTCAGAAGGTCTTGCACACACAGTCCACTCATGGGACAGCCAGCAGTGGCCGACGTAGATGGCAGAGGCCGGAGAGCCGCTGACCGCATTGCAAACCCAAGCCAAGCGAGTCTGTAGACTCAGGCGAGACCAGAGCCTTGCCAGCTAGAAGCTGTAACAATGTTTCTTCTTCCTCTATTTATTTCCTTCCTGGGCTCCCTCACCCAGGGTGGGTGCCTCTCCCCCACTTTTGATCTTTCTGCCTCAGCCTTCCAGAGTGCTGGTATTATAACCCTGTGCTACCAGGTCTGGTCATCTTCAGAATTAAAAGTTTTAAGTGCCCATGGCATCTAGGTGCAGTGTTGAGAGCTTTCCATTCTGTCCCACAGGATTGTGACAAAGGCCACTAGTCTGTGTAGATGAGGAGACCGACTGGGGGACTGGGGCGCTGGAAGGGGCCGTGCCACCTGCCCTCTGGGCTGGGCTGCCTGGGGAGTGAGGAACGTCTCGCATGATCCCGCATACTGTTTTCTGTCTCGGAGGTCACCCCAGGCCTCCGTCAGAGCCGGAGTGTGGTCAGGCAGGCCTGAGGAGCGGGCCTGGGAAGTCAGCGCCCCTGTGAGCGTGTACACCTGTGGGTTCTCCCCTCAGCTTGGCAGATGCCCCCAGGCCTCTCACCAGGACCCCGAGTCCCACAGGAGCACATGGGAGCGCTGTTCCTGGAAATGGAGCTTGGATACAAGGTGTCTGTTAGACATCCTGGGACAGTCAGAGGTCACTCTGGGGATAAAGTGCGGGTGAACTCCCGGCCCTTCCTTTCCTGCTACTCGTTACAGACCTCATTTGTGGTTTCCCCTGAGGCAGCCAGGGACTTAAAAGCTGCTTCTGCTTAAAAAGCAGCCACAAAGGTTTAGTGTTTCATTTTTAATGTTAACGTCTTTGATCCACTTTGATTTGATTTTGGTGCATGGTGATAGATGTGTAGCTAGATTCATTCTGCATGGGGATGTCCAGTTTTCCCAGCACCATTTGTTGAACAGCCTGTCCTTTTTCCATTGTATGCATTTGGCCCCTTTGTCAAAGATTAAGTAATTGAGGGTATTTGGGTTTATGGAACTTAAGAGGAAAGACAAAGTGAAAGAGGGGAGTAGGGTGGGGGAGGAGGGAGGGAGGGGAGGGTAGGGGGAGGGACAAAAGGAGACTGGGAAAGCCCTTGTCACCTTGACAAGATACCTATGTGCACAAAATGCTCAACTCCATTGTAAACCTTGAATTTTGCACGTATACATATCAATAAAATGTGGGGGGGGGGGCGGGAAGCAGCCACAAAACAAAGTGTAAGTGGTGATTCTTTACTTGGGCCTACAGGGGTCTAATGTGTAACCAAAAGCAGAAGAAAGCTGTCTGTCTGTTTTGGTACTGGGGGTTCACTCAATGCCTTCACATTGAGCTACACCCCCAGCCCTTTTATATATAATATATATGTTTTTTTTTTCTTTTTAAAAATCTGAGACAGGATCTCCCTCAATTACTACTTGATGGATCCTGGAATACTTCTCTGAGACAATACACCAGAATCTGCCCGGCCGAGTTCAGAGTTGTCCCTCGCTCTCTCTCTGGTATTGGAGATCAAGCCCAGGCTTTCACACTGAGTTATATCCCCAGCCCATTTTTGTATTTGATTTTTGAAACAGGGGTTTGCTAAGTCACTAAGTTGTCCACGCTTGGCTCGAACTTGTGATCCTCCTGCCACAGCCTCCCACAGTGCCGGCATTTGAGGTGTGCACCATGACTCCGGGGGCCTGAACCCAGGTCCTTGCTCTTGCTAGGCAAACGCTTTAACTGCTGAGCTATGCCTCCAGCCCCCGTATCAAACTCTTTAACAATTTAAGCCCCTTCCCATTTTCTCTCGCCTTCTAAGCTCTACTTAAGAAATCAGCCTGTGCCACACTCACTGAAGAGTCCTGAAAAACTTTTCCACATGGATATGTCAAGGACCTGCCAGGCCAGCCAGAGCCCCTGTTTTCCTTAAGGGATTCCCTTTGGTCCCCTACAATAACAACAGCATTCTGCTGCTTGAGTGCTCTGTGTCCTCAGGGAAATTGAGCGATCTCTCTGATCTTTCTGAGTCACTTTCCTTTCTGTGTCAGGAAGAAAACCCACCGGGTTTGCTCTCTGTTTGTAACCCCCCCACACCCCACAAGGAGAGTGGCTCGGGGCCCTGAGCAGCTGTCCTAGGGACTGGAGGTGTATGACAGAGCTGGGATGTTAGCAGAGGATGGGAGCTACGGAAGGGTCCTGGGGGACGTGAAGGTGACCTCCAGCCTCTGGGGCCAGACAGAGGGGGGCTGGAGAAACGGATACTTGGAGGGCTTTGGGGAGGGAACACGCGTGTGCCGTATCCTCTCTGCCCTGTACACATCAGAATTGCATTGGCATTACAACGCAGTTGTGGAATTGCTGGTAAAATCCCCACTTCTTGCGGGTGCTCTGGGATTAGCGTGTGATTTGGAATTTGCTTCCAGCCTGGCCTGAAGTGAAGCAGAGGCTGCTTCAGGACGCCTGGAGGCACCCTGCAACTGGCTACCTGGCTACGGCTCCTTATTCCAGAGCTACTGTTTATTATCTGCTTACCAAGTGCCCGGCACCTGACACGGGCTGTGTGTGTTCCCCTGTCGGTCCTCCCAGCGTCCCGAGAGTTGGTCTTCCCTTTTATACACGTGGACGCTGGATCGTGGAGAGGTGGAATTGTTTTTGCTAGATCGTAGTTGGGGGGCTGCAGGGCTGGAATTCACGCCCAGAGCCTGTGCCCTTAAAGGGGACCTGAAACGGATCCTGACCTGGAAGGTCATCCTTGCCTGGCCTGGCGCCCCACACAGTCACCCTCCTGGCTGGTTTCCCTTTGCACAGCATGGGGCAGGCACTGGACCCCTCGCTCAAGGCCGGGTGGTATTAAAGGAAAAAATTAGCCAAGCACTGTCTGTTGATGTTTTGGTCAATGATAGACCACATGCAGAATGGTAGTCTCATCAGATGCGGTCACCTGGTGATGCCAGAGCTGTCTGGTTTGTATAAGTATACCTGATATAAATATATATTTATAAATTATAATAATTATATATTATGTATATATATTTTTTGAGGCAGGATCTCTGTCTGTAGTCCAGGCTGGTCCTGAACTTATGTGGGAAAGGCTGGCCTCCACTCATAGCACGCCTCCTGCCTCAGCCTCCCGAGTGCTGGGATTACAGGCACGCACCACCATGCCCGGCTTGCTCAGTAGAGTTTGCACAGTGATGAAATCGCCTGTGGCACACTGCTCAGAACGTGTCCCTGACGTGAAGCTCTTCGGGACTGTGCTGCCAATTGCATGGGTGCTTGTCCTTTCCATCAGGTCAGTAAGACAGAGGCACCTTGCCCAGGAGCGTGGCTTCCACTTCTCCTCTTCTGTGGTGCTGAGGCTGAACCTAGGGACTTCGCATGACTTAACATTCCAGCCATCTTTTGAATTTTTAATTTTGAGGCAGGGTCTGTCTAAATTGCCCAGGACCAGCCTGGACTACAGAGCGAGACCTTGTCTCAAAAAACAAAACAAAAACAAAGTGCTTGCCTAGCAAGCGTAGGCCCAGGATTCAATTCCCCAGCACCACATAAAGTGGGTGTAGTGGAACACACTTGTACAATACCAACACTCGGGAGGCTGAGGCAGGAGGTTTGCCATAAATTCAAGGCCAGCCTGGGCTGCATAATGAGTTCAGGACCAGCTAGGTCTACTGAATAAGACCCTGCCTCAAAAACAATAAATAAATAAATAAATAAAAATAAAAAGGTGGTGATGGTGGGGGGGAACTTAGCTCAGTGGTTAAATGCTTGCTTAGCACAAACCTGGACTGGATTCCCCTGGATACTGGATGGGTGTGGTGGTGCATTCCTGTAATTCTGGCACCCAGGAGGCTGAGACAGGAGGACTGATATGAGTTCGAGGCCAGCCTGCACTCCACAGGAAGTTCTGGACCAGCCTAGACTGCGGAATGAGACCCTGTCTCCAAAAAAGATGAAAAAAACAACAACAAAACCCCAAAACATAACAACAAAAAGGTAGGGAAGGCTGTTCAGCTGAGTTTTGCGGTACGGGGAGATTGGGCTGAACTCTGAACATGATTAGGAAGCGTGGAGACTGACAGCCAGAGCGCAGGGCGAGGACACACCAAACGGGAGGTTCCTAGGAGCCGGATGTGGTGGCACATGGCTGTAATCCCAGCCACTCAGTAGGCTGAGACAGGAAGATTGCAAGTTTAAAGCTACCTGGGCAATTTAGTGAGACCTTATCACAAAATAAAAAATAAAGAAGGAATGGGAAGGCAGTGGTGGAGCTCGGCGCTTCCTGGGTTCAATTCCCAGTACTCTTCCCCAGGCACAAGCACGAAACAAAAACTCGCTAACAAGTAGAGTTGTTCTTGGCAAAACTGACTAACCAGGATTCTTGGTGTGGGCAGCCATGGTGGTTGTGTCACCAGATGGGGTCCAAGGGGCTCCCCTAAAGAGGAGCTGGGAATCTCAGCCCAGCCTAGGAAGGTTTTTTTTAAAAAAATATCTCTGACATCTCTCCCCCCCCCCCCCATTTTATTGATACATATAAGTGCAAAATTTAAAGTTTACATTGATCTTGAGCATTTTTTTCCTCATGATATTGGCTTTCGAGCCCAGGACCTTCACACTGAGGTACAACCCTGATCATTCATATTTCTATTTCATTTCTTCATTTGTTTTGCTTTTTATTTATTTATTTATTTTTGAGAAAGGGTCTCAGTAAATCACTAAGTTACCCAGGCTGGACTTGAACTGGGGGCCACCAGGCCCAGCAAGGGTCTCGATGTGTTGTCACAGAAAAGCATTTCCAGACCCGTCAGCGAGGAGCACATATTGAGTTATTAGGCAGTTAGGAAGTAGGAAGGGATTGAGTTTGGCTTCGACGTTCACACCGGCCTGTCAACAAAGGAGGAGGCCAGTGTTTACGGGGTCTTGTGGCAGGACATGGGCCAACGTCTAGTCGATCATAATCTCGGTTCTGATTTTGCAAGGTGGCTTCAGGAAAGTTCTCATCACTCAGGGAAGCATCGGGCTCCAGGCAGGAGGATTGTTTTGCCATCTCGGTTTGGTGGAGGGTCTGCTGGAACTCGGGGTGACCACAGATTTAAGGCAAGGATTGGATACTTCCAGGTGCTGTGTTCGCTCAGAGGTTGTTGTCTCTGTAAATCTCTTATCTTGGTATCTTCAATTTTTTTTTTTTAAAAAAACAGGGTCTCGCTTTGTAGTCTAGGCTAGTCTTGAACTCACTATAGAGCCCACCCCTCCCCCCTTTTTGATGGGATCTTGTTTTATAGTAGCCAGGCTAGTCCTGAACTCACTAGGTACCCCAGGCTGGCCTGGAACTCATGGCAATCCTCCTGTCCCAGCCCACTGAGTACTGGGATTATCTCTGTATACTGCTGTGCCTAGTCTTGTGTGTTTAGATTTCTTTTCTTTTCTTTTCTTTTTTTTTTTGGAGAGAGAGACAGCGTCTTGCTCTGTAATCCAGACTGCTCCTGACCCTGTCTCAAAATCAAAAATAAAAATGGGCTGGGGTTATACCTCAGTACAGAGGTCTTGGGTTTGACCTTCACTACTATAATCAATAAATCAATAATCAATCAAATAAAAATAAAAAAGGGGGAAGCTATGCCTGGTGGCGTAGGCCTGTAGTCCCAGGATGGGCAATTTATCAGCTTAGCTAGAGCCTTCTCAAATACAAAAATGGGCTGGGGATATAGCTCAGTGTGAAGGCTCTGGACTTGATATCTGGTACCACTGCCCAAAAATAAATAAATAAATAAAATAAAAATAAAAAAAGAAAGAAAAAAGAAAAGAAAAACAAAACGAGAGAAGAAGGCAGTTCTTCTCCTCTCCCAGCCCTTCTTTGTTTTCCTCCTCCTCTTCCTGGGGTTCTCGGGATTGAGCCTTGGGCCTCTGTCTGTGAAGCAGGCACATTATCGCTGAGCTCCAGCCTTAGTCCAAGAGCACAGCCTTCGTCAGTGGCTTGACACAGTCCTTGAGGGGACCCAATTCTTTATTTTATTTTATTTTAGTCAGGGTCTCACTGCAGTCCAGGCTTGTCCTGAATCACTGTGTAGCCCAAGTTGGTCTCAACCTCACAGCAATCCTCCTGCCTCAGCCGCCTGAGTGCTGGAATGATAGGCATGTGCCACCACACCTGGCTTTTGGACCCAAGTCTTTTGTTTCCTTTGTTCTTACTATGTTTTGTCTTACTTTAAAATAGTTATGTTTTCCCCATTGTAAAAATAACATATGCTTTATAGAAAATTTTTTTCTTCAGCTGTGGGGATTGAACTTTGGGCCTCTGACCTATTGCTTGATATGCTCCGCTCCCCATTACAGATGCTGAGGACAAGATTTGGCGGTGTGTCCTCCTCTCTCTCGTACCAGGGATTAAACCCAGGGTCCTCACACTCAGCTACATTCCCCGTTTTTAATTTAAATTTTGAGACAAGGTCTTAAATCAAGGATGCTATGTGAGCCAGACTGGCTTTCAACTAGCTACCCTCCTGCCTCAGTCTCCCACAGGGCTGGTATTACAGGCATGTGCTACCACACTTGGGTTCCATGCCCTCCAGAACCTCAGTCTCTCTCAGAACCTCAAAGTGTCCTTTAGCATTTTTAATGGGAGTTCGGTTCTGTAGGCATTTTGATTAAATCTCTGGCTACTCGTGATTGAACTCCAACTCCAATTCTCTGTTTTTCCCAGAGGGATGAACCTGGGCTGAATGTTGCAACCTCCCCATCCCCTGCTCAGCACCCCCCCTCCCCCGCAGCTGGGTTCTTCCCCCTTTCTCAGTGGCTTTCAAAAGTGACCTTATTAAATACTCAGGTGGCAGAAAGGGGCTTGTTATGAAAAACAAATGACATTCCTTTCACCTTTATTGCCCAAAAGCTATTTCAGGAACTGGCTAAACCAAATATTTATTGTATTCCAGCAGGAGTTCTATGCCAGGAAGTGCAGATGAAGATCAAATACCCTTTCTCATTTTATTTCAGTATTACAATGCTTATTTTTTCTTTTTTCTCGTCTTTCTTTTTTTTCATTTTTTGAGACAGGGTCTCGCTCTGTAGCCCAGGCTGGTCTTGAACTCATTGGTGTAGCCCAGGCTGGGTTTGGACTCATGACAATCCTCCTGCCTCAGCCCCCTGAGTGCTGGGACTATAGATTTGCGCCACCATGCCCAGCTAATGTAATACTCGAAGATTGAACCCAAGGTCTTGTACTTGTTAGGCAAATGTTTTAACTGCTGTGCTATACCTCTAGCCCCAAACCAGTTTCTTTCTTTCTTTCTTTCTTTCTTTCTTTCTTTCTTTCTCTCTTTGTTTTTTGAGACAGGGTCTGCTCTATAGCCCAGGCTGGTCCTGGTCTCACTGGTGTAACCCCAGTCTGGCCTTGGACTCCGGACAATCTGCCTGCCTCAGCCTCCTGAGTGCTGGAATTATAGGTGTGCACCACCATGCCCAGCTTTATGCAGGGAATTGAACTCAGGGCCTTGTGCTTGCAAGGCAAGCTCCTTAACCACTGTGCCATTCCTCCTGCCCACTAACACCAATCTCTTAAATAAATAAATAATGGTCTGGGAATATTTCATTTATAAAAGCAATGAGCTGGGCCTGTAATCCTAGCACTCAGGAGGCTGAGGCAGGAGGATTACTGTGAGTTTTAGGACAAGCTGGGCTACTTACATTGAGCTCAGGACCAGCTTGGACTACAGAGTGAGACCTTGTCTCAAAAAAAAATCAGCAATGCTAAATCTTCCTTTTATTTGTTATTAATACGAGTGCTCCAGAAATTGTATGAAACTAGTTGCAATCTGGTATATTTTGGTACGGGTTATCAGTCATAAATCTAATTATTGGGTTGGATGATGTAGTGAAGGCTGTAATCTCAGCACTTTGGGAGGCTGAGGCAGGAGAATTTCATGTTTGAGCCCAGCCGGATGCCTTAGCAACTTAGTGAGACCCTGTCTCACAATAATAAAATAAAAAGGGCTAGGGATGCAGCTCAGGGTGAAGGCTCTGTGCACAATCTACCCCCTAGCACCGCGTCTAAACTGTGAAGCTGAAAGTGAGAATAAATGTTTTTTTCTAATTTTTTTATTAGTGTGCGTTCACAATACACAATGGTTACAGTAAACTTGAGAGTATTGTTCAGGTACATCTGGTGTCAACCGCACATGCCCTTCCGCCCCTCCCACTCCTCCCTCGCCCCTCCCCTCGCCAAGCCCCGCCCCTCCCTTGCCCCGCCCCCTCCCAACAGCTCACCTGGTTCCCTCTATCATTTATTCATACTCTTGAGCTTTCATATTAGAGAAACCACATACGATATTCTCTCCTGAGTCTGATTCACTTCACTCAGCAACTAGTGGTTGTAAGCTGCCCTCCGCTTCCCCGCAATCTGTCTTTACGGCAGAGTAGTACTCCAGTGTGTGTGTGTGTGTGTGTGTGTGTGTGTGTGTGTGTGTGTGTGTGTGTGTGTGTTTTGAGTCAGGGTCTCACTCTGTACTCCAGGTCGGTCGTGAATTTACTAAGTAGCCCAGGCTGGCCTCGAACACATGGCCATCCTCCTGCCTCAGCCTCCCGAGTGCTAGGATTACAGGCGTGCACCACCACGCCCGGCTGTCCACTGTGTATATATACCACACGGACCGTGAATCTGTCAAAACTTAGGTGTGACTAGCGATTTCCCGGGGGGCCAGAAGCCAGGGCCGCCTCCAGGACACCAAGGGGTGCGGTCAGCGGGTCCGCGATGCGGAAACTACACAGCGCTAAGCGTTTGTTTCTGCATCAAATACACGGCGAACAGAGAGAAGCTGTGTGCAGACTGAAAGGGGCTTTGACCTTGCGTGTCCCCCCAAGCTTCATGTATTTGGGCGAAGGGGGACACCTGTGGAATCACGTGTGGTTGGGCGTGGCCTGGCTGGAAGGGCGGGTGCTTGGGGCTTGACTGGAGGGACTGGGGGCGCGTGGGGCAGAGCTGTCTGGTGTGTGTTACTGACTTGGGGGCCAGGAAGTGAGGGAGGGGTGCCCATCCTGAGTGTGAGGGCCACCTGGGAGCTTGAGCTGGGCAGAGGAAGAAGAAATGCGGTTGCAGCCCCTTCCCGGGAAGGCTCTGGCCTCCAGAGGTCGCCTCCGGCTCTGTTCGCTTGGCGGCCTTCGCCGTGGCCGGCTGCCCATGCACGGCCAGGCAGGACTTTATACTGAGGGAAACACAACCAAGAACTTCCGGACGAAAGAGGCAGAAACGTGGACACTGACCAGATAGGTGATTTTTTTTTTTTTTTTTTTTTGAGACAGGGTCTCGCTCTGTAGCCCAGGCTGGTCCTGAACTCACTATGGAGCCCAGGCTGGCCTTGGACTCACAGCCATCCTCCTGCATCAGCCTCCCGAGTGCTGGGATTACAGGTGTGCACCACCACGCCCAGTTTATGTGGTGCTGGGGAATCCAACTCAGGGCCTCATGCTTGCTGGGCAGGTGCATTAACCACTGAGCTACGCCCCAGTCTCTCTCTCTCCCTCTCCCTCTCCCTCTCCCTCCTTCTCTCCCTCCCTTCTTTCCTCCCTTCCCTCTTTCCTTCCTTTCTGGAGGCCTTGCTAACTTGCTAGATTGACCAGGCTGGATCTGAATTTAGGATCCTCCTGCCTCGGCCTCCCACAGAGCTGGAACTGCACCCAAGGCCTGCTTCCACTCTGCTTTCGGCCTAACTTGGCACGGTCCGACTCCTTCCCAGCCCTTCTCTTCCTGCCTCGAGCCTCTGCTCCAGCGGGCCCCTTCCTGAGCGCTGCCCCCGTCCTTCCTGCCCTGGGTGCCCAGCGCGGGCCTCGCTGGCTCTGACGACGCTCTGGGCAGGGCCTGCTCGCTGCGCCCCTTGGAACCTTCCGCGCGGCCTGTTCTGCGGGGCTCCTGTTGCCGGCTGAGCTCTGGACTGCGCCGTCAGGAGGCCGCTCTGCCAAGGTGTAAGCTGCTTTAGGGCGCCGGGTGCTCGTTCCCGGTCATTTGTTTTGCTAAACCCAAGAGGAGGGCCGGAGGCACAGCACAGAGGTTCGATTCCACAGCACCACATAAACTGGGTGTGGTAGCGTATGCCTGTAATCCCAGCACCTGGGAGGCTGAGGCAGGAGGACTCCTGTTGCGTTTGAGGCCCGCCTGGGCTACGTAGTGAGTTCAGGACCAGCCTGGGCTACTGAGTCAGACCCTGTCTCAAACACTCGCACACCGGCACGCCTACTCACCTGAAGGGGAGTTTGGAATTCCAGGCCCAAAGCCGAGCTGCAGAACAGGCGCACTTCCTACCGCGGCCACAGGGTGGCAGCAAGGCAGGGTTTTGGGGCCTTGGTCGCCTCGGGCTTGGGGCTTTGAGGCTCGGGTGGGTCCTGGGCTGCGCCGTGGCTTGGGCAGGTCGCCTGGGCACCAGCGGAGGGCAAGCGCTCACGAATATTCTTCCCTTCCCAGCTCGGCAGTTTTCTCAAAAGCAAAATTACGGGGTGGACGCGTGACGACCAGGCACGTCCTCTCCCTTTCTGGGATTCGGTGGCGCAGCATGAGGCGAAAGGACCAGGGGACTCTGGGGAGCCCCCGGAAAGCCCCGCCTCGTCCCCAGCCACCCCCTTCTGGCACAGGGCTTCCTTATCATTATCTCCACGGCTGGTTTCCTTTTTCTTTTCTTCCTTCCTTTCTTTCCTCCTCCTCTTCTACTGAAGGTGGAACCCTTATTTTTATGTATTTATTTTTTGAGACAGGGCTTTGCTCTGTAGCCCAGCCTGGTCCTGAACTCACTGTGTAGCCCAGGCTAGCTTCAGATAGAGAGGTCCTCCTGCCTCAGCCTCCCAAGTGCTGAGATGACAGGTGTGCGCCCCCACACCCAGTTCATGTGGTGCTGGGGAATCGAACCCAGGGCCTTGTGCTGGTTCGGCAGGTGCTGTGATCCCTCAGCTACTCCCCTGGCCCTCCCGGCCCATTTTTTGATTTTTGACTTCGAGACAGCGTCTTGCTAAATCGCGAGGTTGCCAAGGCTAGGTTCGAACTGGTAGTCCTCCTGCCTCAGCCTCCCAGAGTGCGGGGATTACAACCCAAAGCCCCCAGCCCGCACGATTACTATTCTTAAGGTCCTTCCAGTTGCAGAATTTGGCTGTTCTAACTTCACCTTGCGACCTGAGGCAAGAGGTGGAGCGGTGGGGATTCAAGGACGTTAAAAATGGGGTTTCCAGGAGGCAGAAGGGGGTGGGGTGGGGGGGATGATGTGGAGAAGGGTCAGCCTGCTGCGGGTGGGGCAGGCGTGGAGGAGCCCATGTGGCCAGCCAGCAAGCGGCTTGTCTCCGTGGCATGCATGGCCTTTGCATGCTGGGTGGGCAGTGGGTGGTGTCAGTTGGGTTTTTTGCAGCGCTGGGGTTTGAACCCAGGGCCTTTGCACCAAGCTACATCCCCCTCCCCTCCCTTTTAAATTTTGAGACAGCCTTGTGGAGTCACTCAACTGCTCAGGCTGGGCTCAAACTATCCTCTTGCCCCACCTTCCGGGGGCCGGGGCGGCTGGCCTGGGCCCCAGAGCTGGCTGTGATTCTGTCCTCACTCAGAGGAGGTGACTGAGGCTCAGGGACAAGAAAGTCACTCCTAACCCAGGGACTTGGTGACACATTTTGAGATGCAGAAGGTGGCCCAGCCAAGCGGGGCGTGTTGGGAGAGGGGAGAAGCCGGCCGATGTCAACTCGCGATGGTCCCCACTGGGTCCATAGCAGGTGCTGGCGCTTGCCGGCCCTGGCCCTGGCCCGGGCGGCCCTCTGTCGGCAGGACGCCCATCCTCTTTCTGAGGGGAGACTGGGGAGTCGGAGAGGGTGAGGAGCAGCTCCCAGGGCCACACCTGGGGAGGGGAAACTCACTGTGCAGCCCAGGCTGGCTTTGGACTCACAGCAATCCTCCCGCCTCAGCCTCCTGTGTGCTGGGATTACAGGCGTGCGCCACCACGCCCAGCTACTAAGGATGAGTTTTGCCTTAATTCTCCTGTGTTTTAAAGTGTCAGCCAGAGGAGGGCTTACTTCTGTTCCGAGAAGATATCCTTGTATTAGAGCATGAGGTGAATTTTTTTCCAATTATGAGGACTGAAACCAGAACCTTTCCCACTGAGCTGCAAGCCCAGCCCCTTTTTATTGTTGGAAATGGGGGTGTCATTAAGTTGCTAATCAGCTGGAGGAAGGGCTCAGCGGTTAAAGCGCTTGTTTAGCAAGTGCTAAGTCAAGTGTAAAAATACCCGATTTCCGTTCCCCAGCACCACATAAGCCTGGGGCATCCAGGCTAGTTGAGCAGTTGAGTGTCAGGGACCCGGGCGTGGCCATCCTCGTAGGCTCCACCCCCAGGGTAGGCTCCACCCCCTCAGGGTAGGGCCCAATCTCCTTGAAGTCTCCCAGGCAGCGCAGGTTGAGTCATAAATCGTCCACACGGTGGCGCCAAATCCCTTTCCAACAGCCCAGGCTGCATCTCTTTCCATTTGGTTTTTGCTTCAACATTTTAGCTCTTAAAAATGTTTATTTTTAAAATTTTGGCACCAGGGAGGAACCCAGGACTTCGTCTATGCGGGCAAATCTCTGCCACTGGGCTGTACTCCTGCATGGACCCTAGGAGCCAGAGATGACAGAGCTTGGGGACCCCCAGTTAGACAAAGAGCAGAACTGGCACAGGTAACTGGATCCGCGCCTCGGGCAGCCCCTCGGACGGCATTAGCATCCCCGCCAGGCTCTGGTTAGCTTGCGACGTCGTGGGGGCCCTGTGTTCGATTCTCCAGTAACACATAGACCGTGCTGGGTGGGGCGCGCTGGGAATCCCAGCACTCTGGAGGCTGAGGCAGGAAGATCGCAAGATCGAGCCCAGCTTAGCTGATTTAGTGCCTTAGTGAGACCTTGTCTCAAAAAAAAGAAGAAGAAAAAGAAAAAAGAAAAAATTAAAATGGGCTGCTCTGCCTGGACTCTCCCACCGGCGTGAGGACAGCCCTTTCGGGACAGGACCTCGGTGCTGGGACGCGGGAGAGTCCCAGCCAGGGAGCCCAGCTACAGGGCCACAGGAAGCGCAGAGGCCCGGGCCGCAGCCACCTTTCTCCACGCTGTCTGTCGTTCGGGAGTCTCTTCAGCACCGAGCCCGGGGCCTCGCGTGCTACACAGGGAGATTACCCTGGAGGAATTGAGGTAATTCATAAAGGAACTGGCCCCGGTGCGGCAGGCCTGTAATCCCGGCCCGCTGGGAGGCTGAGGCGGGAGGATCGCCGCTTCAAGCCCGGCTTGGGTTACCCAGTGACTCAGAGAGACCCTGTCTCAAAACTAAAACTGAAAAATGGGCCGGAAAGGTAGCTCAGTGCAAAGGCCCAGGTGCGAGCCCTAGCACGCCCCAGCCCCACGGGAATCTGGAGGCAGGAGGGACTCGAGTCCCGTGTTTGCCGGACGACGTCCTGCAGGCCGCGCTCTCGGCTCAGCTCCTCAGGAGCCCGGGAGCCGGAGCTGCCGTCGCAAGCTCCCTGCGGAGCCTTCACGTTTGTCACTGGCCAAATACCCAGCAGGGACGACGAGAAACCTATGAAACGGACAGCAGCTCGAGGCTGCAGGCCCTGCCGGAGTGGCTCGCGCTTTGGTCTTGGTTGTAGCGACTACACCTGCCTGCATCAAGCCCAGGGCTCTGCTAGATTACATACAGGTGACTAGTTATCCGCTTCGTCGGGACTCGTAGCTGGGATTCCCGAGATGACCACCAGGTGGCGGCAGGCGTTAAGCGTCAGGACTTGCCGCGCCCCGAGCAGCCCCGGTTGCCGGCAGGGGGTGATGCTGCTCTGCCAGGTGAGGTCCACCGGGTGTACCTACCTGCTCACCCTGCCGGGGGTGTCGGGACTGGGGATGGACGGTCCTGAGGCTTCAGAGGCAGAGGAAAGCGCGGAGGACCCTCACGGTCCTCATGTGTATGGTGCGCGGTCAACTCCGCTTCAGAAGCCTCAGAGGCAAACTGTCAATGAAGGGCCAGATGGTATAAAACTCCGGTTGCCTCTGACGCAGCCACGCAGCTCTGTCCTCGGGTGTGGCTGTGTTCTAGGAAATCCTTTTTATGGACACGAAAGTGCCAGTTTCACACAATTTCCATGTGTCTTGAAGCACGGTTCTTTTGATATTTAGAAAGACCATGGACGGTCTGGGGCGGGGGGCATAGCTCAGTGGTTAGAGTGCTCGCCTGGCAAGCACAAGGCCCTGGGTTTGATTCCCCAGCACCACACAAGCTGTGCGTAGTGGCGCATGTCTCTACGCCCAGACTCACAGCTGAGGAAAACTGGAAGTAACAAAAGAACCACCTAAAACGTAAAGTCAGTCTTAGCCCTTGTGCCACACAACGTCGCAGACGTGTCTACACTTGGCCACACCTGGCCACATTCTACACCTGCAGCCTCTGCTCATGTGGTTCCCCCCTCCTTGGGAAGCCCAGACCGTTTCACCTTTCACGACTCTGTTTAAATTCAACCTAATTGAGGTATCATCAATAGTTACGTAAAATTAAACACACCGATTTTAAAAGTAGAGTTCATGAGTTTAAAATATTTACACCCAGAGAACCACTGCCACAATCTAGATACTGGACAACCCTTCCCTCCTGACACTTGCCTCATGTTCTTCGAGGTTATTATGGTTTGGATCTGGAGTGTGCCCCCAAAGCCTCGTATTTGGATGTACTGGGGGTACCTACGGAACTGTGTGCTGTTGGGACGTGGGGCCTGCTGGAAGGGGCAGATGCTGGGGGCTTGACCTAGAGGGATTGTGTCAACTTGTTGAGGTTGGGGGGATGCCCAGGGTAGAGCTTTCAGGTGTGTGTTATAGATTTATTGACCAGGAAGTCAGGAGGGGCACCCATCCTAGGGTCTCAGCTGGCAGGTTGAATTAAGTAGGGGAAGGAAGAATAAACATTGTTACAGCTTTATATGTGAAAGGTCTGGCCCTGACTTAAGTCTCCAGACATGGACTGCCTCCTCCATCTGCAAGGCCCTGAAGAGTTTTTCTCTGACTAGATCTCCACCATGTGCTTCCACCGCTGTTGACACGAACAGACTGTGTGGGACGCTCCAAACCTGTGCAAAATAAGTTTTCCCTCCCACAATTGTGCAAAAATAAAATCTTCCTCCCTTACGTTGTGAATATCAGCTATTCTGTCCAAGCAACAGACAGCTAACTAAGACAAGTAAACCTTGATTTAAAAAACAAAACAAAACAACTCTCAGCAGGGCTCTAACCTCTGAGCCATGCCTTAGGGCCTTAGGGCCATCCTGTGCCTACCTCCTCCACTCCTGGCTCCTCCAGGTGTGGCTGGGGACCCACATCCTTGGCGCTCCTGGGTGCTGGCCAGAAATGCAGTCCAGCCACACCCCCAGCTGTGGAGTCAGTGCCCACAGTGGGGGCCTGTCAGCTCTGTCCTGAGCCATCCTTCCTGGGTAGGGTAGCGTGCCTGCGCCTTCCCTGCTAGGCTAGGAGTTGCTGGAGGCCAGGGTCGAGCTCAGTGCCCTCCAGCCCCCTCTCAGTCAAAGTTGAGTTCACAGAGGGGTAAAGGGTGGCAAGTAAGAGCTCTGGGGATCAGAGTTGAGGGGTGCTGCTGGTGGAATGAACAGGCCAGGGGCAGGGGAGCCCTGAACACTGGGCGTTTGGAGGTCTAGGTCTCTGTTCCCTCAGGCCTGCCCAAGTTTGCTCAGGAAGCATGGGCCTATTTGCATAATATTTGCATATGTTTTGCATCAATCTCCAATGCCCTGTCCTCCCCCCTCATACAGGCTGGATTTGGGGAGAAGAGAAACAGGACAGAGGGCTGGAGTCCTGGGGAGGCCCTAGGGCTGCAGGTGCCCATCTCTGGGGGAGGGAAGGGACCCACTGGGTTCCCTCGCCCCAAGCCCGGCACCAGTGGTAAGGCGCAGCAGCACCTGGGCTGGTGCCTTCCCCTCGACTTTGCTTCTCTGGCTCAGAATGCCCCGTCCCCTGTGTCGCTGTCGCCATCCGGCACCCCTGTGTTCACAGTACAGTATTACAGGATTCTCTGCAGCAGTGAGACCCAACGTTGGGCTAGGAGGCATAAGGAGCCCATGTTAACGCGGGGCCTGGGCACTCATGTCTCATTCCAGCACTTTGGGAGCCTGAAGCAGGGGGATTATAAATTCGAGCCCAGCTTGGGCACATGAGGACTTAGTGAGACCCAAAAATAAAAAAAATAAAACTGGGCTGGGAATGTAGCTCAGTATGAAGGCTACTGCTTGGTTCCCAGTATCGCAAAATAAAATGACATAGCCCACATTATATGAGGCCAGGCACACAACCACAAAAGCAGGCTTGCGAATGGAGAACGCAGGCTGTTAGAAGCTATTGGTCCCCCCTGGGGGGGCGGTTAGTGCCTAGAAGGGGGCCCAAAGGCCTCTGGGGGACTCACACTCGTGTGGTTTGTGCTGGTTACACAGGCAGGTTCACTCTGAAAATTCATTGGGTTGAACAGTGATTATATGTGTTTTTTTGAATCTGTTTTCTGTAGTACTGGGGATGGAACCCAGGGCTTCATGTGTACTAGATGAGCATTCTAACATTGAGCTACATGTCTGGTTGTATATGTACATTTTTCTGTTAAAAAATAATGGAAGAAGCCAGGCTGTAGCTTTTAAGAAGAGTCTCCCAAGCAAGGTCGTGGGCTGGGAGGCCTGCGCCATGCCTGTCCCCTCCCGTGGGCCTGAGGCGTTCAGGCCCCGGCTGCTTCGCCCTGCTGTGAGTTCTCCTTGCTTCATTTTCTTTCCTGCTGGACTGCGAGCTACTCGAGGGCGGGACTTGGCCTGTCCTGCCTGTGTCTCCTGACATGGCACCAGGCTCAGAGCAGGTGATTCCCCCACATCTCTAGGTCTCCCTGGTTACCTGGAAGTGGGTGGCCTGCAAGGTCAGCTTTAAATCCCCCCATGTCTGTCTATACACCGAGAAATGGGTCAGCAGTGACTGCCCAAGGAGAGGGGGGCACAGGGGTCCCCGGGTGGGGCCCCTCACTTCTGGGCCCTCAGCTCCCAGCCCCTCCCACTGCTGGTGCCCTGGCCTCTTGCTGTGGCTGTGCCCAGCGTCGGCCTTACCGCCCATGCCCGTGTGCCCACTCCTGATCTGAGGCTGCCTGCTCCCACAGAGCCCCCTCTGACGCCGTGGGAACGGGGGCATGGCCGGCTGCTCTGGAATTGCTCCCCCCGGCCCCTCCCTGCCCACCTAAGTTACAGGCACCTGTGAGCGGGCACACGGCTCCTTCCTCGCCATCTGGAACTTGTTGTAGAATGACTTTGGTGAAAAACCTGGACTTTCTAGCCTCAGTTTCCCTTTTCTGTAAAGCAGGAACACGATTTTGGCAGCTGTGAGGCAGATAAGTTAAAGGATGTGGCAGACCTTGGGACCAAAAAGAATGTGGAGCAGAGGCTGCTGGGAGGATGGTCTGTGGGGCCCACCGGCCTCTCTCAGCTAGGCAGGGTCTCCCTGTGGGGCGGGTGAGGGGTTGGAGCAGATTTCGGGGCTCTGGCCCTGGGTTTCCTGAGAGGCGGCTCGGGCTGCTGGGGAGAGGAGCACCGCTGGGCTTGGCCCAACTTGGTTCCCAGTGGCTGCAGGCCATTTCCCCCTTGTGCCTCAGTTGACCCTTTTGTAGAGGGGGTGGCTCAGGGCTCTGAGGCCCTCTCCATTTTATCCTATGTTAGACTCATGCTGGATGTCACTTTAGGGCTAGTTTCTAAATTTTAAACGTTGGGAGGCTTCCCCTGCTTGTCCAGGCTCCCAGCTTCTGAGCGTGGACAGAAGGGCCGGTGCTCTGGGGTCCTTGCGGGCAGCCGGGAAGGGCTGTTATCCCCCCCATGAACCCATTTCTACCCATTCTCCGCACCCTGGAGCCCAGTCCTGCAGGCCATGGAGTGAGTGCGATCCAGCGCCTTCCAGGATGGAGCCCAGGGCCATTCCTGCCCAGGACCCTCGGCTCCCGGCTGCCCAAGCCAGGGTCAGCCCTGCATACTGCTTTCACAGCTGCGGCTGGCTGGCTCACATGCTTGGGCAGGAGTTTTTCTTCTTTTGTTTTGGGAACTTGAGGCTTCAGAGGGCAAGTCTGAATTGGATTGGTGTGAGCTCACATGTTTACCCACAGCAGAGACTTAGGTCTTGGCATTCCCAGGGGTAGCCAGAAGTCTGGGCCTCAGGGACATGCCTGTGGAGGCGGAGGGGGTCCCTCCCACCTGGGGACCAAGTCCTGCCCTCTCCCTTGTGATACCCCCCATTTCTGTTGTCTCATTCTGATCTCAAGGGCCCTGAAGACCCTCCTCATCCCCAGAATGTCCACTCATCCTGAAGTCCCCTCGCTTTCTTCCCCACGCCTTCTTCCCCCAATCCAAGCCTATAGCGTCTCCTTCCTCCTACCCTCAAGCCTGCCGGGCCTTATCCCCTGGGGGCCGCCCCGAGCTGCCCATGGCCCCTGGCTTCCTATGTGGGCTGTGTCACCTCTGGTGCTGGGTGACACCCAGGCTGGTCTCCAGCTTGTGCTGGGACTCGGTGAAGTATTTTATGAACAGAGCCTGGCTCCCCTCCACCACCTTGTCTGGCTTTCTGGGCCCCCCTCAGTGCACCCTCTGGGTCCGGCGCAGGCTGGGTGGTGAGCCGCAGAGATGTGTGATCAGCTCTTACAACCAGGGGCTGTGCGGCCTGTCACGATTCCTTCCCTGGAGCCTGACAGGTCACCCTTAGCACAAATTTGGTCTGAGGAGAGAAAAGCAAGAAGGCCCCTCAGGGACCACATGCCAGCTCCTACTCCCTTATAGATGAGGAAACTGAGGCCCAGAGAGGGGTGGTGGCCTGTCCCAAACTATGGGCCCAGGCTGGCGGCCTGGGAACATGTCCTGGGACCCTCTCCAGGAAGGCCCGAGCCAGGCTGAGGTGTGAAGTCAGATCTGGGGTCAGCACACGCATAGTGGTAACTGGCTTGTTGGGGTTTCCGCCCTTCTGGCCCCCATCTTCGCAGCAGGGAAGACCACCCTGTGCTCATCTTGCTCCACCTGGCTCAACTGAGTTTCCCAGAGCCAGCAGAAAGGTAGGGCAAGAGCAAGTCTGAATTGGCCCACGTTTGCCGGGAGTCCCAGCCGGCCCTCCCTGCCCTGGGGCCCTGGGAGCAGGAAGTGACTCCACACCCCAAATCCTCTCGCCTTCCCTCCCCACTCCACCCACACACTCAGCCTGGGGCCCAAACATGGCAAGGAGCCAGACCCTCACCCTCTGGCCTTGGTAACCAAGGCACAACACCCAACCCTGGAGACTGTTTGTCCTGCCAACGCCACTCCCCAACCTGGGCTTGCATGCTCAGCTGGGCAGAAGCCGGGCTGGGGTGGGGCAGAGGGCACAGGGCTCATGGTCTGAAGCCTCTTCCCTAGCCTCCCAGGAGCTTTCCAGCCCAGGACACACCAAACTGTGGTCTTGTCACCCACATTCTTAGAAGGAGGAGAAGGGTGGCGGTGGGGGGCCTGGGCTGGAATCCCCCTCTGGGGGAGGGTGGCCTAGGAGTTCTGTTTACTGGCAGGGAGGAAAACCAGTCCCAGCCTCCTCGGAGGGTTCTGCTTTCTTGTTCCTGGGCTAGAGTGTGGCTGCCTTGGCATCATGTTGGGGGCTAGCTGGGTGGGCAAGCAGCAGGCTGTCAGGCTTGGGGAGGCTGAGACACCACCAGGTGGAAAGGACAGGTTTTCTGACCTTCACTGTCCTGCGGTTTCCATGTACCAGGGCGGGGATTCTGGGCCTGTGGATGTCTTGGCTATAGGGAACCCCTATCTCGGTTAAAAACATGGCCTGAAGCTGCAGGGAACACCTGGCCTTGAGTAGAGGTCCAGCTCCTGTCCACACTGGGTCGCACAGAGGGCTGTACTCTGGCATTTCTGCAGCATGGGCTAAGCAGGCCCATGGGGCCAGGAATGGCCTCCCAGAGGGGGAATCCTACCTCCCCTGAGAGTACTTTCCCTGAACTAGGGGGGCCTCCCTCAAGTTACCAGGCTTGGCTAAAGCCACGAGTAATTTGCTTCCCAGTAAATGCTTCCGGGTGAAGTCCCAGCCTCACAAAGAACTCTGTAGCCTGCACCTGCCCAGTTGTAGGGGCCGTAGAGCGGTGGGGGGCAGGGGAACCAAAGCTCTGAGAAAGGTCAGAAAAAGGACGACTCCCGTGCTTGGTGGCTCTGGGCCTTGAGCAGATCACTACTCAGAGCCCCAGCTCCTGTGACTTTGGGCACCACCAGCTGTGCAGGAGAGGGTGACCCCTGCCAGTGTCCCTGCTGCTCCCCTGTTCAGTCCGGGTGGGCCGGTAGGCAGGTGGGGTGGCAGGGACTCTCCTGCTGAGGCTGCAGCTTCCAGGCACCCAGGCTGAGTCAGCGCCCTCGGGTGCCAAGGGGTGGCAGCTTTCCCAGGGCCAGTCAGGGCGGCATTGCATTCCTCCCAAGCGGTGTGGTGCGTCTGGGCTTGGTCAGCCAGGTGTGCTGTGTCCCGCCCCAGCCCCCACCCGCCTGTCAGCACCCAAGCCAGATCAATGCTGCTTTGTCAGGAGTGTGGCTGGCCCTGGCGGCACCTGCCCCAACGGGTGTGGGAACTGCTTGCCTTGCATGTCCGTGCTGGGTGGGGTGCGGGCTGGAGAAGACGACCTGCTGGAGCTCCCACAGTGGCCAGGACCACGGGTGCCCACTCCTCGCTACCCTCCACCCCCCACTTTGTGGTGGTTCTGAGGATTGAACCCAACGCTTTCCGCACTGAGCTGCACGCCCAGCTCAGTGTTTGGTTTTGGTTTTGAGACAGGGTCTTGCTAAGTTATAAAGTTGCTGGGCCTGAACTTGCCATCCTCCTGCCTCTGCCTCCCAGAGGGCTGGGATTACAGGTGTGTGCCATCTGGCCTGGGCCTCACACATCCCCTTTCGCCTCTGCGCTTGGAGAGCTGGAGGCTGGAACCCAACACAGTCTGCTTTGGGAACTTGGGTGACCTTGTTCCTGGCTCAGTGGGTGCTGGTGGCAGAAGACAGGGTGTCCTGAGAGCTGTTATGGTGGGCAGAGGCTGGGGAGAGCAGGAAGGCACACTCTATCTGCTGCCCCTGTCTAGGGGGCCTTTGTCCTAGACAATCTGCAGCTCTGGGTGCCAGGTGGTCCTGGAGCAGAGGCTGCCCCAGCTACCAGCATCTACCACCCTGGCCTGGCTCCTCCTCACCCCCGCTGGGCTGTGTGCACTGGTGTCTGGACCTGGGAGGGATCTGTGTGGTGACTGGTCAAAGTCAGTCTCCACCACTTACTTGCAGTGACATTCTTCCTACAATCTACTTCCGCTCTCTGGGCCTCAGTTTCCGTTCCTGTGAAGTGGGGATAAGAATCTCCTTTCCCTGCCAACGTCCTTGGGTACTTGCTGGGAAGAATATGACCTTTGACTGAGGAAATGCTTGGGATCTGATGGACTGACTAGTCTGTCATTCTTTGAGGTCGGGCCAGGCTCTGGCTGGGGCGGGGAAGGGAACCTCATGAGGGACTTAGGGACTGTGCCCGGTGTTTGAGCCTACCTTCTGCTTCTGGAGCCCACGTCAGCAGGCTGTGAGGTGCCCATCGCCTCCTTGACACCGGTTCTGAGTCCTCAGCAGTTTTGGGCACAGCCAGTGGCACCTAGGCTGGGCCTCTCTGTCATGCCTTTGTCTTGTCAGGGCCAGGCTAACTCCTGGGAACCTGTAGTGGCCCAGGGCGGGTCCAGGGTGGTCAGGCTGCAAAAATCACGTCTCGGGTGGGAACCAGTGGGGCCTGGCCCTAGGCCCATAGTGGGCGTGGGAATCCTGTCCTGCATGGGAGGTCAGGAAGGGTGACAGCAGGGCTGTGGGAAGAGAGGCTGAGTGACAAGATGGGAGGACACAGATGGGGCCTCAGATGTCTCACGCAGCCTCCACGGAGAGGCCTGCGGGAGCTGGGGTACAGAGAGCCGAGTAGGTGCTGTCCCTGGCCCTACTCAGCCTGTAGCTCAGCAGTGGCAGGCAGGACTGGCTGGGAATGACCGGACTGAGGAAGGGACCCCTCAGCTCCTCCTCTGGGGACAGTATCTCTCTGGCTGAGCTCTAGAACTGGCATTCTGGGGTGACCCTGTTTCTCAAAAAAAAAAAAAAAAAAATCTCTCTTTTTTTGGGACAAGGCCTCATTCTGTCGTTTAGGCAGTCCTGAAATCACTATGTAGCCCCGGATGGCCTCAAACTCACGGCAGTCCTTCTGCCTCAGCCTCCCGAGTGCTGGGATTATCACACCCTGCTGATGTGGTGCTGGAGAGTTAAACTCACGGCCTTGTGATTGCTAGGCATCTGCTTTAACCTCTGAGCTATATTCCCAGCCCCCCAGGAAATTTCTAGGGATCTTAGCTGCCTTCTATGTCTCCTGCCCAGACACTCAGGGAAAGAGATCAGCCCTCTGTCCTGGGGTGGTACGCTGGCAGAGGGGGAGAGCGCCTTGGCCCTGTTGCTTGGTGTGTCCTGGTGGCCCGAGGTTGAGGATGGTGCAGCGTCTGCATTTGTGTGTGTACACATGTGTGCAGGTGTGTGAGCATGCATTTATCTTGGGAAAGAGGACTCCTGGGGGCGTTCAGCCTGGGGTCCTGTAGCTGGATTCTAAACTCTGAAGGATTCTGGGAAATGGTGCTGAGAGCCAGGCCCAGGGCAGTCTGGGAAACTGTGGGAACAGGAGAGAACAGGTTGGAAGGGAGAGGCTGCAGCTGGAATGTTTGGGCTGGAGGAGTCCCACCCTCCTCCTCCAGGAATAAGCCCTACCCGGGGAGCCAGCAGCCAGCCTCTCTCCAGCTGTCCCCAGCACTGTGCTTCTGGATGTCCTCAGGAAGGAAGCCCCCATTTCCTTCCTGGCATCCCCCACTCCCTCACTCTTTGCTGTGCTAGGCCCAGCTGACCCAGCTGGGGTGGGCTGTCGGGGAGACATTGGTAACCTCCTGAAGCTTCTCGGGATGCTGTGTGTTTCTGGCCCTTTGTACCGACCTTACAGGGGCTCACTCTGACAAGTTAGGAGAGGACACAGCTGTGCCTGAGAGAGGGCTTCTCTGAACCCGTGGGTGGGTTTCTAGGTCAGCTCTGCTCCCCAGGGTGAGGGCTGAGAACCACCTGCCAGGCCCAAGTTGCCAGCTTCTGTGGAATAGTTTTGTCCTATGTTGTTTTGCACCTGTGTCCTTCAGGACCAAGGCCGTGGTCCTGAGCATGGCATGCAGAGCCTCTCCGGCTGCCCTTGTCCACCTCTCCAGGCTCAGTTCCTCCCAGCCATCTCCACTTATCTGAGAGGTCCCACTCTTCCCTAGGGTGCCAGACCCCTACGAACCCCAGGTTTCTCACATGCCACTCACCCTGCATGCATGTACCTACATGTGACTCTAGTTAGTACCAACTCTGCTCAGTCTCCTGCTTGAGCTTTCCTGCCTCTTGGGCCATGTCAAGGGCCTCTCTTGGGTGCCGGTCTCCTCAAACCTTCAGGGTACTGACTGAAATCCAGGTTCTCCCAAGACCAGGGCCCACCAGGTGTGTTCCTCTTGCGTCCCCAGGCCAGATCTCCCTCATGCAGATGAATTAATGAAAGAGTACAGGAAGTTTGGGGGATTCCTCTGAGGCCTGTGGACCTGCACGGGGCTCTGATGTAATCCTGGCCCTGATCCTGCTTGTCCCAGCCTGAGGAGAAACATTCCCTTATCCTGGGGTTGGGGTGTCTTTGGAAGATTCTAGAAACTGCTCTTGGGATCAGAGAAGGTAGATGTCTCCTCTCCCTTGAGAGGATGATGAGTGGTTAATGGGTTAGAGTGGCAAAGGTGGCTGTGTGTGTGGAGGCTTCAGAGTATGAGCACAGGCGAGGCGTGTGAGTGTGGAAGTGTGCGCAGGTGTTACTGAGTGTGAAAGGATGAATGTGTGAATCTGTTGGTGTGACTGCGTTCATGAGGGTGTGGATGACTGTGTATGAATTTGTGAGCGTATGAGAATATGTGGAAGTCTGTGAATGGTGTAAATCTGTGAATCTGTGTAAATGTATGAGCTGGATGTGTCTGAGAGCGTGAATGTGTGAGCTGTGTGTGTGTGAAGGTGTGTGTGCATGAGTTTATGAATGTGACAGTCTGAACATGTGATTCTGCGTGTCTGAACACGAATGTGTATGAAGAGCGTGAGTGTGAATGTGCGTGTGAGCTGTGTGTGAGCCCTGTGGGAATATGCAGGTGAGCTGTGTGTGTGTGTGTCTTGTCCTGCAAGAGTGCAGACCCCTAGCCCAGGATATAGTAGGAACAGTTGGGTCCAGGTGCCCTGTCCCCAAGGCCACTGTCACTGCTAGAGAACTCAAAGCTACCTGTAAGTCCTGAGAAGGCCTAGAAAGATCTACTCAAAGCGGGGAGTACTCTTCCACTTTCTACAGAGAGTGCAGAGCCAGCTAAAAAAAAAATGGAATAGGGTCAAAATAATATTGACGAAATATGCACAGGATTTAAGAATAAAGATAGGGCAAACACCTGTGAGTTGGGTCCACCACCCAAATTCAGACATTTTTTCACTGATGTGTGCCCCTCTCAAGCCCCCACGGCTCGACGTCACCACCAGCCTGGATCTGGAGTTGTTACTCCTTGCCTTTCCCAGCAAAAAGCTGAAGCCGGTTCCTGCGAAGCCCCATGGGAAACAGAGACTCTTCCCTCGCGCGAAGCGGCCCAGAACAGCTCAGTGCTGCCCTCTGGCGGCGCGCGACGCGAGCTTCCTCCGGCCAGAAGGAGCGCCGGGCTCGCCGGATGCGGCGCGGAGGACGCAGCCACGTGCGCGCGGGCAGCGCGGGTAGGAGTTCGCGCGCAGGTCGCGCACGGAAGTGTGCGCGCGGGGTGTCTTGTTCTTGGTTGCTTCGGGCTCCCCGAGGGTGCCGCGTCCTGGGTAGCATGTCCAGCAGCAGCCGTGTTCCCGAAGGTCTTAGCAGCAGGAAAGGGTGGTCCCTGCGTGGAGGGTCGCGCCTCAGGGACTCAGCCGCACGGCTGGGAGGTTTTGGGGTGAGCGGCTTAAGGGAGGGACTCAAAGGGGTGGGGACCAGCGTGAGGCAGGAGCATCGGGGTGCAGGGGGAGAAAGGCGTGGCTTAACGGACCACTCTGGAGGACGGGAAGTAGACTCAGTGGCTCGGCCAGGCTTGCTTGCTTTGGGGATCAGGGCCGCCAGGGACCCCAGAGTGAGGAGCGTGAGTTGAATCCAGCCTCTGAAAGGGAAAGGGGCCCGAAAAGCGCAGGAGGAGCAGGGCGCCTCCCGGGACCGCGCGGCCCCGAGTGGCCGGCGGAGGGCGCTCCTGCCACAGAGTTGGGGCGCTGGCTGCCCGGGCGGCGGGGCCGTGCCGTTCTTGGAAAGCGGCAGCGACTTGTAGCCCGATGGGGGCGTTGTGGCTTCTCCCTTGGGAGCCACCAGAGATCGGAGGGCGAAGAGGCAGTCTCACGAAGAAGGGTGGGGACTCCATAGTGTTCTCTTTCTCCCAACTCCTGTGCCCTGGTCAGGCGCTGCTTTGGTCAGGGTTCCCGTCCCCGTGTCCCCAGGTGGTGACCTTGAAACCGCCTTAAGAATGGGACAGCCTCCCTTCCACTTCTCCCCATCCCGTCGCCTGTCCTGGAGGACCTTCCCGGGCCGCAGGGTCTGTCAGGGCCAGTCTGGCCTCTAGGGGGAGGTCTTCCTCCCCGTGCCCTTCCCCAGCCCGCCTTTGGGCTTTACACCCGCGATCTCAGGACCAGATGAGCCTTTGATATTCTGCTACAAGGTTGGGGCTCCCAGGCGGCTGGCAGGTGACTGTGGCCACTGTCTGCCAGCTGCTGGGGGCACTGAGGGAGGAGGAAAGCCCTTCTTCGGTGGTGAGTCTCTCCCCTACTCGTGACATCACCCGGCAGAGGCGCCTGCGCCTGGAACTCAAGCCGTTCACTTACTGTTTGTTCATATTCTGCCCCTAGTGAGCGCTGTTTGTTGATTGAGTCTTTTCCTGAGGAGGAGAGGAGGCGGCAGCGTGTCTCTTCCCACGCACGAGGAGCAGACAGGTAAACAAGCTGTGACAGCCCAGGGTGATGCTGCTCCAAGCCCACTCTTCCTTCTGCTCCCCACTCCTACCCACTGGCGTCATTACCCATCCACCTGCTCAACCAGAAAGTAGCGTCAACGCGCTGCCTCAGGGTCTCTCCCTACCCCCGACCTGTGACCCTCCTGGCCGCTGGCTTGCCCTCATTCCTGTCTGGCACTTCGGCCCTGGGCTGGCTGTAGACCCCTCTGGATGTCACGTTCCCCCTGAGGGGAGCCCCTTCCTCTTGCTACGGAGGCTTGGATGGAAGAGAAGGAATTCGCCCTTGTGACTGGAGTGGGCTGTCTGTATGGATAAAAGGCTCATAAATAAGACCAGGAAACCAAAGAGCACCTGGGGAAGTGCCTCGCAAGGTGTCTGCTGCGGATTGACTCTCGTACCCCGTGAAAAAGCCCGCACCAGCCAGCAGCAAGAGGACCCCAGGGAAGGATGGGCAAAGGGGGTGGGGGTTGCTGGTTTACCAGAACAAGAAAGAAATGAGGTGATCCTGAGGAGAAAGGAGGCTCCATCTCACTTGGGATTGAAGAGTGGAAAGTAGCCGGGCCAAGCGAGGTGCGCTTGTAACCCCAACACTGAAGGAGGCTGAGGCAGGAGAGTCACAAGTTTGAGTCTTGCCTGGGCGACTTAGCAAGTTAGTGAGATTGTCTCAAAATAAAAATAAGAAAGATTGGGAGCTGGTCCCAGAGGCCAAGACCTGTGATGTCAGCGCTCGATAAGAGGCTGAAGCAGGAGGATGCCAAGCTTGAGGCCCAGCTAAACAATTTAATGACTTAGTGAGACTCTGTCTCAAAATAAAAGAATACAAATAGTCTGCGGATGTAGCTCAGTGTGAAGATCCTGGCTCCTTCGCCAGTACCACAAAAGAAAGAAAATTATAAAGGAAAAAAATGAATGGAAATTGATACCTCTGAGAAGGAGTTTCAACCCTAGAAAAGATACACAGTGAAACACAGCAGGGGCAACAGTCAGACTTTATTGGCTCCCGGTGCTTCTAGAAGGTTGAAGGGAACGTTGCGCCCATTCGTGGTTAGTGGAGACGACATCTGTAGGTCTTCTCAGATTTTTATTTCAAATATACAGAAAAGTAGAAAACAAACTCCCATATACTTGCCACTCGGAGTCAGTAATTAAAACGTACCATCTTTCTGTAATAGCTCCTGTCTGTCCTGCTGTCGTTGATGGCAGAAGTTAGACTGTTTTATTTATTTATAAATTCATTTATTCAACTGATGCTTCCTGAGTCCCTACTATAAGGCTCTCCCATTCTGGCACTGGGATGCCATAATGAATAAAACACAATAAGGTAAAACAGACAAAGTGTTTCTATTTTTGTGCTTGTGTTTTAGTAGGCAAACAAGTGAAATGTATGACTTGAGTAAGAGTAGCGCCATCAAGATTAAGCATAATGAGGTAATAATTGATGGAATAAAAGGCAAAGCAGACGGTGAACATCTCAGGATATATATTTATTTTTTGAGACACGGTCTCATTTTGTAGGCCAGGCTGATCTTAAACTCCCTATGGAGCCCAGAGTAGCCTTGGACTCACGGCAATCCTGCCTCAGCCTCCTGAGTGCTGGGATTACAGACATGTGCCAACATGCCTGGCTTATGTGATGCTGGGGAATCGAACTCAGAGCCTTGAGCTTGCTAGGCAAGTGCTTTAAAAGCTGTGATATTTCTTCAGCCCCTTGACTATTTTAAAGCAAACTCTAAATATTTTTTTGTTGTACTCCGGAAGACAACTTGCCAATAGTTATCAAAATGAAATGTATGTGGTGATACTCACCTGTAATCCCAGCTCCTCAACAGGCTGAGACAGGAGAATTGCATGAACCGAGGAGTGTTAGACTCTGTCTTAAGAAAAAGATTTTATGCTTTAACCTATGAATCCTGCTTCTGCCAATAAAATCTCCCCTAAAGTTATATTTGCAAAGTTCAGCTATGCTCTATGTTCAAGGAGGCTTATAACACTGTTGTTTGTAGAGAAAAAAGAATCCTGGAGCCTCAAGAAGTGGTTAGAGGAGAGGGGTGAAGAAGTTACAGCTTACTATCACAATGAATTAAAGGACGTAGCTGGGCCCAGTGGCACAGGGCTCTAACCCCAGCACTCTGGGAGGCTGAGGCAAGAGAATCACAAGTTTCAGCCCATCCGGGCCATTTAATGTCTGAGTCAGATCCTGTTTCAAAAGTCAAAAATCAGAAGTGAACTAGGGAGATAGCTCAGTGGGAATGCTTTGAGTTCAACCCCTAGTATGCCCAAGAAAAAAAAATGAAGTAAGTTTGGCATGGTGGGACACACTTACAATTCCAGCAATCAGGAGGCTGAGGCAGGAGGATCTTGAGTTTGAGCCAGCTTGGGCAGTTTAGGGACTTAGTGAGGCTCTGTCACAAAACAAAAAACAAAACAAAACATGCAGTGGCTCCTGGAGAGAGACCTGGAGGGAGACCTGGAGAGAGACGGTTCCCAGCTGGGGCGTGGTGCAGTGGTGGAGTACCCGCCCGCGCAGCCTGTGTGAGGGCCTGAACGGGATGCCCTGATGTCACAAACGACAGAACAGGATGGCTTGGATGACGTCCACATTCTTCTCCATCCTTCTGTGGTGATTTCTGCTCCAGCCCTGATCCAGTCACTTCTCACACGCCCTGTGACTTAGCTCAGAGAGTCCCGAAATGGGTCTCAAGGAGCCCGGGTTCTACATGCTCCTCCTGGGAGCAGCCTCATGTCCAGGGATGTTCAGGAGAATCACGTGCACCTAGCTTTGTCAGACTCTGCATGGAAACAAGCAGTCACAAGCAGTAGGCCAAGCAAACTTTGCTTGGTCCTCTGGGCTGTGGCCCATGGTTCTTGGCTTTGACCCTCAGGAACACCACATGGGCCCCTTCTATGGCACATCGGGGGTCAGAACTTCTGCTCTCCAGGATCTGCCCTGTCCCTTCCTGAGCTTGGGCAGCCCATGTCCTCCCTTGCTCCCTTTACATCGATTGAAACACTGGCCCCGAAGGGAAGTACCATGTTGCAGTCTCAGGGCCTTTGCATTAGCTGTTACCTCGGCCAGGAATGACGTCTTCCTTGTACATGGCTGGCTGGTTTTTCCCATTTTTTTTTTTCTTTTTGCAGTACTATGGATTGAGCCCATGGCCTTCACACTGAGCTACATCCCCAGCTAATTTTTACTTTTTAATTTTGAGACAAGATCTTACTAAATCACCAATTTGCCCAGGTTAGGCACGAACTTGTGTTCCTCCTGCCCCAGTTCCCCGGAGTGCTGGGATTATAGGCTTGCACCACCCCACGTGGCTTGCTTTCGTCCTTAATTCAATAAACACTTAGCTCTTTTTTTTTTTTTTTTTTTTTTTTGGGACAGGGTCTTGCTCTGTGGTCCAGGCTGGTTCTGAATTCACTTCAAAGCCCAGGCTGGCCTTGGACTCAAGGCAATCCTCCTGTCTCAGCCTCCCAAGTGCTGGGATTACAGATATGCGCCACCACTCCCAGCTTATGTGGTGCTGGGTAATCGAACTTGGGTACTTAGCGCTTGGCTTAGCGCTTGCTCAAGCGCTTTAACCGCTGAGCCATTCCTCCAGCCCCCCCTGCCCCCCTTAGCTCTTGGTAGGTCAGGGTCTTCTCTGGGTCCCCCAAACCAGAGTAACCCCTTTGTATTTCCCTGGAGAACGCATCAGTCTCTGGTTGTCTCCCCATCGGAATGTCGGCTCCCGAAGGGCAAAGCCGTTGGTCGAGTTTATCACCGTGTTCCCAGAGCTTGGCATAGCCTCCTTACAACACCCTTGTCCCGTAGCATTCCTGTGGCATCCTCCTGGAAGTGCTGACCCAGCCACAGGCCCTGGGTGCTCCCCAGACACACCGGGCACCTTCCCACCTCTCCCTGGACCGCTTCCCACCTGGCCTTCTCAGCCCGGCCAAGCCCTGCCCTGGCTGTGACAGCCAGCTTCCCCATCCCTCCCTCCGAAACTGTCGCCAGTGGCCTGGTCTGGCTGAGTCTGTCCTTCCCGTGTTCTCCTCCTGTGCTGGGACATGCAAATCTTGATCAGTGCACAGTACCATTGTGCAGGGATCAACCGTGTGTTTGTCTGTCGCTTCCCGTCTGCTCTCACAGAGGGCAGGGCTCCGCTGACTCAGTCCTGAATTCTGAGCACCCAGCCCAGTGACAGCCTCACAATGAATGTGGTGAGTGGGTGCTGAACGAAGTCCAGCTTTTGGCCTCTCACTGCCTGCACCCACTCAGCACCCATAGGTATGGCGCAGCCCCCAAGGAGCCTGCAGAGTGGCCCAGACTTGGACTGAAAGGCGTTCTTTGGTTGTGAATGACTTTTTCATTCCAAAAGGAAACCAGAGCGATAGTCTAGTGATTCTAACAGAAGTGAGCGTGGCTAACCCTCGTGGAGTCAGAGCGGAGGGGGGTAGATGCGTGGGGGAAGGGGCGTGTGCTAGTTTGCTGGTGCTGCTCTAATAAATTACCACATGCTTTGGGCTTCAAGTGACACCTGCTTATTCTTTTATAGTTCTGGAAGTCAGTAGTCCAAAATAGCATTTTTGGGGCCAAAGTCAAAGTATCAGCAAGGCTGATTTCTTCCTGAGGCTCTGGAGACTCTGTCTCTGCCTTCTCCAGCTTGAAGAGGCAGCCGCACCCCTTGGCCGACGGCCTCACTTACTCTGACCTCTGCTCATCTGACACTCCTCTTTCCTTTTTTTGGTGGTACTGGGATTGAACCCAGCATTTCCACACTGGGCTACATCCTCAGCTCTAATTCATTAATTAATTTAAGAGACAGAGTCTTGGTCAGTTGCTAAGGTGCCTGGGCAGGACTCAGGCTTGCCATCCTCCCACCTCAGCCTCCCAGAGTGCTGGGATCACAGGAGTGTACCACCATGCCTGGAACCCCTCCCTCCTCTTCAGCGTCTGGGGTTACATTGGAATCACATTTGCCAAGTTTCTTTGCCTTATGGTGTGTCTCCCCAGGTTCTGGGGACTAGGACGGAATGTTTGGGGTTGACAGATGAGGAAGGGGCCCGGCCACGTTGGGAGCCACTGTATGGCCCGCCCCCCCTCGAGAGTACCACTTGTTACTCCTTCAGACCCCATGCGGAGTTGGTGACGCAGGTCTAGTTTGTTCCTTCTTTCTTTCTTTTTGCTTGTTTTTGAGACAGGGCCTCACTCTGTAGCCCAGGCTGATCCAGAACTCACTCTTGAGCCCAGGCTGGCCTTGGACTCATGGCAATCCTCCTGCCTCAGCATCCCGAGTGCTGGAATTACAGGCGTGCACCCCCACACCCAGTTAATGTGGTGCTGGGGAATGGGTACTTAGTGCTTGACGTAGCACTTACTAGGCAAGTGCTTTAACCGCTGAGTTGTAGCTGATACTTGCCCAAGGCCATGCAGAGTCTGGACAGACGGGTCCCCAGGCTCTTATACTGGAGAGTTCTGAGCTCTTGCTGTGACATCTTCCAGATGGGATCACAGACAAGGCAGTACCTGACCTTGGAGCTTGTAGATGAGGTGGTAGTCAGTGTTGCTCCTCCATTAAAGCTTATTGAGAAAAGTGTATCAACCTGGCATATAAATGACATGGCCCCGATCCCTGTGATTGAGGCCATGGTCTGCAGATGTTTAGCAGGAGGAAGCTTCCGCCTAGCTGGCTGGGCAGCTCAGTTCCAGGGATAGAGGGACAGGCCTTCGTGGGACAGCTGGGGGCAGAGTGGTCGGTGTTCCCGGGGCCCAGGCCCCTGCCAGGTCTCCTGTTAGGTGCTTTAAAAGCATGGGTGCCCTCTCCTGGCCTCACTCCCTGCCCCGTCCCCTGGCCTGGCCCTCCTTCCCTGCTCTTCCTCCTGTGGTCTCCTCTCCTGGCTCTTCTCCTTCTCTTGGTCCTGACGTCCTGGTCCTCCTCTTGTTTCCTGTCCTGGTCTTGCTCCCTGGTTGTCCTGTTCTGGTCCCCTTCCTCTGGTTCCAGTCCCGGTCTACTTTCCCTTGTCCTCCTGCCCTGGCTCTCCCTCCCCTAGTCTTCTTAATTTTCTCAGGGTCCCCTGGGTCTTCCTGTGGCTCTCTCTGCCCTGCCTTTCTCCTGTCTGGCAGGCTTGTGGGTCACAGTATGGGGTGCCGGGTGGTCAGTGCCAGGATGGGAACCAAGAGGCCCTGCCACCCGCAGGCTGGTGGGTGAGGTAGTAGGAGACCTAGCGTCCCAAGGCTTACATGGGGAGAAAGCCTCTGCCCCTTTGTTCCTGAGGGGGAGGCTGGCAGTTTCTCAGGGAAGTATCCAGCCTGGAGGGGCAGACAGCCTCTTTCCAGGAGCCTGGCCACACTTGCCCTGGGGGAAACCACTTAAGAATTAAAATCAGGTACAAATGAGCATGAATTAATAGGGAGCACCCAGTCTCCGCAGGGCACAGGAGGCCGGGAACAGTGGGGCCTGGTGTTGCAAGGGTGGAGCTGGCTTCTGGGGCACCTCGGCAATCGGGTGGGAGGATAGCCCTGGGCCTGGGCCAGGGTTGCTGACCTCTTCCCCTCCCGGTGGCAGAAGTCTCAGAGAAGTCAGAAGCAGGAGGGAGGGGCTGGAAGAACCCTTCAGCGGTTAAAGCACTTACCAGTAAGCGTAAGTACCTGAGTTCGATTCCCCAGCACCACACAAGCTGGGTGTGGTGACACATGCCCGTAATCCCAGCGCTGGGGAGGCAGAGACAGGAGGATCGCCGTGAGTCCGAGGCCAGCCTGGGCTCCATAGTGAGTTTAGGACCAGCCTGGGCTACAGAGTGAGACCCTGTCTCAAAAGAAAACACAAAAACAAAACAAGAAGAGGGAAGGAAAGAAGGAGGAAGGGCAGAGAGAGAAGGAAGGGGAGAGGGAGGAGAAGAGAAGGGAGAGAAGAGTAGAGGACAGAGCCATCTGGTGAGGCTGCGGTGGGGAGCAGCCAGATTCCCCAGTGGCCTTGGTTCTCCCCCAGCATCCCTCCCTCCCTCCCTCCCTCCCTCCCTGTTGCCCTTCCTTCCTTCCCTGCCCCGTCCTCCTGCCCCCACCTTCGCTGTGCATTCTGGCCTGTAGGCCAGTTTTGGGGACAGGGCTTTGGATCTCTGAGGTGGTGGTGCCTGCAAGCGTGGGTGTCACCAAATGTCTGTGTGGTGTCTTGGGCCCTCCTCAGTCATAGTTCCTGGAAACAGGTCAGAGGGAGGTAGCTGGGCAGGACAGAGAGGCTGAGGCTGTTTGTCCCTGGGGAGGGAGCCCTGGGGGCAGTGCTGGAGTTAGCCCGGGCCGCTGTTCAGACTAAGAGGGGACTGATAGGGCTGTGGCAATGTGGCCCATTGGAGGCCATGGGGAGGCGGAGGGTGCGGCTCTCTTTGGAGCCTGATACAAACCATTAGTGGGTGGATCTGGGCGGGGCACTGGGGCCTCAGGACACGGGCCAGGAAACAGAAAGGAGGAAGAGGAGGATTCCACCAGAGGGTGGGGTGGCCAGGTGGGGCGCTTTGGAGAGAATGCCTGGTCACGGGTGGGGACTGCTGGGTAGGGGACCGTGAGCTCCTGGCTGGACCTGCCCATTCCATCAGGTGCTCGCCGATGAGGGGCTCAGTGACTCAGGGGTGACTGGAGGAGAGCTGCTGGGGCCCCAGTGGCAGGAACTTGAGGGTGGGGTCCTATCTTCATTATTCAAGCTAAGGTTCCACCTGGGAGCCTGCCTCAGGCTCTGAGCCCTCTCTCTCCCCTAATCACTGGACGCTGGCCCTTTCCTGGGGCGGGGAGATCGGTACCCATGTTCTCCTCCTGGGATGGGGTCTCCACTCCTGCCACTACTAGGTTTCATGACCGTTAAAGCTGTACAAGCCCTTACGGAGCACCTGCTGCGTGTGTGCTGAAGATGAGCGGCCTGTATCCGAACATCACAGGATACGAGGCCTCCAGATCATTGTACACCCTGCGCTCACTGTTGCTATAACCAGGAAGAGCAGATACATCTGGCCTCCCCTGGCCCTGCCCTGCTCAAATGTGACGTGCAGCTTGTCCGAGCCCCATCCTAGAGTTTGCTAAGCCCTCTCTGGAAGGGACACCAAGGGCTTCAAGTGAGGATTAGGCCTGGGATTGACACACAAGGCCTTCCTGTCTCCTCAGGGCCTGCTCTTGGCTCTGTCTCCCTCCCCTGCCTGATGCCAGCCAGCGACCTCCGGAGCTGGAGTGGAGGAACCACTTGGGTCCTTCCCTTCTTTTCCTCTTCACCTTCTTTATGGGCCGAGCTGCTGATGGCTGTGGGGGTTGCAGGGCCGCTCCCTGCGGAGGTGGAGGACAGGCCCAGGCAGGAGGGCTCAGCCCAGGCGACCTCTGTGCGGCCTTGCGGTCGGCTCCTGCCAGCCCTTGCCTGGCTACAGGCCTGGCTCTGACACTGCGTTGGACTGCCCGGCTGTTGCTGACAAGTATTCGTGCCTTTGTTTCCTCATGGTGGTGTTGTGAGGATCTGGGAGACATGTCGAGGTCTTCTTAGCTACATACTCCAGAGGGCCAGGGGATCCCACTGCCATCTGCGCTGTGATTGTGATGCCTTTCCACCCGGGCAGGGAGCAGATGGGAGGCATTGTAGGGGGGTAAGGTCACAGGGACCTGAAAGTCACTGGCTCCCAGGGAGAAACGAAGAAATAGGGAAACTGAGGCCCCAAGAGGAGCAAGCCCAGGGCAGGAGGGCTGATGTCAGGGGTGAGAGAACATGTGGAGCCTGATGGTGGTCGTGGGCCATGAGGACTTAGTGATTTTGGAGGGAGGAAGAAGGTTAATAAAATCTCTGCTCCTGGAAACTGGGCCTCAAGGCTAACAGGGAAGAGTAGGGTATTACTGTTCTCCCCAGTTTCTGAGGGAATCTGGAAAATACATCTGTCAAGCTCTGAGAAAACCAGAGGCCAGGTAGGGTTGGGGCTGGGTCTCTGAGACCAGAGGGCTAGGGTGTCGGCCCTATCAATACCCTGCACCCAAGAAAAGTCGGTGTAGGGGGGTGGGGGAGGCCACCGAGGCCCAGGAGGCGGGGGATGAGCTTTACCCCTGGAGCTAGGGGTAGAGCAGCTGTATTCCCAGGCTCTGCCTGGCTTCATATTTGGTGCTGGAGGAAGGGCAGTCCTTTCTCTGAGCCCAGAGTGAGGCCCATCTGGTGGGAGGCTGGAGTGGGGCGTGGCAGGTAGCTCGTGGGTGGGGGGAGTTCTTGGAAGTGTGGCTTTGTCAAAGGACAAGGAGGGGTCTTCTCTGTAGGTCTCTCCCTGGGAGGGTGGGTGGCTGGTGCAGGATCTCTAGTCCTCTCAGCGAACCCAGGTACTATGGGGCCTGTTCTCCCCGCAAGACAGTCTGGGTGGCCAGGAAGTCCTTCCCTGTATCTAACCGTGTAGTGGTCTGACGTTACTCTCTAGCCTTGGCTTTGAGTTCTGACTGTGAGCATCCTCACAGGTGCGGTATGAGAGATATCCCACCCACTGCTAAGCAGGAAGTCCTTCCTGCAGTCTAGCCCCATCCCGGGAGCTTTGGGCTGCATGGAAACCCTGACTCCTGCCTCTGTCCCCATGTTGGGCTGAGAGCCCAGGCCACCCATGAACCTCCTGCTCCTGCCTGGTCCCTTGGGCCCTGGCCACCCCTGGAGGCTTCTCATTCAGACAGGCCCAGTGCAGACGCCAGTATCCTGGCAGCGCCTAAATCATTAGCGCCGCTGTGATTAGGCTGCTAATCTCCTTGTTGGGTGGAGCCAGTGCCAGCGGCCAGGCTGTGGGATCGTGCTGCTCCCTCACCAGGATGGCGACATGGCTCTTCCCTGGGGAACAGCACTGAGAGACACCCTGACAGTAATCCTTTTCTGTGGCCTCCCCAGCCCTGGCACCCCGCTGGAGGCCCCCAGATGCAGGCAGTGCAGTCGCCCTAACCCTTGCTCTTAGATCCCAGTAGTAACTCCCTTCCCTGCCTTCCGTTTATGCCAGAACTTCCCTGATGCCACTATCTTTGCAGATGACCACAAATCCCTTGGGAGACAGGAGTATTATCATTTTTTTTTTTTTTTTTTGAGACAGGGTCTCATTCTGTAGTCCAGGCTTGTTCTGAATTTACTATGTAGCTCAGGCTGGCGTTGAACTCACAGCAATCCTCCCGCCTGCTTCAGCCTCCTGAGTGTTGGGATTACAGGCATGTGCCACCATGCCTGGCTTTAGTCTAGTGTAGCTCTGAACTCATTATGTAGCACAGGCTGGCCTTTGACTCACAGCAATCCTCCTGTCTCAGCCTCCCGAGTGCTGGTATTACAGGCCTGTACCACCACACCTGGCTGTCCCAGTTATGAATGAGAAAATGGAGACTCTTACACTGACTTCCTGAAAGGCTTGGCTCCAGAGTTCCCTTGGGTCAGGGGCGGTGTCTATTGCCTGAGATTCAAGGGTCCCTGAAGCCTTGAGGCTCGGTTTTCTCTTGCAGATGTAGAGTGTTTCTGAGAAAGCTGGGGGCTCTCTCAGGCCAGACTGGGGGCACTGCCAGGGCCGTGCTGCCCCTGGGGAGGAGGCTGGCTCCCAGCCTCTCCACCTCCTCCCTGGGCTGTGGAATGCTGGTTGGGGGGCCAGGGAAGCCTTTGCCTCTTGGGCCTGTGGAGCCTTGTTCCAGGCCCTTTCTGGCTCCTGCTCTGGGTTCTTCGGATTCCCCCCAAGGATGAGCTCAGCTGCCTAATTGTATCTGAGGATGGAGAATCACCCTTCCCTGGGGCTGCAGCTCCAACACCACCTTTGTTTCCGACCAAACAATGGACCCCTAAGAGGCCACCATGTCCAGACTGGGCCCCCAGCATGGGATGGGGTTCTGGAGATGGGCTTGGCATGGCCAGCCTGAGCCCTGGGCCCTGGGTGGCTGATATATAGTCAAATGCATGGCTGAGGCTTTGGCTTGGTCTTCAAGGACCAGTACCTGACCTTCCTTCAGCCTGGCTATAAAGGGTGGCTCAGGATCTCCACCAGAGTTAGCGCCTGACCTGCGGATACTATGGCGGCCACTACCACCAGCGTCTGCCAGTTCTCAAACTCTGGCTCTGTGAAGGGCCTGCATGTTCCCGGTGGGGTTTCCCCCAAATGTCCTCTGTGTTGGTGGTGCCTGTCTGGCCTCCAGCCTCCTGGGAGCCGGCAGCTGTAGCAGCATGTCTGTCACCTTGTTCCGCTCCTCAGCAGGCTTGGGCAGCGGCTGTGGCGGTGGCTGTGTTTGCAGCCTGGGCATGTCAGATGCCCTGCTGGGGGGCAGTGAGAAGGAGACCATGCAAAATCTCAACGGCTGCCCAGCCTCCTACCTGGACAAGGTGCGCGCACCCTGGAGGAGGCCACTGCCAACCCAGAGGTGAAGATCTGCGAGTGGTACAAGAAGCAGGGCCCTTGGCCTGCCGTGACTACAGCCATGCTTCAAGACCATGGAGGACCTGTGGAGCAAGGTGGGAGCTCCCTGGCCCCTACCTCTGGCCTCTGCCCTGAGCACCTGCTTTGGATGCGCTCCTCCCGACGTGGGACCTTTGAAATAATTGTCCCTCATCCTAGACTTCCATCATCCATACACTCAGCCATTCGCTCACTGTCTCTGGATCGAGTCCTGCCCCGTCTCGGGCTCAGGCCTAGAGGATGTCATGAGGTTGTTGGAGTCAGAGGAGAGCTCCTCCCTTCCTAGGGGAGTATATTTGGTGTGGATGATGGAGGAGGGAAGGGGAAAGCCGCAGACCCTTGAAGGCAGGAGATGGCCTTGCAGGTACCAAGGTGGGAACTCGTTGGGGGTGCCCAGAGGAGGAGGAGCCTGGGCACGTCCTCCTTGCCCTCCTATTGCCCTTGGAGCTCCCTCTGCCTGCCTCATCTCCCCCAGGCAGCCTTCCTGGGTGAGAGGCTCTTGCCTTCTACCCTAGCTTGCAGAGTCTCTTCATTTCTTCGAGGTTTGGACTAAGCCCTGCTCATTGTGTCGGTTTCTGAGCCTGCATGTTCCCCTGGCTTCCTTGCCCTCTCTGTGATGGCCACTGTAGGGGTCCCTGAGGAGCAGCTCTGTTTCTTCACTCAGACTGGGAGCTAGTTTGGTGGAGGAGAGAGTACCTGTGCACCACCCACTCTTATATACTCTCATGACCTCTAAGACTTGGCCCTGGCAGTCTCTAAACATGGCTGCTTAGGTCTGTGGCACAAACCTGTCTGAGGGAGTCCCTGATGCTGGGTGCCAGGAGGCCGTGGGGGCTGAGGAGGGTAATGGGACAGGCTGGCCCTGGCCCAGCTCTGGGTAGAGAGCCAGCCTGGTGCTGCTGGAGGGTCTTTGCCTGCTCCTGCCCAGGACCTCCACCAGGCAGGGAATTCCTGCAGTTTCCCCTGGGAAGCTGAGCTGCTGGCTGTGCCAAATCAGATACTGGGCTTGGTTGGGGCCCGAGGAACCCAGGGGAGCCCTGGTGAGTCAGCGCTCTGAGCTCTGGGGTCAGCCAGCACCGATCCACCCCCCCCCCCCACACACACACACATGCATACCACACATTAGGCTTCCACCCTGTCAGATCCTGAGCATGGAAGTGGCTGGGGCCCGGTGCCTGACAGGCTGCAGATGGGCCCACTGAGGCCGAGGGAGGGGACCAAACTGGATCTGGGAGTTGTTTCCACAGTGTAGTGGTTCTCATGTTCGCCTCACCAAATTGGATCTGGGGCTCAGCCCGACCCAGGGTCACTTCATTGAACTTAAGGCCCTAGATGCCCAGGACGAGCTGGCTGGGCCTCCCCCCTCAAGTCCTCCATGCTGTAGCCTTTGGCCTTGAAGTGTGCCTGAGTCTCCCCAGCTCCAGTGCCACCTGGCATGCTGGCTCTCCGTTCCCTCTGGCGGCATGAAGGAGTCCCTCTCTTCTGTACTTCAGGGACCTTGACTGGAGTGTCTTTTAGGAATTCCAGGTACTCGGGACCCCAGGGGAATTCCAGGGGTTCCCTTCTATCATGGCAGCTGCCCCCATGGCCTTGTGGGTAAAGAAAACCTCACCCTGGCTTTGAGGTGCGGGCAGTTATAACCTTGCCAGCCAGCCAGCCAGTCACTTCTTTAGGGGCTGGAGGAATAGCTCAGCGGTTAAAGCACTTGCTTAGCAAGCTCAAGGCTTTGGATTTGATTTCTCAGCACCATATGAGCTGGGCATGGTGACCTCCACCTATAATACAGCATTTGGGAGGCTGAGGCAGGAGGATTGCCGTGTGTTTGAGACCAGCCTGGGCTACATAGTGAGTTCAGGACCAGCCTGGACTGCAGAGTAACCCTACCTCAGAAAAACCACTTATTTAGACAAATACACTCTGGGAGATAATTCTGGGCCAGGCCCTGTGCCCAGGTCTAGGGATTCCAATGAGAATGAGACAGATGTGGCCCTGTCAGCTTCCCAGGTGCTCAGAGTCCTGTAGGGGAGGGAATACTCATCTCTGTTGTAGAATAGGGAAGATATTGCACTCAATCTGAAGAAGTATAATGAGAGATGGGTGGGGAGAAGGGACCCAGACAGTGTATATAGGAGGGCTTCCCAGAGGAGGTGGCAAGTGAGCCTAGAGGTGAACTTGGGGAGAAGGGGCTGAGAGTGAGGCAGCGTGGCCCTCGTGGTGGGAAAAGGGTGCACGAGGGTCTCTGTCCCCTCAGAGAGGCCCCTCACAGCCTTGGTGGCTCCTGAAGTTCCTAGCTGATGCTTACAGGAGGACACAGTGATTCTCTTGGTCCCCACTTGGGCCCACTCCCCAAAAGTGTACAGCAAAGGTGGTGTGGGGCTCCTGGGTCCCCGGAGGGCTGGCTCACAGAGTCCCGTCTGAGTTACAGATCCTGGCCGTGACAACTGATAATGCCTGCACCAAGTACGTCGAGGTCTCCTGGCTGCCCCTGGGCTGGAGTGGGCATACAGCTGTGCACACCACAGGGCACTCTGTAGAGGGACAGGGCTGTCCTGTGACACTCCGTGGCTCTCCCCATCAGGGTTCATACCGCCAGGTACAAGAGAGAGCTGCATCGGTGTATGAGCGTGGAGGCCAACATCAACGGGCTGCACAGGGTGCTGGACAAGCTGACCCTGGCCAGGGCCAACCTGGAGATGCAGGTTGAGAACCTCAAGGAGGAGCTGGCCAACCTGAGAAAGAACCACAGGACAGGGGCCAGGAGAGGCCCGCCTGGGAGCAAGCTAGCCTGGGCTGCCGCACCTTCCCTCGGGGTGGGCTCCTGGCCTTGGCCTAGGCCTCAAAGGGCCCTGAGTGGAGCCTGGAGGGGCCCCACCTCCCCAGCTGCTTCCTTTTGTTCCTAGAGGCTGGGCCCACGCCATGGTGGTAGTTAACTAATGAGTCAATCAGGCTAACACACAATGCTAATTATTATAATTAATTATAGTAGCGATAGTCCTAACAACAGGGACATTTGCCCGGCATATCACAAGTGATTCCTAGCAGTTATTTCAGCCGATACTGATAGTATCCCTGGGAGAAAGATACTCTTTGTGCTAGTGAGGAGACAGACTCAGAGAGATTAAGGGATTTATACAGTCTCTGACTCGTACCTACATCCAAGCCCGACTCTGTCTCCCTGACACCTCTTGCCTCCCTTTCCCAGAGCACTTTGGGGTTTGGGTATTATCCTAAGGCTCAATCCAGAGATGGAAGTCCAAGACCTTCCTGAGGTTGTCTAGTGCCCAGTCCTGTGGCTTCATGCTCAACTGGCTCCTGAGCCTAGGGCATCTAGTTTCCGTGTAGCAGGACACCCACGAAGCATTTGCCTTGGCTTTGAGGTGGGGGGCCAGGATGGTCAGTGAGGTTGCATCCTCCGCCGTGCTGGGGAGCTGTCATCTGTCTCCTGCCTTGGCACACAACGGGGGTGGGCGAAACCCACCTTCAGAGTCACAGTGTGTGGGGGAAGGCGTTGGTACTCACAGCCCCATATGCTGGAGACGTGATGCCTGTCTCCACCTTCAGGTTGAGGAGCCGTCAGCCTGTGTGTGGTTGTCTGTCACCTGCACTTGTCTGTCCGAGGTCCCAGGGTCTCTCCCCGGGTGGCCCTGGGTGAGCTTCTGCTTTCTCTGTCTAGGAAATGAATGCCCTTCGGGGTCAGACCGGCGGGGACGTCAGTGTGGAGATGGGCGCAGACCCTGGTGTGGATCTGAGCCGCATCCTGAACGAGATGTGTGGTCAGTACGAGAAGATGGCTGAGAAGAGCCACTGGGATGCCGAGGACTGGTTCTTCAGCAAGGTGGGTGGCCTTGTGGCAGCAGGTGTGTTCATGTGTGCTGCATGCCGGGGCTGGCCGGAGCACTGGCAGGTCCTCAGGCTGTCCCAGGTGGAAGGACCTTTGGAAGCTAATTGGACCAGTTCTCATGCTGAATGCAAATCTGAAGCCTCGAGAGTCCCATACTCAGCCGTGGGCTGTGGCTGGGGAAGGGGTCCAGGTCTCCCCACCCTGGTACAGGGCTTGCCCTAGTGTGGCATTTGCAGGATGTGTGTCTGTGGATGTACAGCCGTACTGAGCAGCTGCAGGGGCTAAGGGAGTAACATGCCCACTAAGGTTATGAGGCGTTGCTGGTCATTGGGAGTGTCAGGTATGAGTCTTCTTAGCAAGCTGAGTTCTAAGTCCCACGTGGACACCGAGGATGTCTGGGTGCACATGTCTTTAGGCCCCCCGGAGGCCTGGAAGAGGAGGAGGGGGGCTGCTCTCTCTTTCTGAAATCCTGCTTAAGTCCCTGTGGTCCACCCTGCCTTCCAGACAGAGGAGTGGAACTGTGAGGTGACCACTGACACTGAGCCCCTGCAGAACAGCTGTGCACACTCTGTGCAGATTCCGGAGACTGAGCTGAAGTCCCAGCTCGGCATGGTAGGACAGTGTCTCTTCCCTGCCTGTGGCGACACCCTACAGTGTGGGCTACTTCCGGGACCCTGACGAGGAGAATCAGAGACTCCTTGCCCAGCTCGTCACTTCATACTCAGTGGCACGGGCCCCTTGCCACCCTAGTTTCTGCCCTGCCGTGCTGGCAGCACCTATAACTCCACCTAGGTAGGACTCTTTGGGAAGAGTCTCAGCTGGGTATCACTGCTCCACCTGTCCCTGGGCCATAGGAAGCATCACCGGAGAACAGTCTGGCGGAGATGGAGGCTCGCTGTGGGGCCCAGCTAGCCCATCTGCAGGGGCTCATCAGCAGCATCGAGGCCCAGCCGGGCGAGCTGCGCTGTGACATGGAGAAGCAGTCAGGAGTAACAGGTGTGCTGTGGTTGGAGCAGAGATGGCCACCTACTGCTGTTTGCCGGAGGGCGAGGGTGCCCAGTGAGCGAGGGCCCTGGGTACCTGTTGGGCTGGAGGCCCCCTTGTCCAGGTTGTGGGTTTGGACAGCAGCAATGGCCGGGGTCTGACCTTGAGGAGCCTTGGACGCCAGTGAAAGCTCCTGGACTGGATGGTGCAGCCAACAGAGAGTCACTGAGGGATTTAGAGCAGAGGAGGGTGCGATCTTCAGACCGTGTAGAGCATTCGCTGTTACTGCAGGAGGGGGATACGTCCCAGGGGTGGGGTGGGCTGGAGCGAGGAACAGGGCCAGAGGAGTCCAGGTGTGGGATAGGAGCAGAGGTAGGGAGAGGGCGGTGTGCAGGCTCTAGCTAAACACAGGACTGGATGGCCGAGCCTGAGGCAGCGTGGCTCAGGCTCAATCAATGTAGAGTGATCACCTGAGTGAAGGGGGGAAGCAATGACCCTCAGTTTCTGGTCTGGGTGACTGTTTGGCTTGTGACACCACTGGCCAGGACAAGCTAAGGGGCTGGGGGGTGATGATCAGGCTTGGAGTCGGGAAGGTTGAGAGCGTCCAGGAGACTCCAGACTTAGTCACGTGTTCTAGCCTTTTGCTCCCTGGCAGTGGTGAAGTCCACGTATTGTCTAACCACAGACTCTCCTGCTATAACTATTCGCAGTGAATGAGTGTATCTGTTGGGCCCCGGAGGGTATGGAAAAACCACTTCCTCAGCTTCTCCTTGTAAATCGTGGGTTGGTGGCCACAATGTAGCCACAAAACACCTTGAGGCTGTCCCTTTCCTTCTCCCTGCTTCCATTTGATTCTTGGGCCTGTGCCGTTCTCCACGTGCATTCAGGTGTGATTGCCCAATTGTGAGGACGTCTCTCCCTTCTTCGGGGACCCCTAGCTGCTGCTCCTCCCCAGCAGTGCTCCCAGGGGCCTGCTGGCTAGCTGGCTTTCTTGGGCTAACAGCTCCTCCTCTCCCTGTAGCCTGGCTACTCAGTACTCTGTCCCTGGCTTTGCAGCCCACCTGGGAAGCTAAGAGCCTGCCCTGACCTGCTCCAGGGAGGGGCAGTGCAGCCCTTGAGGGAGGAGAGAGGCTGAGGACACCTTTGTGTGGGAAACTGGGGGAGCCATGGTGGGGTAGTGTGTTGGAGGGGCGTCCACCTGAGGCTCTCTGTGTCCCTTCCTCCTCTGTCTGCAGCCGTGGTGCCCAGCTGCCAGGGACGTACCATTATGGAGGAAGTCCAGGATGGGCAAAGCTGTCTCCTTCCTACCCACTGATGCTCTTCTGCCTGTAACCATGCAGTCTTGAAGGTCAAGGGGTGGCCATATGGTCTAGATTCCAGCAGGCTACTGCCAAGCCCAGTGCCAGCCTGGACGCCACTGATGAGCTGTTGGCTTTCTGTGTCTGCTTCCTGCAGCCCCTCAGTGGCGGCTGCCCAGGTTTGCCCCGTGATTGCTGTTAAAGCTTTGCTAGGTTAAATCCTTGAACTTGTGGTCTGGTCTGGTTATTGGCTTGGGCGGTGTGGGCTGAGGGATCTGGGGAGAGCTCACTGAGCGTTTGGTATCGCGTGTCACCTGCCCACCTCTTCTGCCCACTCCGTTCAGGCTCCTGGGAAGAAGAGAGGAAGGGAAGAGAAAGGATAGAGGGTGGAGAGTTTCTGAGAATCTGCCTCTGGGTCCCTGTTGCCTGACCTTCCTGGGACCACACCTACTAGGAGAGCACCTCTGCATGAGTCCAGGGCGGGGCCAAGTTCAAGGGCGAGGGCCTGGCAGGGGGCTTTCCGAAGGGGAGTCCAGAGCCCTGATGGAGCAGAGCGGGTGGCACTGGCGCAGCCAGCCCAGGAAACCAGACTGGCTCTGCCCTGCTGGGCTGGGGGTGTGTGTGGGGCGGGGTGGCCGCCGAGCATGTGAGCGTGGGGGGCATCCTGTTTGCTTTGGTGGCTTGGCAGCCGCTGGATGATTAGGGAATCTCAGCTGATGGCAGGGGTTGTCTGGACCTGTCCGGGAGGTGGAACCCATTGGCAGTCTGAAACAATCACGTTCTACCCGGCGGCCCTGCTGGGATCCTGGAACCCAGGGCCAGACTTGGGATAGTGGGCGGGGCTGGATGGAATGGTGGGGTGCCCAGCCCACCTGGGTGAACCTGGGGGGATGTAGTGTCTTCTTGTTATTTAGGTTTCTGGCTGCCTGGAGCCTGGTACATGTGACCCTCAGCTCACCCTGAGGTCTTGCCCCTCACACCCTGTTCTTTTAAATCCACTCTTACCACAGCATCCCTCCCAGAGGCCCCTTCCCGCGGGTCCTACTGCTCCGCTTCGATTGCCTGCTTCCTGCAGGAGGGAGGTGGGGAAAGGTTTACCAGAGAAGGCTGGGCTCCAAGGGGACCTAGGGATGAGGACAGGAGACTGGCCAATGGAGCCTCAGCCCCTGGAATGCGTTCTTTGGTGCCCCAGAGAGGGAACCCTGGGGAGGATGTGTGTCGGACTGTGGCAAGGAGGGAGGATGCTGCCTTGCTAGCCCAGTCCCCGGGGAGGCCGGGAAGTGTGGGCTGCACCCCTTGCTAAGCCCTGGTTTCCTGGTGAGGCCTGGGTTGGTGTCCCAAAGCCTGATGGGGTTCCCGTGTTACGTGGTGGCCCTGGTGGGTTAAGGTCCAGATTCCAAGGCAGGATGGGTGCTCAGTCCTTTCCGCCTCCCCGGCACCCAGCTCTGGCTCCCTCAGGGCGACTGCAGCCTGACTCCCGGCCCTACTTCCACATCAGACCTGGCGTCCCGGCAGCTAGGCCGGGTGACAGTTGCGTGCCTGGGACGGCCTTGTGGCGGTGACGTCATGCCTTCTCTTCTCCGTATTAGGTCATGGGAAAGCCTCGCTGGAGGGCCTGCCTGAATCACAGGTGACAGGCCTGAGACCGTGATGCGCACATGCACGCGGGGGTTTGGAGAAGCGAGGCAGAGCTCCGGTGATGGGAGTGAAGGGGGCCCGCAGCCACCTGGGAGCTGGCAGCCGGCCAGGGGTGATGAAAGCCCAGGGGAATGGAAACAGAGAGGCGAGCCTGTTGTAATCGCTACGCCTACTTACCGGCCTATAAAGGAAGCGGGCGAGCCTTGGCAGCCCTGAGCACCTGGGCGCCTCTCTCCTCCTCCTGAGCCCTCTCGCTCTGTGTCTGCTGCCCGCTGCCATCATGACCACCACCATCCGCCAGTTCACCTCCTCTAGCTCCATCAAGGGCTCCTCTGGCTTTGGGGGCGGCTCGTCCCGCACCTCCTGCCGGCTGTCCGGCAGCCTGGGCGCAGGCTCCTCCTGCAGACTGGGGGCTGCCGGTGGCCTCGGGGGCAGCAGCAGCTACTCCAGCTGCTATAGCTTCGGCTCTGGCAGCGGCTATGGAGGCAGCCTTGGTGGCGTGGATGGGCTACTGGCTGGAGGTGAGAAGGCCACCATGCAGAACCTTAACGACCGCCTGGCCTCCTACCTGGACAAGGTGCGTGCCCTGGAGGAGGCCAACACGGAGCTGGAGGTGAAGATCCGGGACTGGTACCAGAAGCAGGCTCCTGGGCCTGTCCGGGACTACAGCCCCTACTACAAGACCATTGACGACCTGAAGAATAAGGTAGGGCCTGCTGGGGAGGGGCCATGGGGACGTGACTTCTGTCCCATCCCTGGCCCTCGAGGGGGGCCCCAAGTCTAGTCTGGGAGCTGCAACAGTTGCAGGGAGCAGAGAGCAGAAGCCCACCGTGGGGACCCTATATGGCCCACATCCGCCTTATGTGGGCCAGCAGCCCGGGCCAAGGACAGGCACGTCCCGTGGACCCCCTTAGAACCTCAGTTCTCTCACCGGGCAACTTCTCATCATACCGTATGAGGTTGTAGGCTATGGCACGAGGTGCATGTGGAGGGTGGGCCCACAGAGGAGAGCTGGGTGCTTTGGAGCAGGAATCAGCCGGAGGGGCACCGAGTGAGAGTGGAATACAGGGGTGTGAGTGAGCTCCCCATGGCGCCCACCAGCAGGGAGGGCAGGAGGGAGGGGACGGGCCCTCAGGATGCTCAAGGCTTCTCATTGGCTTAATTAGGGGAGCTTCCCCTGGTTTCTCTGTACTCCTGCTGCCCATTAAGATAGGGACTCAGTGATCTTGAGCGGGTAGGGCTGCCTGCTGGAGCCCAGGGATCATGACTTCTTATTGGAACTACTGTTGATGAGGGGTCCTCTAGCCACCTTTGGGGGCACATCATCTCGCCAGCTGTACAGCTGGCTGCCTACATCTCCTCCCATGCTTTCTAGAATTCTGGGGCAGCTTCTGCCCTGAGGACATTCTCTTGCTGTCATCTGGCTCTCCTGCCCTCCCTGCCAGCTGCCTCTCTGCTTTAAGCCGCAGCCTGGCATGGGGGGGGGGTCTGCTTGAGGGGAGGCAGTGCTGGGGGCCGGGGAGGCACATTTCAGCTCAGTGGACTTCTGTTTACCCGTCTCTGCCAACAATGGCAGGGGCATAGGGAAGAGGGTGGGTGGGAAAAGGACATTCCTAGCCGGCAGCACGTCCTGGTCCCCAGGCAGGAAGACTGGCTCAGCACCTGGAGTGGGGCTGAGCCATTCACCTGCACTGAGCTGGTCATCACCATCTTTTCAGATCCTTGTGGCCACTGTGGAAAATGCCAACGTCTTGCTCCAGATTGACAATGCCCGTCTGGCTGCTGATGACTTCCGCACCAAGTGAGTCCCCCCTTCCCTGGGCAGAGGAGGGGTTTGGGGTGCCCCTCATCCCGGAGCTTTCCTGTGCCAGGTGGCTGGATCCAGAAGCTGGAGCGGGCAGTGACACATGAGAGCCCCGCCCCTGAGTCCAGGATGAGCCAATGCAGTGGGTTCAGACAGATGATCGGAGCGGGTGGGGAAGGCGGCCAGGGGGGAAGTGGGGAGGCCAGGTGGGTGTGGGGTCCTGCCCTCTGGCCGTCCCGGCAGGGCTGGATATTGCTTCCACTTCAACCTCTGTCATAGGTCCTGGGAGTCTAGGCAAAGCAGATGCAGACTTGACATACAAGCCCCAGCAAGCTGGATTGAAGTCCTCGTTTCTCTCTGCAGGTACGAGACAGAGCAGAGCCTGCGCATGATCGTGGAGGCCGACCTCAATGGCCTGCGCAGGGTGCTGGACGAGCTGACCCTGGGCAGGGCTGACCTGGAGATGCAGATCGAGAACCTCAAGGAGGAGCTGGCCTACCTGAAGAAGAACCACGAGGAGGTGACGTGGCTGGGGCAGGAGGTCAAAGAGGCTGAGGAGTAGGTGGCAAGGCCCTGGGGCAGGCTGTGGTTGAGGTCTTGGGAGAGAGCAGAGTAGACACGCCACTGTTAGTCACTTTACAGGGCTGCCCTGTCTGCGGCACTCTGATCCCAACCTTCTTCATGTACCACGAGGCTTCCCTGTATTCAGGGGTCCTCGATTGGACCACAGAATCCTCCCTTACCTATCCTGCTTCCCTCAGAAGGACAAGAGATAAGCAAAGAGCTTGAATCCTTGGCTTGGTTTCAACGCTCAAATCTGAAGCCCACGTAGAAGTTCGGAAATCAGAGGGGAAATTTTGGAGGGAAAGGCCTGAGGATGGAACTTTATTTTTGGAGAGTCATCAGTCTAATGAAGGAGGCACAGCCAGATAGTGGAGGCCGGGCCTGAGCAGAGCAGGCGAACAAGCATCCTTGGGAGTGTCAGAGCAGAAGAGGGTCTCTCGGGTGGGGACAGGCCTAGCTGGGACATATGAAGGCTTTGCAGTGAGGGCCCGCACCAGCCTGATGCTCACACCCACATCCCTTTCATCCACAGGAGATGAACTCCCTGAGAGGCCAGGTGGGTGGCGAGATCAACGTGGAGATGGACGCTGCCCCTGGTGTGGACCTGAGCCGAATCCTGTCTGAGATGCGCGACCAGTATGAGAAGATGGCCGAGAAGAACCGCAAGGATGCCGAGGACTGGTTCTTCAGCAAGGTGGGTGCTGCTGCAGGCCGATGGCCCGGCCTTCCAGGAGTGCCCCATCCTCAGTGAGCCCTCTGGACCCAGCAGGAACCAGGGCCACCTTTGGACCAATAACCTGGGGCCTAGCCAGAGCTGGGATCTGGGGGTGGGTGAGGAGTTGGGGCACTGCCACGGGATAAAGGCAGACGGTGAAGACCCTGGGAGTTTCCACCTCCCCTAGGATGTCAGGACTTGGCACGGAGCAGGCTGCATGTCCTGGCTGGCTCTCAAGTTTCCTGTTTCATTCCTCCCACCTGTAGGGATTAACAATAAACATAGAACATTCAAAGAGCTTATTTCTGGGCCTGGGAAGAGGGGAGCTGGTGAGCAGTCACAGTTCCCCATGGTCATCTTTGGGAGGAGACTGAGGGGTACAGGGCAGGTCAGGAAGGTGGCATGGGAGTGTTACAGGAGGGAGGTGAGTTAAGGTACCTGCCTGGGCCCAGGGTTGAGCCTGTGAAGTCTGGGGGCACTTGACTTGGGGAAAGACTCCAGGCTCTTACTGCCCTGTCTGTGTCCTCTGTCACATCTGCAGACGGAGGAGTTGAACCGCGAGGTGGCCACCAACAGCGAGCTGGTGCAGAGTGGCAAGAGCGAGATCTCCGAGCTCCGGCGCACGATGCAGGCCTTGGAGATCGAGCTGCAGTCCCATATCAGCATGGTGGGAACGCTGCTGCGCACGATGTGGGCCCAGGGCACGGGAAGGGGCCTCTACCACCCTCTCACCACCCTTCTGCCCACCTGCAGAAAGCATCCTTGGAGGGCAGCCTGGCCGAGACAGAGAACCGCTACTGCGTGCAGCTGTCCCAGATCCAGGGACTGATCGGCAGCGTGGAGGAGCAGCTGGCACAGCTGCGCTGCGACATGGAGCAGCAGAACCAGGAGTACAAGATCCTGCTGGACGTGAAGACGCGGCTGGAGCAGGAGATCGCCACCTACCGCCGCCTGCTGGAGGGCGAGGACACCCAGTGAGTGGGAACCGGGGCCCGGGCTGGGGGCCTCTACGGTGAGGAAGGGATGCTCAGACTCGCATCTAATCTCCTTTTTGTTTTTCTTTCTCTTTTTTCTTTCTCTTTGCAGCCTGACTCAGTACAAGCCAAAAGAACGTAAGGATCTCGGAGACAGAGGGCTGAGGGGGTGCGAGGGCCAAGAAACCCACCCGCCTGCTGTTTTGGCAGCATAGCCGAGGATCGCCAGGCTGCCCTTCAACAGGGATGGGCAGAATGGACCACGAGGGCTCAGGGTTGATGCTCAGGGAAAAGATCAAATGAAGGAGACTGGTCTGATGAGGGGGGGCAGGGCAGGCAGGAGCTGGTCCTTACCCTGGAGACCCTAGTCTGATGGGGCAGGCATGATCCTAGCTCTGAGGTCTGGCATCTAATGGGGACATAGGGACTCATGGCCTTTGTTCTTGAGATGCTACGCATGGCTAAAAGATGTCCTGGCTCTGGGAATTCCAGCCTGGTGAGAGATAGGAACGTGATCCTTGATCTCCAAATCCCTCCTGATGGAGAAAGTGTGGGCCTAGCCCTAAGTTCCTAGTCTGAAGGGGTTGGTGGGGACCTGGGTTTCGTGTTGGAGATCCGGGACTGAGAGGGAAGGTGGGAATTCAGGCCCTGCCCTGGGGACTGCGCAGAGGTGGAGATGGGACCCATTTCACGTCGCATCCGGTCTCCTCTGCTACCCTCCTGCAGAGGGACACAGTGGGCTGTGATGGAAGGAAGGCAGAGACAACAGTGGAGGGATGAGGTGCAAGGGAAGGAGGGATGTGTGTGTGACAGGATGTTGAGGGGCCAGCAGAGACATTCACGGCATCTGGAATAGGACTGGGGTGCGGGTGGCTGGAGACGGAGTATGGCTGTCCTGGTACCTGCTCACCCCTAAGTGTCTCTCGTTCCTGCAGCTGTGACCACTCGCCAGGTGCGTACTATTGTGGAGGAGGTCCAGGACGGCAAAGTCATCTCCTCCCGGGAGGAGGTCCGCCAGACCACCCGCTGAGGAGGCTCCTCCTGGCCTGTCCCCCACGCAGGGAGGCAGCCTGCCCTTCTGCCCTGCAGCCTCTGGCCCCGCTAGCCTCAGCTTCCTGCTTCAGGCTCTTTCCTCTTCCCCTTTGCCTGCCCTCAATAAAGCTTATTGACTCAGATGTGATGTGTGTCCTTCTCTTGGCCACTGAAGTGGGTGTTAGTGACAATGAGTAGCCTGAGAGGGAACGAGAGTAAAGAACAATAATTCCTGAACACCCGCTATTGTGGATGTGGCGGTCAAGGGTAAGCTCAGACCAGGTAACGAGTAAATTTGGGGAAAGATGTGGGGGGTGGTCTGTGACTTCCCAAGTCAATTCCTACTGTGGTCCGCAGGATGGTCTTGGCCAAGCCGGATCAGGAGTGGAGTCATCACATCAGGGGTGGCCCTGGGTTGCCTCCTTTTGTCCTGTAAATAGTGCTGAGACACGGGCAGTCATTCTGTCTCTTCCCCTCCTCTTGAAGCCTCATTTCTCTTCCATAAATGGATGAGAAGCTCTCAGGTGCGGGAGCCTGAATCCCAAGAGATGACTCATCCGATCACTTGCTCCTCCCTGGAAAGGGTCAGGAGGTGGGCAGGGGCTGGGGAGAGGCTCAGAAGTACGGCTGGGGGAGGGCCCAGGTCCCTGCTGAGGTTTCAGGAAAGCCCAAAAAAGATTCCCATAAACTTAGCCCAGGAATGGAGTGGGAGGCCTGTGCTTCTGGGCAGGCCGTGGCCCCAGCATGTGCGGGAGAAAGGGTGGGGCCTCTCTTGAGGGTATCACCTCAAATGGTCTGTTGGCTCAGGACACAGATCAAGTGCTCCCCTTACCCCCTGCAAGGTGGCCGTGCCTTGGGAGCTGTATACCTATCCCTGGCAATTGGGCCCCCCTGGCTCCCTATCCGGGTGTAGGGATGTGGTGAGGGATAATAGGAATGTTCATCACAGGGAAAGTGAGAAGGGACAGTCCTAGGACCCTCTAGACACAAGCCCTGATTTATTTTGGTAGCAGGCGAGGAGCAGCTGTGGGGAGCAGTGGGTTGGGGAGGAGCCCAAAACCTGAAATCTTCCTTCGAGTAAAGTCACTGGGCAAGGCAACTGATATCTCAGTGTTCAAGTCACGTGGGCTGGTGGAAGGGGTTAAGGAGAGGAAAGTGTGCCTACCCTGATCTGCTGTAGGGCCTAGGGTCTCAAGTGCTGCAGAGTCGGACTTGGGCCCTCCAACATTCTTCCTCTCTCTCCTGGTGCCTGGATTTGGGGAGGTACCTAGGCAGGGAGGGGATGAGAGAGACTAAAGCCCCCGGAGGCCTGGTAGGGTGGGGACCTGGGACCAGCAGAGGCTGGGATGAACAGGTAGAGCAAAGGCAAATGCACTGGCCACTGTGATGTGGGGACTGGGGGACTTCTCTGCTCTTCTGAGCTGTAGTATGAAATAAGGAGTGAAAGGAACCCTTTCTGAGGCTGGCTGGAGCCTGGGAACTCGGGCCACAGGGCTCCCGTAGGACTTAAGGTTGAGCAGGTTCTGCTCCATCAGAGCTGGCGCCTCTCAGTCGCTGGCGGCAAACGGCAGCAATAGGGGCAACAGGCAGGCGCACTTCCCTGGCACCTACCGTAAACCCAGCCACAACCAGAAGAACCAGCCCTAGGCTGCAGATGGCTCATCACGCGGGATGAGCTCACTTATCTGAACCACAGTCCCAGGAAGTGGGGAGAGTCTGGGGAGAGGTACCCCATTGTGTAGACTGGGACACTGAGACTCTGAGAAGCAGTGACTCAGCCTTTCTCCTGGATCCTGATAGGTCAGTGGTAGAGCAGGGCGAGGGATGGGAGTGGAGCCCACTCTGTGTGGGGAAGGGATGCCCAGCCCACCTCCTACCTTGCTCCTCGCTCTCAGGCAGGGCTGTCTCCCTTCTGGAGACTCTGGGGATCTGCTGTAACTGATAGGGTGAATAAGGTGGGACCAGAGTAGAGGGAGGACCAGAGAGAGCCCTAGGCTGTCCCCTCTGCTGGGGCTGAAGCCACTCCCCACGAAGTGTGTGGGTGGGTGGCTGGAGTGACTAATGGGTGAGTACCTGGTGTGTGGAAGTGGTGGCTGCCACACTCGTGGGTGGTCCCAGGGGGTGGTGTGAGCACTCAGGTGGCATTACCAGGCCCCTGAAACATACCCGAGCTGCTGGGGACATCTGCCTGAGCCTGGACTGGGGACTCAGTGGTGGGACACCACGGAGGGGCTCGCCATTCATCCATACCCATTCTACCCATACCCCCAGTTCCTGTCAGCCCAAAGCTGCAGGTGTGTGACCCCTTGGGAGCCGCTTCAACGATTCTCCTGTGATGGACACACACCTGATTTCCGGAGTGATAGCTAGCCCTGGGGTCTTCCTGGTCTTGCCAACTGCTTTGCAGGGCTGGACTTTGCAGTGTTTCTTCAGGGAGACGGACTTGGTACATTGTCCACGGCATTTCACGGCTCTGTGCCTCGGTTGGCAGAGAGTCCAGCGGAAGGAGGGATTATGTCCTCGATGGGGACAGTGCCTACCCTAGGGGACCCAAGGAACTCCCCAGCCTGTGGATGGCAATCGAGGCCCGGCTGCAGGCCTGACAGCGCGCCCTCGGTCCTTGCACAGGTGGTTTCTTGGGAGATGATGAGAACAGAGGGCCTGAACCAGGGCAGTTCTGGCCCCAGGCACAGAGTGAAGCTGTATCCAAGTGTGGCAAAGTCTCTGCTTTCTTCGAGGACCCTGTTAGTGACCACGGCAGGGATCTTGCATTCAGAAGAGAGACATTCAACGTGCAGGACACGGAGATGACCATCTAACAGGCCTGGTGCTCATAGATTACTCCTGACCCCAAGACGACTCTCAGGGCCAGGACCTGGATGTAGGCATTTGTTTACTCCTTGGGACCCTGTCCCTTCTATTTCCCTGAATCCCTGGATTAGGGAGTGAGATACCTTGAACCCCAGGTGTTATTAGAACTGTGTTTACTACCCTCTCTCCCTCATCAGACTGTTTGTTCGCTTATATATTTATTTTGAGACAGGGTCTCACTCTGTAGCCCAGGTTGGTCCTGAACTCACTATGGAGCCCAGGCTGGCCTTGGACTCACGGTAATTTTTCTGCCTCAGCCTGTCGAGTGCCGGAATTACAGGTGTGGGCCACCATGCCCAGCTTATGTAGTGCTGGGGAATCGAACCCAGGGCTGTGGGATTGCTAGGCAACCACTCTGCCATTCCTTCAGCCCCGGACTAGGCTTTGAGGGCTTTGCTGCCTTGTTCTAAGTGCCTGGCCTACGGTGGTGCTCTGTAGACACCTGCTGAGTAAATGCAGCGGTGGCCGCAGTCTGTCAGGGCTTCATCTATTTCCTCTTGACACCTCTGATCTGCCTGGAAGGTGATGCTATTATTTCTATTTCCCGGGGGTGGCAGGGGATGGAGGCTCATAGGGGCGAGCAGTTTGCTCTGGCCTTACCCTGCTCACCTGCCTCCAGGCTGGACTGTCTCGGCTCAGCTGGGCCTCTCTTGCTTCCTTCTGTCCTGAAGCCCTTGGTGGTGGTTTCCCATCAAGGCTGGGCGCTCTGCAGCAGCCCCTCTGTCCTCTGAGCCTCTCTGCACCCCATAACCCCAGCTTCTTGGGCTACCTCTTGCTTCTTGAGCCTGGGAATCTCCTGGAGAGCTTGTAAAACAGCCCCATGACCGGGCTTGTTGGGGCAGTGCTGATGCAGGTTTGGAGCAGGGGCTGGGAGCTTACGCAGGGTTTCTGTTGACCAGTCAGGTTTGGGAATCATGGTGAGATCAGGCACGGCATTGGCCAATTATGTTTCCCAGCCAACTCGAGTGTGATGTGACCTCATACCCAAGAAGGGGTGGGACGAGAGAGAGAGGGAGTAGGGGCGGGAAATGTACTCCCTGGAGACCTGCCAGCTGGGCAGGAGTCCCCAGTGCTCCCAGGGCTTAGTGGTCTTGGTCCTGGCAACTTGGGGGCAGATTCTCTGAACATCATGAGCACAGGGAAAATGCCCCAGCAAGTCGTCTGCCAACCCGGATGTTTCCAGGCTCAGCCACAGTCTTCCCCTGTCAGGATCTTTCAGAGGCTCAGAGGGAGGAGGGCAGCTCCCTCCTTTACAGTGGAGGCTCTCGGATAGGACACGGTGTGGGCGGGTTTCCTTTCCAGGAGTGCTGGATTTTTGGCTCTGCTTTTCTCTCCAGGGTCAAATGACAAGTTCTAAGGCCAGACATTACGTCATTACCTCTATAGGTGGGGCACACGGTGGGTGTGTGCCCTGTGGTGTTGGCAGAGTGCTTTGATGGGTCTATGTACACCTTCCTGCATGTTCTGGACACATGCAGACCACCAGACCTTCACCTCTGTGCCTGTGTGAAACCCTGATTCTTCCCAGAATAAAAGTGAGCAAGATTATGCGTGTGTGCATGCATTCACATGTGCTTGCATGCGTGTGTGTGTGTGCATGTGTGCACTTAGGCATAGGATGACAAGTTCCCAGCAACCCCAGGGTGAGCACCTAAGTGAACTTGGCTTGGCGGTGGGAGCTGGCTCAGTCTCTGTACATACCGTTCTACCATGTCTGACCCTGGGCAAGCCTTGACTCTCTCATTAGGGCTTGGAGAACTTTGGTGACCTTGAAGGCCACCTCCAGTCACAAGAGTGATGGGTCCAGGCCCAGTCTGATCATGGACACAAGGGTTTCCCGGCCTGGTTGGTGGGATCCCCTTTACCTACATTTTGGGGTCGGGGTGGGGAGTATTAGTTTGCCTTTTCCAGGTCTGTCTCCGAACGTGTGTGCGTTAGCTTGCTCATGCCTCTAGTCTGAATGGCCACGGCTTGAAAGAGATGCAGTAGTAAAGACTTGTTTCCTGCCCCAGCTGAGCTCAGGTGCAGGCAAGCTTCCACCTCAATGGAGGCATGATAGGACAAGGGAAGAGGGCGGTATCATGGGTCACCCTGCTTGTCTTTGTTTCCTGACCTCTGACCCTCCCTCCACCATGGAGCGCTAGGCCGTGCTCTCAGGCAGCAGTTACATCCCCCGTGGACAGATCTTGAATGAGGTACTGTGATGAGGTGGGTAAGAATGGACATACCTAACCTCTGCCTGCAAGGCATCATGGGGACTGGAGAGGGTCAGAGCCTCGGAATCTAGTCCCCACTCCACAGGTCAAGCCTGAACGATTTTGGCTTGAAATCGCAGCTTCTTCTGGTTCTCCCTTGGAACTTACAGGCTTAACACAAGGATAAAAAACAAACAAACAAACAAAAAACCCCCAAAGAAAAAAACAAAACAAAACAAAACAAAAAACAAAACACCTCTCCCAAATCCCTCCACATACCGAACACATACAAGTCCCTGGGGTCAATCCCTAGTATTGAGGAACAGGGAGAAGAAAGGAATGCATTTAAGTCTGAGAGGCACACAGGGACGGCTCAGGTTGGTGGAAAAGGCCTGGGCTGGGGCAGCAGACACACAGGACTCTACCTTAGCCACCACCGACTGAGGTCTCTGGAAGCCTTTTTGTCCACCCATGTCCCAGCTCTCTTGTCTGGGGACCAGGTGCAGAAGCAACACCCTCCTCACAGTACTGCACAGCATGCACAGGTCTGGAATTTTGAGCAACACCGGAGCAGGGAAGGAGACTAGGCAGCTTTGGTGTCCTCTCTTCTCCCCGGTTGAAGGAGAAGCTACCAAGCCTGGCCTGGAATCTGCAGACAGGAGAGGGAGCTGTTGCGAGCTGCTCATGGGCAGGACCGTGTCTAGACGCTAAAGGCTCTTAGGCCCATGAAAATGCCAGAGGTCAGGTATAGTATTAGGTGCCGGGTGCTTGATAGGTGGGAGAAGGTGCAGGGACCTGCAGGGGGCGCTAGAGCGTAGAGGTAGGTGTGAGGGGCTGCTGGGCCGGAAAGGAAGGACGAAGAAGAGCCTGCCCATCAGGGCAGAGCCAGTGCCAGTGAGTTCTTCCTTTCACGTTCTTTGTGGTCAGTGGTGTGCCCTGTGCCTGTACAGGCAAGAAAACTGAGGCGCTGCAGGACCCACCTGTGCAGGGTATCCTGTGAGGGGCAGTTCCATAATGCGTGCTGATTCCAAGAGACACGCCACCCCTGGATGTCACAGAGCCTCTGAACCTGGATTAGGTCCCATGGGGAAGGAGGATCATCTGGTTTTTAGAACTAGAAAGGCCTTTGAGATCCTTCAGCCCAGCTTGGTCATGACTGAAGGAACACAGGCCCAGGGAGGGAAGGAGGCAAGAGCCCTCACGTCACGCAGAAAGCAAAGCAGAGTGCAGCTGTGGACCCAGCTGCCACCCAGAGCTTGGCGTGTAGGACCCCACAGCCATGTCTCAAGACAGCGCAGGATGGCACCACGGAGGCCTCCCTCAGCCGAGGCTGTCACTGTGGGGCAGGGAGTCTTTCTGATGGTGTGACTCATTGCCTGGGGACGCTGTTGCCACAAAGTTGCTTGCACCAAGGTCCCGCTGTCCCCTCGGGCTCCAGGAACCGGGAGCTGGATGTTCTGGACGCCCAGCCTGAGTCACTATGGACTACAGTTCTTGAGTTTTCCTTCCCGGCCCCACCTCCGGCCAGAGCTGGGTGGGAACCCGGAGCCAGTGCGCAGTGAGCTGAGTCCAACCTGGGCTGAATAATTCATACTGGGGAGTTGGGTGGGACTGGAGTGATGAAACTGGAGGGGAACCTGGAGTCAGCAGTCGGTGGGCCCCGCCTTCCCCTTGCACATATAAAGGATCCTGGGGCACGAGGCAGCCACAGCATCCTCTGCCAGACTCCTGAGCATCTTGTCTGTGCTGACTGGCTCACTCACCTCTGTCCCTAGCACCATGACCACCTGCAGCCGCCAGTTCACCTCCAGCTCCATGAAGGGCTCCTGCGGCATTGGCGGTGGCTCCAGCCGCATCTCCTCTGTCCTGGCTGGAGGATCCTGCCGGGGTCCCAGCACCTACGGGGGTCTGTCAGTCACCTCCTCCCGCTTCTCCTCTGGGGGAGCCTGTGGGATGGGTGGTGGCTACGGTGGTAGCTTTAGCAGCAGCAGCAGTTTTGGTGGAGGATATGGTGCTGGTTTTGGTGCTGTTTTTGGTGGCGATGGTGTTCTCCTCTCTGGCAATGAGAAGGTCACCATGCAGAACCTCAACGACCGTCTGGCCTCCTACCTGGACAAGGTGCGCGCCCTGGAAGAGGCCAACGCTGACCTGGAGGTGAAGATCCGGGACTGGTACCAGAGGCAGCGGCCCAGTGAGGCCGTGGACTACAGCCACTACTTCAGGACCATTGAGGACCTGAGGAATCAGGTGGGTCCCTCTAGTGGGTGGGGGATACACAGAGGCCGGGGCTGTGGTGTCCCTCAGAGACCTCTTAGTAACAATTCCATCTGAGCTGGGACAGATGCCCTGAGTCTTTTATGTGAGGGTTTCTCAGCCTTGGGCTCAGGAGGGAACGGTGGGGACACAGTGTATGGAGAAGGCATCTTAGTCTCCTGGGGAAGTGTCGGTGCTGACTCCCCGGCCAGGGGACCCCTTTGTTTGGGAAGGCCCCTTTTGCTCTGCCTATGAGCAGCAGGGCCTGTGGCTGACCAGACCTCCCATCCTTTCATCCTAGATCATCAAGGCAACCACTGAGAATGCACAACCCATCCTGCAGATTGACAATGCCCGGCTGGCAGCTGATGACTTCAGGGCGAAGTGAGCAGCCACCATGCTTGGCTAAGGGCAGAGGGCAGGGGCAAAGGAGCCAGGGCTGTTCTTCAGTAAGGCCAGCAGACTTGGTCCTCGGAAATTTCAAGGATGAGGCCTGAGGCTCTGACCTCTGTCCTGCCAGGTACGAGCATGAGCTGGCCCTGCGTAACAGCGTGGAGGCCGATATCAACGGGCTGCGCAGGGTGCTGGAAGATCTGACCCTGGCCAGGTCCGACCTGGAGATGCAGGTGAAAAGCCTGCAGGAGGAGGTGGCCTACCTGAGGAAGAACCATGAGGAGGTGAGTTTGCTGCTGGCTTTGGGGATGGGGGGCGAGCTGGGAGTTGCTGGAGCTACTGGAGCTGCCTAGTGCCAAGGGCAGTTATCTGACCACGCCCCGTACCCTTCCTAGGAGATGCTTGCCCTGCGGGGTCAGACCGGTGGGGACGTCAACGTGGAGATGGACGCAGCCCCTGGTGTGGACCTGAGCCGCATCCTGAACGAGATGCGCGACCAGTATGAGCAGATGGCTGAGAAGAACCGCCGAGATGCGGAGACCTGGTTCCTGAGAAAGGTGGGGCCTGGTCCTGGCTTCCGGCAGGGCTTCCCAGTGCTGAGGCTCGGGGCCTCACCTTCCTGTTCCTCTCTCCTGCGACAGACCGAGGAGCTGAACAAAGAAGTGGCTTCTAACAGTGAGCTGGTACAGAGCAGCCGCAGTGAGATCACGGAACTCCGCCGAGTGTTCCAGGGCCTGGAGATTGAGCTGCAGTCCCAGCTCAGCCTGGTATGAAGGACCGGGCCCTGCCCAAGCCCCTAAGTCGCCAGCTACGGCTACCACCCTCTCGACCCTGCCATAATCCAGTTCTACCAGTGTCTACCAAGAGTGGGAGCGGAGGGATCATGAGACCCATTATAGAGATGGAAATTATGGCACAGGATGATGGGATAGCTTTGGTCCACGTTGTCTGGCTCAGTTAGCAAGCACCCCAGCTGGCATTAAAATTCACACACTTCTCAGGAACGATGCTGAGTTCTGGAGGAACAGGCGTGGCCTCTCTCACGGACTTCTTTCTCTCTCACCCACTTAAAGAAAGCATCCCTGGAGAACAGCCTGGAGGAGACCAAAGGCCGCTACTGCGTGCAGCTGGCGCAGATCCAGGGGCTGATCGGCAGCGTGGAGGAGCAGCTGGCACAGCTGCGCTGCGAGATGGAGCAGCAGAACCAGGAGTACAAGATCCTGCTGGACGTGAAGACGCGGCTGGAGCAGGAGATCGCCACCTACCGCCGCCTGCTGGAGGGCGAGGACGCCCAGTGAGTGGAGACCCCGGCCTGGGCTCGCGCCGCGCGCCACGCACTGGCCCCTGCACATCTAACGCCTGCCTTTTCTCCCCACAGCCTCTCCTCTGGCCAGTCCTACTCTTCCCGCGAAGGTGAGTCTCCTGGGGGCTTCTGGCGCGCGCCCAGTGGAGTGGGGGCAAGCTCCTCCCGAGCCCCCCAGGCCGCCGATCTCCTGCGCCCCGACCCCGCGGCCTGCTTAGCTCCGCGCGCCCTCTCACCTGCTCTCCCGTCTCTTGCAGTTTTCTCCTCGTCCACATCCTCGTCTTCTCACCAGCCCCGGTCCATCCTCAAGGAGCAGAGCTCGTCCAGTTTCGGCCAGAGCCAGGGCTCCAGGAACTGATCTGCCTCTGCCGGGGCTCCTGCCTCCCCGGTGCTGCCCGCCTGGGCGTGGCCGGGGCCCTGATCGCGCTGCGCCTCCCAGCTGTCTCCCCTCCCCTAGGCTGGTGGTGGGCTAATAAAGCAGTTTCTGGTTGATGCAAACTTGCGTGTGGTCTCTGTCCTCGAACCGACGAGAGGGGACGTGAAGGTGCCTCCCAGGAACCCGTGTGGGTTCTCGCACCGTAAGGGGTACAGGAACAGAAGGTGCCTCAGAGGAGCTTCAAAGGTCTTCATAGAAGATTTCCAGCCATCCCAGGGGACGGCGGGGGAGCGGGAAGGGACCTCGTGAAGCCTTCTACGAGAAGTTCTTTCATTACCCTCACCCTGTAAGGCCACGTGCTTGGGTCCATTGCGGCCTGGACAAGCCCTGGGATTCAGAGTAGCTAAGCACCTTGCAGAAAACCAGGCAGAGAGGCAGTGACATTTAGAGTTCAAACTGAGGTCTGTTGGGCTACAAGGTTCGTGCTGCTTTTAAAACTATGGAACCTTTTTAGGTGTCTTACCCCAGAGACTCCAGAACTTGGGCTCTTCCCCCTACCGTTCGCCCCCAACGACTTTGGTGGTAGAGAGCAGAGAGAGCCTTGACTTTGGGGACCGTGTCCTCGGTGCGAGTGAAGTCTCCTTCCTCCCTGTCCCGTCAACTCCTTTCTCTGCCTCATTGTCGTCAGCTGTTAAATGAGAGCTGGCGATTCCCCTGAGCAGTGCCTGCCACCCTGGGCACCACCACATTCTGAGATTCTTCCTGGCTCCCAGGAACTGAGCACATCCTGCTACCGGGGTCTCCTGCCAGCCACCCTCCCACAGCCGATCCCACCCAGCGATCTTTTTCAGGAGGTGGTCAATGTCAACACCAAGGACAGGTTCAGGACTCCCCAGCTGAGCAGCCCACCACGGCTTCCCTGCCCTCTAGGACTCCGCAGGCTGTTGAGTCTGAGCTCTGCTCCTCCCTGTGAGTCAACACTTCCTGACTAATTGCACGGACCACACCTCCCAGGTGCTGTTTCTTCCTCCTGGATGCCCTCCATATTTTAAAATTTTAAATAAAAAAACCCCAAAGAGTTATGTATGTATAACCTCAGAACTCTGTGTGTGCGCGTGCACCTGTTTGTGAAAAAATTATTACCCCAAGATGCCTCCCACGACTTCTTTCTACTGCCCACTTTCAAGTTAAGCTGTTTATTGTAGTATTTGCTCTTTTTTTTTTTGAGACACAGTCTCACTCTGTAGTCCAGGCTGGTTCTGAACTCACTGTGTCATACAGGCTGGGTGGCCTTGGATACACAGTAGTCCTACTGCCTCAGCCTCCTGAGTGATGGGATTATAGACATATACCACAATGCTTGGCTTATGTGGTGCTGGGGAATCAAACCCAGGGCCTTTGCACTTGCTACGCAAGTGTTCTCGTCACTGAGCTATACTTCTAGTGCCATTATTTCTAAATAATAGGTGTATACTACCATTTTTTGATCTTTCAAGATCAAGAGTTGTAGTTTTTGATCTCCTGACTTCCAGCTGGGAAGTCTGGGGACTTAGCTCCTTTATATCACACTGCCCCCCCTTACTTCCCTTTCTCCTACTTACCCGTATATTCACATTTTTGTTAGATAAACGTTTACATGATAATGACTTTATTTTATTCATAGTCAAACCATGTTACCCTAGAATAAGTATCTTTTCAAGTTGTTTACTTTTTCTGTGTACTTGTTTATTCCTTAGTTCACAGCTGGAAATATGTTTCTTCTTCTATACTTGTTTTGTTTTTTTGAGACCCAGTCTCACTGGTTAGCCCAGGTTGGTCTTGAACTTGTGTTCCTCCTGCCTCAGCCTCCTAAATTCTGGGATTATAGGGGTCCATCACTATGCTTGGCTCATTTTGTGTGTGTGTGTGTGTGTGTGCGTGTGTGTGTGTGAGACTGGAGATTAAACTCAGAGCCTGTAGGTGCTAGGCAAGTACTGTAGTACTGAGCTACACCCTCAGCTCTTTCTAGTTTTAAATTTTGAAACAGGGTCTAAGTAAGTTGCCCAGGTTGGCCATGAATTTTCAATTCTCCTGCCTCAGCTTTCTGAGTAGCTGGGATTACAGGTGTGTAAACTATGTTCAGCTAGCACATCTTCTCTGAATGTATAAATTCTTGATGTTTCATGAATTTCATCTTCCTTTTTTTCCCTTTAAACTGGAAATTGAACCCAGGGCTTTTGTACTGAGCTACTTTCCAAGTCTTTTCTATTTTCAAGACAGGGTCTCACTACGTCTCTAAACCACTCAGGCTGCACTTGAAATTGCGATCCTCCTGCCTCAGCTTCCTAGAGTGCTGGGATTACAGATGTGTACCACCCTGACTGGCTTAATTTCACCTTCTTGAAGGTATCCTTCCTAAAACCCTCTGCATTCTTGTTCCATCTTGTCAGGGTGCTCACTGGATCTGCCTCCCAGCTAATGTTCTGGAATTTCCTTTCATCATCATCGTCATCACCATCATTTTTTTCCCCCTGTATTCATTGTTTTCTGGATCTCACATCTCCCTCTTTCTACTCCTGACTCCTTCATTTTAGCAAAGTACACCCTCTAGTAATTTCCTGAGAAAGGATTCACAGAGCTTAACTTTCTTGAGATCTTTCATGTCTGAAAATATGTTTATCCTTACTCTCGGTGGATACTTTGGCTGGGTATAGAATCTTAGGGTGGACATCATTTTCCCTCCGCATGTGAAGGTATCGTTTCACTGTGTCTTGGCGTCTGGTATTGCTGTCGAAGTCTTGGGCTGTTTGGTTGTTTGTTCATCTTTTCTACTATCCTATTCCCATTTTCATCCCTAGTAGGTTGGTGGTTCTTCTTTTTCCTCCAACAGACTAGAATGCCACAGGTGGTGCACTGAAGCAGCCATGTCTTCTTCTGCCGCGTTGGGCACCACCAGACCCTTCTGACGGGGACATTCAACCTCTTCAGTTCTGAAAAATATTCTCACGTTATTATTTCTTCCACGCTCATTCTTTTTAGAACTCTTCTTTTTCCTATGTGTTCCTTTCTATTTTCCACCTAGCTTGTCTTTTTTGCCGGCTTTCTGAGAAATTTTCTTGACATTGCAATCTCAGCTTCCTATTTAGAGTTTAAAAAACTTTCGTATTTTTAATAGTCTATGATTCTAGATGTTTTTCAATAGTTTTTTTTTCTTATTTTAAGATGGTATGTATTCTCCTGTCTCTTTGACTCTTTTATTTGTGACTCTAAGCAATTTTTAAAATCTTCATCATTATCACAGTTTCTTTTCAGTCCATTTTTTCTTGTTTGCTTTGTCTCCATCTTTCATGCCAGAGATTCTTCTGAAATGTTTGGTGGTCCTTTGATAGTCATTCATAGTTAAGAGCAAGTCACAAAGGACCTGATTGGAGTGTGTGCATGCATGTGTGTGTATATACAGCAAGGAGCTTTCCTTGGTAGGTCTCACTATGGAATAACTTGGAAGGAACTAAGGTGTTTCATTGAAGAACTTCAAATACCAGTGTGTGTAGTCCTTTTCTCTTGGGTGGCATCTTCCTCCAAATGGGAGGCTTCTGCTTTGCTATCTGGATTTCACAGATACTAGTTGTCTGGAAGCTATAGGAGGCAGAGGACCAGGAGGATATCAGACTGAGTTTATCTGCTAACTGATTCAGTGCAGTAAATGCATCCTTCACCTTGCTTGTTGTCTGGTTCAGTGTCCCTTGGGTGCATCCTCTGGAGTTGACCTCCAGTTCTTTCTAACAGTACAAGGGAGGTGGGAGGAGGAGAGAGGAATTAGGGGACCTTCTTGCTTTTGATACAGAATTCTAACCCATCCTCCTGTTTCTAACCTACCTGCCCCCACTTGCAGAAGTGCCTGGTGCCTCCTGTTCCAGGGACTTTCCAGGATTCTGTCATGAGTCTGCTTGATAATTGGCCTCCCCTGGGCAAACATGGAGTTTTCTTTGTGTCTTCCAGATGTTAGAATTTTGTTGTTATAATCTCCTTTCTGATCTTTGTCCACGTGAGTTGTACCCATTTTTAGTAATTTTAGTGGTATTAGCAAGTGAAGATGAACCACATATTTAGTTTGCCAGTTTAACCTAAAGTCTCTGCTTTGCATAGTAAAGATCATATTCTTCCCCTAAGGTTGCTGAGCCTGGTTCATTACTTACTAATGGATAACCATTGTGAATTGTTAAGCAAACATCTCTCTCTTTTTTTGGTTACCAATCCCGTCCCCCAGAGCAGAGATAGATTATGACTCAGACTGTACCCCAAGTCCCAATACTGAAAGGTAACCACTGATAGCATGTTTCAAGTTGTAGTGAATATAATTACACTGAATATCTATACCTCTTGGTATCTTTTTTTTTTCAATGCTGGGATCCAATCCAGAGCTTTGCACATGCTAGTCTAGCATTCCAGCACTGAGCTACAGCTCCACCCTCAATTTTTAAAATCAATATTATAAGAGAAACTCCTGTATTATTAAAAGTGTCACAATTTTTAATGTTGTGTTTTATTTGCTACCACTGAAAATAGCAAACCAATTGAATGTTTTTCTGCCTAACACTTTTACAAATATTTTGCTTCCTGAGGCTAAATTATCAGAACTATTATTACTAAGTGAGGAAGTACAAATGTTTTAAGATTCCTGATCTGTATTACCGAATTGATTTAGAGAAGTTTTGCCAATTTGCATAATCTGCCAACAGGAAATGAGAGTACCTATTTTGAAACACGTTCACCAACTTTTGAGGACTGTCTTTTAAATGCTTCGTATGTGAATTGAGTCATCTGTCAATGTCAAGGCTAATGCTATAGAAGGATCTTTACACAGAGGCATATTCCTGGGTTACTGCACAATTTCTGGGCTGGTGCTCCTGTTCTTGAGTAGTTCAGTAACGAGATGTCAGAGTACAGAATGTAGAAGGCCCTCTGTCCGAATGCAGGAGCTATTTTAAAGAAGCTATGTATACTGACTAAGATCTTCAGATATGTATCTTCAATCAATGGGCCCTTGGGAAGCTCTGTGGGAAAGGCCTCTAAGTGAGGAAATGGAGATTTGTATTTGTTTTGAATTACTGTAGTAAGATACACAAGGTTGGGTAAATTTATAAAGAAAAGAGGTTTATTTTCCTCATGGTCCTGGAGAAATAAAGGCGAAGGTTGAGTAGGCCCCACTGGCTTGACCTCTGGTGATGACTTTATCCTTGGCAGAATCCCAAGACAGTACAGGGTGCATCATCTGGCAAGAGAGAGTATGTTTATGTTTGTGTGTCTGGTCTCTGTTCCTCTTATTACAAAGCCACCAGGATTCAATTATGCGGTCTCTACCCTAATGACCTCACCTAAACCTAATCACTTTCCATGTACCCCTCTTGTAATCACTATAGTTGGACTAAATTTCTACATTCTTGATACCATTCACATATGACTTTAGGGATTGAACTCTTGAGTGATTTTGGGAGGGAGCAGACAAAGCATAGTCAGGAATTAGGGAAAAAGTAGGTGAGGTTAAAAAAAAAATAGAAGAAAAGAAACTGCTCAGCTCTGACTATTAGTAAAATTCCCTGACAGCCGGAGTCATGTTTCTCCTGTTCGTTGCTGTTGGTTGCAGACATAAGACATTTTAAAACATCTTTTAGGGGCTGGAGGAATAGCACAGTGGCTAGAGTGCTTGCCTAGCAAGGGCAAGGTCCTGAGTTCGTATTCCCTAACACCAGTGGGTGTGGTGGTGCATGGCGTCTAATCCCAGCATTTCAGAGGCTGAGGCGAGAGAATCGCCACGGATCTGAGGCCAGCCTGAACTACATAGTGAGTTCAGGACCACTCAGGACCGCAGAGCAAAACCCTGTCTCTCAATAAACAAATGAGTATCTTTTAAAGGACAACATCAGAACAGGAATGCGAGTTTCCCTTTTGATAAGAGAGCCAGGTTTTCCACCTGGCCAGGCATCTGCCTGGGTGTCTCAAACTAAGACTCAAATGTTAAATCGCACTGTGAGTTGCTCCTGGCAGCTGTTCTCACTTTTTCAGATCCGGGACCCTGTGGATGAAGGAGTGTGAGTTTCTTAATGTGCCCTGTAACTTTATTTTGAACACACCCTCGGATTCCTTGCGCTTGAGTTAGTGTCAAAGCTGGCAACCTACTGTTTTGGGTAATTGCATAGGTGCTGAAACAATGACTAGGGCAAGAGTTAATGATAGCTTTGGCAGTGGCCCTGCTGATGTGAATGAATTAGTGGTAAGCTTGTAAGGTTTTGCTTTCTTTGGGCCCATTGTTTCGGAGGGCAATAAAAAGCTTCGTGTCTCTCCTGGTGTCTGAGATAAGCAATTTCTTAGTTTGCTTTTCCACTGTGGTAGCTTGTTTAAGATCTTCTGACCCTCTCTGAAAGACAAACACACATAAAGCTTGTTTTCCTAGTCAGCAACAACTCTTCGAGAGCTGGGGCCACCATGGAGGGCTGCTCGGGAGGGGTGTGTGGCTGGGGAGTCGGCTCTTTCGGGTTTCAGGGGAGCTTTCTCAGAAGTGACTCTCCTGAGAACAGGCTTCCCTGAATTCCTCAGGCCTCTCATCATGTCTGGTCCAGGCAGCCTTCTCCAGCCCTGGAGAAGAGAAAGAAGCAGTGTTTTGAGCCTGGGGGTGGCGGGGAGCCTTGTCCACCAGATCCGTGGCCATCGGAGCTGAGTTCTTCTCCTGGCCCATGCTCACCGTGGGCCGATGTAACTCTGGGTCCCCTTCCCAGCGGTTCAAAGCTTCTGGTGAGCGTTGGGCATGTGGAGGGGTGACAGGGTAGAGGTGTGCAGCAGGACATCCTGGCTGTGGCCTCTCTGTGCTACTACTCTGCCGGCCGCAGGGGGCCCTCTTGGCCTCTGGTTCAGGAAGGTGACACAGAAGGGTTGCTTCTCTTTTTTTTCTAGCTTTTATCTACTGAAAGAACAGGGTAGCAACTAAAAAGACACATGGAAAATGGAAACACGTAGCCAGTGTTCTTTGCACAGTTTTCCCCCCTTCGGGAATGTTTTCCAGTCTCACTATGCGGAACTAAGCATCAAAGGCGGTTTTCAGACTGTGCGAGGAACTTCGTTTAAGGTGACATTAATAGAAAGAAAAGACCAGTGTAAAAGGGCCCACGTACAAGGGTCTTGTTGCGTTATTCAGAGACAGGAAATAAAAGACAAAAGTTCTATTGGCCGCGGGTGGGCTGTGGAAATCATGATCCGCACATATTACGGAGTATTGGCCAGCTGTCATGGTCAACAAATTGGGCCTGTGTCCCAGGGTGAGGAGGATTTCTTTAGATTTCAAGAAGAGAGAAAAGCACATACGGTATATTGATTTAGCTTATGTGAAATAATGATCCCTCCTTCCTCATTTAATGCTATTGTGTGTGTAGTATGTGCGTGAATGATAATGTGGTCACCAAAAGTATGCAACGATACATATGAGCTATTAACAGAGACCACCTGGGGGTGTGGTGGGCAGCGGGTGTGACCGAAGGAGCAGGTAGAGACGGCGAGGGGATCCCACACAACAGGAAATGGAAAATATATGCACTTTATTTATTTGTTTATTTTGAGACAGGGTCTCGCTCTGTAGCCCAGGCTGGTCCTGAACTCACTGTGCTGCCCAGGCTGGCCTTTGGACTCGGGACAATCCTCCTGCCTCAGCCTCCCGAGTGCTGGATTACTGGTGTGCTCCACCGCACTCAGCTTTATGCGGTGCTGGGGAATTGAATTCAGGGCCTGTGCTTGCAAGGGAAGCGCTTTAACCGTTGTGCCATTCCTTCAGCCCCAATATATGCATTTTATATATATGCATAAAATTGGGTATGTGGGAATATGAATTAAGAAATCAAAGAAAACATCAAAGAATCAGCAGATTAGTTTGCTGAATGACACCTCAATTCCTTTTCCCCAGGATTATTCTTTTTATTAATGTGTCTTTGTGATACATAATGATTACATTAAACTTGGGGGATTGATGCATATTTACATCCCATAGAACTTCATACGTAAAACAAGATTACATGCACTAGTCTTCGGCATGGCCATTTTATATAACTGTAACATAAACATTCAATTCACTTTGTGCTCAGATAATAATATGACGACACAAATTAACAGTGACAACCAAGAGAAAAAGTAAAAGTTGGGTAGTAGTTCCTTGAAGAAGGTGGTAGAGAAGTAGAAGAGCCAACCTGGTTAGGACATCCTTCCTTCCTTCCCTTCTTCCTTCCTTCCTTCCTTCCTTCTTTCCTTCCTTCCTTCCTTCCTTCTTTCCTTTGTTTGCTTGTTTGTTTGTTTCTTTCTTTGTTTCTTTCTTTTTCACTTTTTCGGTACTGGTGATTAAACCCAGGTATCTCTGAGCTATTACCCTGCCCCCTTTTCATTTTGAGACAGGACCAAGTCCTTCAGGCTGGCCTCAGATCCTCCTGCCTGAGCCTCCTGAGTAGCTGGATTACAGGCAAGCACTGTCATGCCAGGCTGGAGTTGAACTTGCAGGGTGAACTTGGGCCAATTTCACCCTTTCTCTGAGTCTCGGTTTCCTCACCTGTAAATTGAGGGTAGTGGCATCTACCTGAAGGAGTTCATGTGAAGATTAAAGTGGTAAAGAGCTGACAAGAAGCCCAGTGGGCACCCAATAAATGTTTACTCCTTCTCTGACCCTTTTGACTGTTTTTGCAAAGTGGGCCAGCCCGCTATTGCCTTGTTAGATTCCCACGGCAAGGTTGTAGACAGATAGCGGTGTTCTGCTTCCTAAGGCTGAACTATAGCCAGCACCATCTCCTTGCCAAGCCTGGCGAGCTCCTTGTACCTGTCTCCTCCCATTTTATAGATGAAAAACTGAGGCTCACAGAGGCTGAACAACTTAGCCCAGGGAACGTGGCTGGTAGGTGGAACATCAGAGTAGCCTCCCAAGTGAGCACATCCCTGGCCTCATTTGATTTGATCTAGTTCACAGAGAAAGCGTATTCTAGCATTTAGCCCAGTGAGTACCCCAGTGAATCAGTGAACCAAGTTGCCCTGTGGCGGGCTTGGGGTGGGTGCCATGTGGGGCCGTGGGGATAAATCAGAAGCTACCCTGCCTCAACGAGATAGTTCCTTACAGCTCCTGTACAGGGAAGGTGCTCTCTGCCCTCCTTCTCCCAGAGGCGCCTCTAGTGTGTGGGATGAGCAGTGCCCACGGTGGCGCAGCTCTTTCCCAATGCCCAGGCCTTGGCTGATCCCCAGCCCCGCGCCCCAGCCAAGGCAATGGGGCCTCGGCGCTGAAACTTACAAGGGCCTACATAGTGGCTACTAATTGCCCCGTCAGGAGGCTTGCCACCTCAGCTGGCCCTGTGGGGTGGGAGTGAAAGCCACCGAGGAGCGAATCTGCCCGGGCTGGACCCCAGCCCCTGCCGTCTGCTGTTACTCTGAGGACTAGAAGAGAAATTAAGACCAGGACATTGTACCCTCCTCCATGTCAGCCAAATGTCCAGCCTTTATTCTTTTGTCTTTCTTGTCTTTCTGTGTGTAGCTGATTTTACTTAATGTGATGCTCATCAGCTCCACCCATTTTCCTGCAAGTGTCATGATTTTGCTCTTGATGGCTGAGTAATACTCCCTTGTGTAATCATTGCTGTACCCATTCATCAGCTGGTAGACACTTAGGCTGATTCCACAGCTTGGCCATTATGATAAACGTATGCTGGTCTCTAAGAGGATGGTTTGACTTTTAAGCTCCCTAATGGGGAGTTGCTCAGTGTGATTACTATTCTGTCCTCCAAGAGACTCAATTTGAGGGTGTCAGTTTCATAGTTCCCTTCTCTACCGTGTCTGCCATCCCACGATCCCCACTGCTATCCCCACCCACCACCGTCCCCACAAGCACCAACATTTCCAGTACCATTACCACTACTGTTCCTACCACTACAATCGTCACCACTATCCCAATGCCATTATCACTGCCATCTTCACCACCATCCCATTAATACTACCACCATCATCACCCTGGCAACCCCACCACCATCGCCACTAGCACCAGCCCATTGTCACCACCACCTTCGCCTCCTCTGTTACCTCCCATGTGCCCTGTACCATCACCTCCCCCATTACGAGTTCTTTGAAGAGGGTCATAGCCATATGGATTAAGTTGGATGAGAAGTAAACAAAGTCTTAGACCACAAAAATGTCATTCAAGCTGGGGATAGTCAGGGGACAGGTGTACCTTGGGTGTGGCAGCAGAGGGATACTCACTGGATGCTGATAGAGAGGTCAATTAACAGAATGTTGACATTGAGACCCATTGTTAAAAGACCAGTATGTGGCAGCACAGACATCGACCACACCAGGTTTCAGTGTTATCTTACTCTGAAATAAATAGACATTTCAGCTAGCATTCAGGCTAAACATCAGTTTGTCAATTGCCAACTGTAAGTTGCAAAAGTTTGGTACGATACAAGACAGAAGAATTTGGCAAAGACCAGTGAAAACATCCTATGAAAATCAATTGACGGTGGAATTTATGATAAAGTGTATCTATCTTACAATTTGTAAATTGTTATACCTCTCTTCTGTTAGTACAATTTAGAATAAATTTGTGATAAAAATATATGTTCCCTTTCCTCCTGGATAACTGGTCGCTAAACATTTTCCAGCATACCACTGGATTAATTAATACTAGTAATCTTGTGTGTCTTAGTTTGGTTATTTCAGAATTCCAGAAGCAAACGCTAAGACAAGTTCAGGTGCAAGAAGTGCTTTGGGTGGCGTCTCGAGCAGCACCATCGGGAGAGGGAGCGAGAGGGAAAGTCGAGGGGCAGCGTGTTATCAAGCAAATTACCACTGTGCACAGGGGTAGCTTATTTCTCTCGGGGAACTCTGAGACACAGTGGAGAACACGTGCCCAGAGTTTTTCCCAACACAAAAGAAAGCTGGGGTATTTGGCCTCCAAATCCTATTGGTTACTGGGTGAGGGGTGCTCTCTAATTCCACAGCACTCTGTCCTGTCCTGTGAGAAGACAGTGTGAGCTCTGGTGGCTGGAGTTGGGAGTCTGACCAGTGAAGGCCATAGGAGAAGTGATTAGAGCGTGGTCCCTGCAGGGGGCAGGCTGCGATGCTGACAGAAGCTGAACACTCGGCCTTATAGGAAGCCTCGAAAATTTTGGGACACCCCCATATATAGCAGCAGCTGGGAGGAGGCTGCCAGGAAGCAAACCCAGCACGAGGCACTGGTCCTTGGGGAGGGAGGCCCGTGGAGGCCTCCTAGTCTTCACTTCTGGAAGACTGTATGTAGCAAGGCCCTTCTCACATGGTGGTTAGGATGTAATGAGTTAGAGTTGGTGGTAGTGCCTGTGCATGCAGGGCTCAGTAAACTGAAGCTTGCAGGGGTTCTAGGAAGACAAGAAGATGCTTGTTCCTTGTGACTGTCACCTGCGTCTCCAGTTGGTGAGTGTTTTCATAGTCCACATTTCCCTTTAGTCTCGGTGTGGGGGAATCCAGAGTCGAGGGTCAGGGCACCGCCTCTCTCTTCCCTTTAATCACTCCCTTTTGCAGCAGGCACAAATTGGGGTGACTGTTTAGCTTGAGGAGTTGGGGCCAGACCTGGGTCTCCTCTCTTCTGATACCAGACCCTTTTCCCTGGCCACGGGGCAGGGGAAAGTATTCCTGCTAGGTTAGTCATAGGATTCCGTAGGAGCATTTCCTGCAATGTTTCAAAATCAAGCCGATCCTCGGTGGGCTCAGCGCCACCTCAGCCATGGTTCCAGGAGTTTCAGCCTTGTAGCAGCAGCTGGCCAATGCAAGTGAAGTCAGGAGGTGAGAGAGAGGGAAGGGGAGAGAGAGAGAGAGAGAGAGAGAGAGAGAGAGAGAGAGAGAGAGAGAATTCAGTCTAGCTGTGGGCCTCTCCTTGTGATCCCTCCTTTCTTTGAGTCATAGTCTCGCTCTGTAGTCCAGGCTGGTTCTGAACTCACTACGTCACCCAGTCTGCCCTCGAACCCACAGCAATCTCTTGCATGAGCCTCCAGAGTGTTGGCATCACAGGGGCACACCACCAGTCCTAGCTTACGTTGTGCTGGAAAACCAGACCTAGCAAGTGCGCTAACCACTGTGCTATCCCTCCAGGCTGTCCTTATGACCCTCTTATTCCTCTTGTTACCTGTTTTAATGATGAGAGCCCATGAGTCAAGGAATTATCTCTTTTTGATGCTGATTCAAGTTGAAATTCTTTTAAAATTTTTTAACATTAGGCGTTGAACTGAAGGCCTCCACTGAGCTACAATCTCTATCTCAGTCTCTCTCTCTCTTTTTAATATAGATAGCTTCTCATAAGTCACTAAAAGGCCCAGGCTGGGCTTGAACTTGCAGTCCTCTGTCTCCTAGAATGCTGGGATTGTAGGTGCGCTCCATTGCGCCCAGCTTCATGGCTTCTGTGGCTGACGTCTAGCAGCTGATCGTTAATACTCCCTACTTCCTAGCTTTCGATTTTTCCCGCCTACCTTTGCTGGACACTTTTAGTTTCATGTTACATGTGTCTTTTACCCCTAGCCAATCAAGCCCCTCTTTGGATTAGGTGACACAGAAATGTCGCAGGTGTGACTTCATCGCCCACACAGCCCCAGCTGGGAGGAGGAGAACCAGGTCTGGTTGATACCGAGCAACCAGGGTCTTCCCTGGCCCTATTCCAATGTGGTCCAAATGTCTGCTTCTGCAGCCCCCTCAGCGAGGCCAGGGGAGGCCTGGCCCCCAGCCTCAGAGTGTGGGCTGCCACGGCTCCCGTGCCTTCCCCTCTCACAGACCACTGACTCTTTCTCAGCCCGTTCCCACGGCTCCGCCCGGCCAGACTCTGGCCGACTCATACTTCTGGGCGGGCTGGCCTCCGCAGCTGCCAGCAGGCCTTCCTGCCACTCCCCTCCTTCACTCCAGGACCGACGCTTTCCTCCTCTCGGTTCTCTGCCTTTGGTCTTGGCTGCGTTTTGGCAACTTTCTTCTTTGCCTCTCTCCTGCCCCCCACTGGTTAAACTCTAGAGCTGAGAACTTTTTAGCAAACACCGACTAGACCCCAAGTACCATGGTAACCACCAGCTGGGAATCATCTACTCCTCTCAAGAATTCTCTTAGGTAGAAACCGTTCTCATATTTCTGTGAGAGAAAACCATGGCTCAGGGGCTGCGGCGGCCTGTCAAGGTGTCCTGGCTGGTGAGTGGTGAAATGTAGGTTTGAATCCCAGCCTGTCTGGCTGGGGGGGCCTGCCTTCCCTGATCCCGCGTGACCCCTTCTGAATATGAGGGAGCTGGGTGGGCTGCTGAACGCTGGACCTGTTCCCAAACCTTTGTCTGATGGAAATGACTTCTTTTCTACGGAGACTAAAACGGTGGGGACGCTTTCCCTCTTCTGTCCCTGTCCCTCCGTCCAGGCCACTCAGGACTCCTGACGCAGCTGTTCCCCAGGAGCTGACTCCTTGGTGAGACTCATTTGCCGCTGCTGATATTCCCACAGCCACGCCCCTGGCTGGGAACCCACCCCACCCCACCCTCCTGGGCTCCTGCTGCTCTCAAACCCTGAGTCAAGGCACCCTTTCCAGGAAGTCTTCCATGTGCCACCTGCCCCATCTGGCTATTTCTGGGCTCTGGGTTCCCCTCAGCTTACGGGACAGAGGAAGTTCCGGGCTTTGTTGGCCTCTGCCATCAGAACTGGCAGCCCCAACGGCAAGGGCGGGATCTCGCTCATCAGTCCAGAATATTTCCCTTGCTGCCTCCCTCTCTGCCTCCACTTCGCTGTCTTCCTTCTGTTTGCTCACCCACTTGCTCACCCGCTCTGCACTTACCTATCCCACTCATCATCAACTCTACCTTCTCTTCCTTTTCTCCCTTTCTCTTCTTCCTCTTTGACCTTGATTCCCACCCTCCTTCCTCCATCCTAATCTTCTGCTGAGTGTTTATGCCGTACATCCAGCAGAAATGATATCTTAAAGCTGGTCCCAAAGAATGTGGGGGATTTGGGTAGGAAGAGGACAGACACGGAAGTTCAAGCAGAGGGTGGAAGCCATGTGTGGATGTGGGGTCAGTGAGGGGACTGGCCAGCTGAAGATGGGAATTGATTTATAGGAGGGTTGCATACAGGCTGCAGAATTCAAGCCATGTTTTCCCCGCACGGAACCTAGTAGAGGGTTTGTGAACCAACCTCTCACTGGCCCCTGGCTACCTGCCTGCCTATGTTCTTAACAACCTGTCTATAATTCTGGATTAGAGCCACAGAACCCCCACACTTACTCTCACCCTGCCAAGCACAGAGCTCGGAGAAGCAGAATGTGCTGTGTGACTTTAGGCATGTTCCTTCTGTTCTCTGGGCCTCATGCTCCCTTCTTACAGAGTAAAGGGGTTACTATATGATTGCTGAAGACCTTTTGGCTTTGAATTTTGAGGCAAGAGGGGAGCTGTCATTGAAAAGTGAGACTTAAAGCTCAGCCAACTGGATCCAGTTGGATCCTGCGCTTCCTGGCTGTGGATGTTGGGAAGTTCTTGAATCCTGAACATTCTTCATGCATAAGGTAGCATGGTCACTGCCTGCTCCGTCAGCTCTGTGGCACAGCTGAGAGGCTCAGACAGGGCCACAGGCACAGAAGTGCTTAGCTCAGCCCCTCTGTTGTGCCAGGCCAGACTCTCACCAGTGTGTTTGGCCCAGGTGGAGAGGCTGGTCTGGGAAACCAGGGGGCGGGCAGAACTCTCTGGGCAAAAGGGGACCTGGGGCCTCGGGAGGTGCTCCAGGCTCCTGGTAGCCTCTTGTGTTTGCAGTCCTACCTGTTGACCTCCTCCTGGTTCCCAGCTAGCCCTGCCCTCTGGCAGTAGAAGCTGCTCTGTCTCAGTCCATTGTTTCTACACTAGATAGCCTTGCACCAGGAGAAATCCCTCTCTACACACAAGAAGACTGAGGCTTAGTGGGTAGTGGAGTGGGCAAGCTCTAGGGGGCTGGCGGAGAAGGAAGGGAAGGGTGCAGAACTCCGCGAGGAGAACCCTGGGGGTTTGGGGATCACAGTTTGTCACCAGACTCTGAGCCTTTCAGGACCTCAGACTTTTTACCCGTGGCTTGAGGAGGACTCTTGAGTGCTCACTTTTTCCCAAAGGGCAGGGCCGTGATGAGGGGGCAGGGAACTCTCTAGATTTCAGTGATTAAAAGGCACTCGGTATCTGTTCAAGTGAAGCCAGCGTAGAAACATCCTAGACATTTACAAAAATGTTTTAAGGACATCCAGTCTGGCTTGGGGGTTGGAGGAGGGAGCAAGGGGATTTTTCTTCAGGCCTAGACACCCCAGTGTCTCTGCTAGAGCCGTAGTCTCTTGAGAAATTCACAACAAATCAGGCTTATTAACCCAATGGCCAACAAGAGCTCTTTCCCTGCACTGTCAGATACATAACAACTAGTTGGTCAAAACTAAAGGCTAAATGAGATTTTGCACGCACTCTAAGTGTCATCCTCAAGGTATTTATTAGGGAAAAACAGACACTTCATGGCGAACAATTCAGGTAGACACCACCTTAGCACAGCAAACAGGGCAATATCACTATCAATAAGACGTGTCAGTGTATCCAGGCTACATGCCTGGCAGCTTACATCAGAAGACCATGCATCATTTCTTTGAGTTTGCTAAAATGCATAACCACAGTCTGATCATTAGAAATTCCAATTTGAGGGATATTCTATAAGACAATTGATCAGCACTCTTCAACAGTACCGAGGTCATAAAAGGCAAAAAGACTGAGGAGCTGTCACAAGCTGCGGGCGACTGAGAGAGCACGCCAACGACATGCCACGTGGGACCGTGAATCAGATTCTGCAACAGAAAGGGAACACAGTGGAAAAACTGTTCAAATTCTAGGAAAGCCCCTAGTTAACGAACAAGATTGCCGTCCATGTTAATTTGTTGGCTTTGAAAAATTGTATAATGCTTATCCACTATGTCGATATGTGGGGAAGCTGGGTGAAGGGTACAGATGAACTCTCCGGAGGGTTTTGGCAGTGTTTTCTGGGAATCTAAAATTATTTCAAAATAAAAAAATCAGACATAAAAAGTGCTCTCTTTTCCAGAGCCATGATCCATCTGTGAAAGAGCGTAAGAAATTGAGCGGTAGGAAATATAGATGTAGTGCTAAGGATTCTGTGCCTCTCTCCTGCCCAGTCTCCAGCACCCCATGTGTTGTGCTCAAAGCTCCTCCCAGATTCCAGATTGTCCCCGCCCACACCTTATCACAATCATCTCTGCCAGATTTTCACTACCGCCTCCACAGTGAAGATAGCACTGTGTCTGTTACCCAACGCAGCAAGTTAGTGTTCTTCCAAGGTCAGTCTACCTGGTACCTCAGAATGTGACTTTACTTGGAAGTAGGTCTTTGCATATATAATTAAGGTAAGGGCCAAGATGAAATTACGTTGGACTAGCACAGGCATTAAATTCAGTGAGTGGCCTTGTAAGGGGTGGAAAAGAACACACAGAGACACACAGAAGAAAAGTCACAGGCAGAAGGAGTAGAGCTTTGAGTTTTGCGACCATGAACTCAGGGACGTGAGGCACCCCCAGAAGTTGGCACAGGTCAGGAAGGCTCCTCCCCCAGTCTTCAGCGGGAATATGGCCCTGCGAATACCTTGATTTCAGACATCTGGTCTCCAGAAAGGACAGAATAAGTTTCAGTTGTCTTAAGCCACTGAGTTTGTGGTATTTTGGTATGACAGCCTTGGAAAAAATGTGTATGAACTTCCATGTTTGTCTTTACCTTCAGTGACTTCGAGGTGTGTCCTCTCCATCTCTGACAGTGGGCTCTGTGGGTAGGGGCCATGCCTCTCTCCTCAGATTGGACTCTTGCTTCCCTCGATGCCAGCCCCCGGTGCCAGGCCCAGCCCTCTGCACACAATGCAGGCTGTGTGGGGGCTGCCTAGCCTGCCTGCTTCACCTGTTTGGGTTGGCATGGGTCTCCCTGCCGTGGGGTGGTATAGAGAGACTCATTAACCACAAGAGGCACCACCCTGGACTCCTCCTTTCCCTGCTCCTTTCTGGCCAGGCTGGGGGAGAGGCAGGTAAAGTTGTCCACACATGCCTGCCTTAAGTCCAGAGGTGGGGGTACTCCAGGCCTGAGCAGAGAAAGTGGCTGTCTGACACCTACCCCAGCTAGCCCAGAGAGCTGCATTTCCTCAAAATGCCATGAACGCCTGGGCAGGGATGGGAGCGTTATCTTCTTGGCACTCCCTGCCTGGTTGGGTCCCTGTAGCTCCTTGGTCACTGAGAGTCCATGTCTGTAGACCTCAGTATACTCCATGATGGGGTCCAGAGTCCCGGGCAGCGAGGGCCATCGAAGGTCTCCTTTGAGATTGTGTGCTCAGGTCTCACGTTATCTCTACCTTTTGGATTCCAATGGAGGGAGAGGAGGCGGAGGAAAGGGAGAAGGGACCCTCTTTGGAGTTCCATCAGATTGGATGAGGGGGAGCTGAGCTTTTGTTGGCCTGAGCTCCAGGGGTTCGGTCCTTGTTCCTTGCAGAGAGGAGAACGAGTGGTGGTCACTGAAGAAGCTGGTGCCGGGCTCTGTATCCTGCTCCCTGGGTTTCCCTAAATGGGCATTTTTCTCCAGTGAAGACGTCCTTCCCCCTCAGCAAATGGCAACGCGTCTCCTGAAGAAAGCATGTGTCCCTCAGCCAAAATCCCTGCCGCTTCTTGCTGGGGAAATTGTAGGGCTGGGCTCAGGGTGGGGGGCCAGTTCTCTGGAAGGCGATTAGAGGAGTCTGTCGGGGCGGGTGGAGTGGGGTGGGGCTGCGGCTTACTCATATCCTCACAAGTCCTTGCCGCTGCAGATTTGGGGAGCCCTCGGCCTCAAAAGTCTATCTCAGCATTGTTTTCTGGGTTCCTTTGCGGGGCTGGGCGGAGCCCTGTGGGCAGGTGAGCTCCCTGCTTCTGCTTTGGTGTAGCTCTAGGAGGGGTGGGGAAGGCTCGGCTTCCTTTCTGGGAGCAGTTGATCCTAGGAAGAGCCTCGGAGCCTCTAGCGGGGGCTGTTGGGGCCTGTCGGGGAGATGGGACACGCCAGGCAGCCCCAGACACGACCACATTCCTCCCAACATGCCCTCCGGGGTCTGTGGGACTGAGGGGCTGGCAGGAGAGTGGGAGGAACCGGAAGGGTTAGTTTTTGGAGACTGTTGCGAAGGAGTAGGATAGCTGAGGTCTTGGTTATACAAACCCCAGAGGCAGGATCAGCTGAACTCCTCACAATGTTCCCTGACCTTTGGGGCCTTGGGAGCCAGCGACCCTTGTGTCCATTCTAGACAGTTCTGCTCCACTCCTGGGTGCCTGCAGATCTCCTGGTCAGCTTTATAAGAGGTTTGAACAAAGGTGTCTGAAGTAGGCTCTGCCCCTATATGGCCTGCCCTGAGGGGTCTGAGAAGACTTCTGGTGTTGGAAACAGAAGGTGTCCTCCTGCAGGCCTATTCCAAGCCAGCACACTTCTCATCGGACTTGGCCACAATTGGTTTTCAAAACTCTTTGACACAGAGTGTCATATTAGCACCTGGCAGCTCGCTGCAATAGGCCCAGAGGATGGTGTTTACTTCCACTTGGCAGATGAAGAAACAGGTTCAGAGAAGCGGCACACAGGTGTACACAGCAGAGGCAGGATGGACTCATGATTTTTTGGGATGCTTCTGGCTGTGTCCATGAGGCTACCTGTCCTTGGTCATACTGAGCAGTTGATGTCATGGGCCTGTCCATAGACAGGTGGTATATACGAGATCTGGCCCCTAGGAACCATGTTAGGGTCAGTGGCCCAGGCTGGGAGAGCTGCCTGGGTTCCCCTTAAGCCAGGAGTCTAGCCATCTGACTGGCTTGGCATGTTTCAAGGTTGTGACAGGCTCCTTAGCATACCCTCACTAGCACAGAAGACAGAGAGGGCCCTCAGGTCATTCTTGTCTCCCCTAGTAATAGGTGGTCGTGCTGAGGGTGGCATGTCTTTGTCCCAGGTGACCTTGCCACACTGCTGTTCCTTAGACAAGGTACCAGTCACCAGTAGGGGTGGATGGTGGGCTTCTACGTAGAGGAGGAGGTCTCACCCAGGTAATGGGGAACTAACAGGTCACCAGGTTCATGGTGCAGAAAGTCTTTGCTCTGTTTCCCCGACTGAGTCCAGCATGTGGATTCTTGAGGGCTGTAGTTCCCAGGGCCTGGTGGGAAAGTGTAGCCTGCAGGCCCACACCTCTTCTGGTGAATCACACCTGGCGGGACAAGAAAGCCCCAAACACCCCAAACAATGAGTTTCCAGTAAACTATGACAGACATGACGAGGCGGAGGAGAGGAGGGATCTGACTGGGAGTTGGCGCTGGCCTGTGGGTGATGAAAGCCGAGGGGAATGGAAAATGCCAGGCCCGCCCCCCACTCAGGAGTATAAAGCCCTGGCATCCCCGTCCAGCCTACCTGAGCACTTTCCTCCTCTCTGCCAGCTCACTCATTCGCCTCCCTCCTCGGCACCATGACCACCTGCAGCCGCCAGTTCACCTCCTCCAGCTCCATGAAGGGCTCCTGCGGCATAGGGGGTGGCTCTGGACTCATGTCCTCCTGCCGGGCCCCCAGCACCTACGGGGGCCTGTCTGTCACCTCCTCTCGCTTCTCCTCTGGGGGAGCCTATGGGATGGGGAGCAGCTACGGTGGTGGCTTCAGCAGCAGCAGCTTTGGTGGGGCCCTAGGTAGTGGCTTCGGCGGAGGATATGGTGGTGGCCTCGGAGCTGGATTTGGAGGCGGCTTCGGCGGTGGCCTTGCTGGTGGTGATGGGCTCCTGGTGGGCAGCGAGAAGGTCACCATGCAGAACCTCAACGACCGCCTGGCCTCCTACCTGGACAAGGTGCGCGCCCTGGAGGAGGCCAACACTGACCTGGAGGTGAAGATCAGGGACTGGTACCAGAGGCAGCGGCCCGCGGAGACCAAAGATTACAGCCCCTACTTCAAGACCATTGAGGACCTGAGAAACAAGGTAGGTGGACTGAGCAGAGGCGGTGCCACTCCAGGTACTTCCTTCTGGGAGCAGTCGGTGGCCTCAAACCACTGGCACTGTTAGATTTCCAGAGAGGAAAGGCAGAACTGGTTGGGGAAGTCTCCCTTTCCCGCTCCTTGCTCATGTCCTTCTGGGTTCCAATTCTCAGACCGTATGAGACCGGTGATTTCTAGCTTACATTTTGTAGAGGGAGCAATGGAAGATTTGAGAGGCGCTGGGACCTTCTCAAGGTTACAGGGCAGAGTAACGGCAGTGCTGGGATGGGAGCGCCGGAGGCCCACCTTCCAGCACGGGAGACGGCTACCTGTTCTCCAGTACAGGGGAGGAGCGAGGCTGTAACGGGACCAGGCTAGACACCCAAACCGCTCATTAGCTCATTAGTCTGGGCTGTGGCTGCCGCCGCCCATGAGCCTTGGCGAAGGCTGGCCGTGCAGGCACAGAAAACCCACAGCCACTGTCAGTCATGGCCCAAAGGTGTGCTGGGTCCCAGAGGGAACCTACTGGGCTTGTGCTATTTGCCTGCAGCCCCCAATTCCTTCCCACTCACCCACCTGTCGTCCCAGGACGCCCCTCCCTGCCGAGCCTGCTGCTTTGCCCTGGATTAGGGAAATCGGATGCTTGAGGCATCTCCCCCTCCCTGCTTCCTCTTTCTAATCCCCTGCGCCTGTTGGGTCTCGTCTTTCGGGAAAGTCCCTCCTGAGGTTGCGTGCCTGTGGGCTGGAAAAGGAACGTGTGCCTCTGCAGAGGGCTGGCGGTGCTGGGCAGAAGGGATCATGGAGGCCGTCTAGGAAGCCGTGGCCCGGACCTCGAAACCCAGCTCTGTGCAGGATCTTGCAGCACGTCAGTGCTGTGGCGCTGGGACCAGAACAGCGGGTCTTTGGCTCCAGGGACTCTTTACTTAGACTACTGACCGTGAACCAAGGTCTTGGGTCAGGGCTGAACTCTTCGGTTATTGACTCTTCAGGCTGCTGCAGTGAAGCTTGTGGGGAGCAAGGGCGCAAAGGGCAACCCAGCCTGCCATCATGTCTGGCTGGCAGCGCTCATTTGATGAGTAACCTGTGCTTTTTTCATTTTGCAGATCCTCGCTGCTACCGTGGACAACGCCAGCGTCCTGCTGCAGATTGACAATGCCCGCCTGGCTGCCGATGACTTCCGCACCAAGTGAGTTCCCAGCGGTGGTTCAGAACGTTCAGTCTTCCCAGGGTGGGGCATTTTTGGAAGGATCCCCAAGCAGCGCTGACTGGTGCCCTGAGATGCTTGTAAAATCTAAGGCTCTTGAGCCCCACCCTAGAGGTTCTTTTGATTCAGTTACTTGGAATAGGTTACCTGGGGATTCTGATCCACAGCCAGGTTTAGGAGCCACTGCTTTAGGGGTGGGCACTCCTCCCTTTCTCACTTAACCCCTTACATGCAGTTGTCAATCATATTTGGAGCCCTGGAGTCTTCCTAGTGGCTGGAGCTAGAAGTACCCACTCTCCCCCTATCCTGCGGTGTGATACGCCACCTTATGTCCAGGACCCCAGGAATGCACAGATCTGAGTGATCAATGAGCGCTCTGTCCCAGATTGGCTTCCCAAATCACTGCTGCATGCCCGCTCTGGGAAGAAACTGCTGGGGAAGAGAGCAAAGCTTTCAGTGTGGCCGGGGTGGGCATCTCATTCCTTCTTTCTTGGACGATACCAGGTATGAGACAGAGCTGAACCTGCGCATGAGCGTGGAGGCGGACATCAACGGCCTGCGCAGGGTGCTGGACGAGCTGACCCTGGCCAGGGCTGACCTGGAGATGCAGATCGAGAGCCTCAAGGAGGAGCTGGCCTACCTGAGGAAGAACCACGAGGAGGTGCGAGCTACACGGGAAAGCCAACCCGAAAGGGTGGAGGGGAGAGAGAACAGATGGACTTGTGGCAGGGGGAGGGCAGTGTTCAGGCCAGGACCACGCTGGTGCAGGGAGCTTCCCCTGTACGACGAAGCTCTTGACTGTGAACTCTTTATCTCTGATGGTGCAGGAGATGCTTTCCCTGAGAGGCCAGGTGGGCGGAGATGTCAACGTGGAGATGGACGCAGCCCCTGGTGTGGACTTGAGCCGCATCCTGAACGAGATGCGCGACCAGTACGAGAAGATAGCGGAGAAGAACCGCAAGGATGCGGAGGAGTGGTTCTTCACCAAGGTGGGTGTCGCCTCGGAGAGGGAGGGATCCAGTCTGCTTACTTTCTGGAGCCTTATGGTGTGAAAGGTGTTCCTTCTTTTCCCCTGCAGACAGAGGAGTTGAACCGCGAGGTGGCCACCAACAGCGAGCTGGTGCAGAGTGGCAAGAGCGAGATCTCCGAGCTCCGGCGCACGATGCAGAACTTGGAGATCGAGCTGCAGTCCCATCTCAGCATGGTGGGAACCCTGATAGGCCTGGGGTGGGCCCAGGATTAGCGGAGAAGGTGTGATGATCCTCAGTGACCCTTGGTTCTCTTTCTTTCCCTCTCAGAAAGCATCCCTGGAGAACAGCCTGGAGGAGACCAAAGGCCGCTACTGCATGCAGCTGGCGCAGATTCAAGAGCTGATTGGCAATGTGGAGGAGCAGCTGGCACAGCTGCGCTGCGAGATGGAGCAGCAGAACCAGGAGTACAAGATCCTGCTGGATGTGAAGACGCGGCTGGAGCAGGAGATCGCCACCTACCGCCGCCTGCTGGAGGGCGAGGACGCCCAGTGAGTGCCCAACTCTCCCCTTCAGTCCATGCCCTATTTTTTGTTGATGTTCCTGTCCCCATATATTTAGTGGTTCTGCCCTTTTCTGTCTTCACAGCCTTTCCTCCTCCCAGTTCTCTTCTGGCTCTCAGTCATCCAGAGATGGTAAGATTTCCTTTCTCATTGAACCTGGGCTCAGGACCACCCCAAGACGCCCCAGCAAGTATGGAACATAGATTAGGAGCTTCTCTTGGGCTTGAGTTATGGTTTCCTTACCCCAAATCCCTTTGAGCCTCTTTGGATCGAAGGAACCAGATCATAACCCTCCTTCAGGCTAATTGTAGTTACCCCTACCTGTACTTTTCTCACCTGGTGCCTGGGGAGACCCCATGGTCACGTTAGTCAGGACCACGGACAGCAGCTCACATGGCTTTTTGAGTGGAGACCGGTCCACCCTAATCTATTTGGGCGAAACCAGTCAAATCTGAGTTTTTAGAAAGCTCCAATCTGAAGACACAGATTCTGTCCATCACCTCAGGGAGCCCTAGTCTGAGAGGGGATGGTATTCATGCCTGGGCAACAGCAGTGAATGAGGTTATAATCAAAGGAGAAGGCAGTAGGGAGGCAGCTCATGGAGGCCTAACCTTTTTGGTTTCTCCACTCCTGGTTACACCATTGCCTGCCACCCTCTGGTGACTCCCTTTCTTCCTTCTCCCCCAGTAACCTCCTCCAGCCGCCAGATCCGCACCAAGGTTGTGGACGTGCACGACGGCAAGGTGGTGTCCACCCACGAGCAGGTCCTTCGCACCAAGAACTAAGGCTGCTCAGCACTGCTCAGGCCTCGGTTGCTTCCTGCGTGGGCACAGATTTTACTGCGAGATCTCCTGTCCTGCCGTCCAAACACGTCAGAACCTACTTTACCCTTGCCCCATTCTGGCAGTCAATAAAGCTTCTTTATCTGCGTTGCACAATTGTGGTCTCTGCCTGGTCATTGTTAGGAGCAAAAGGGTGGGAAGAAGGTGAGGAAGACGTTGCTTCAGAGCTTGCCATAGCACCTGGTTGTGGCCTCTGGGACTAGGAGGAAGGCCGTGGGGGAGGGCTGGGCTCAGGTTCCAGGAGTACTTTCATCATCCCAGAATATATAGATAAATGTGTGCACCAGGTCGTACGTGGACTCTCCCAGAGCACAGAGGGATTTCCACTCATACCACTCAGATATTGAGTGACGTTAGGAGCCAGTGGTGGTGCTGGATTCTAGATTCTTAACATTTTTGCGATTAGGGAATCCTCTGAGAATAGATTTGAAGCTATCAATCCCCTCCTCCTACTCTTCCTCCTCCTTCATCTTTTTTGAGACAGGGTCTTGCTCTGTAGTTCAGACTGATCCTGATCTCACTACATAGCTCAGACTGGTCTTGAACTCACAGCAATCCTCCTGCCTCAGCCTCTTGAGTGCTGGAATTAAGATGTGTGCCATCACACCTGGCTTGAAAGCTATTGACCTTCTCACACTCCACCTCCAAATCAGCATATATATTTGCATACAATTTATAGTATTCCTAGATCCTCTAAATGTCCTCAATGGAGATCCATGAACCCAAGGTGAGGACTCAAGTTCTACTGATGGTCCATCACCCCGATCTGGGACTAGCCCTCCAGAAATGAGTATAACTTTGCCACACTTAAGTGGCCTAGGGCGAGTTAATTACCATCTTAAAGTCTCACTTTCCACATCTGTGAAAGGGAATAGTGATAGATAGTATCTATCTCCATGGGTGTGTTGGGAGCACTCACTGGGAGAATGCATGTAAACCTCTACTACAATAGCTGACTTGCAGCAGGCTCAAGGCATCGCTGTGTTGTTGATACCATCCGTTGATGATGACAGCAATTTTAGAGGCTTTGGGAAGAGCTTGACTCCTTTCCAACTCTGACTCTGTCTGTATTGGCTTTCTGCCTTGAAGATCAGAGCCTTGTTTTCCTCACTTATACAGTAGAGACGATGAACCCTATTTCTTGGGGTTGATACTAGAATCCCACAAGTAAAGTCACCTTAGAAGCCAGGGTTGTGGGAGCCTCCTTTGGGTGGAGGAGTGTCCTTCGCTCATTTTGTGGGGCTGGAAAAGGAGAAGGAAAGGGGAGGAACCTTTCCTGGTGAGTGGTGGAGATTCCAGGGGTGGGTGAGGCTCACTGCCCCAGGCTAGGAAAGAGTTGACTATGACTATGTGTGTTTCAACAGCTTATTCTTTTGGCCAATGTGAAAGAAGCTTCTTTTTTGGGGTAGTCAAGGGTAAGGATGTTACTGAGAAAATACTTTGGGCATGGGGCTGAAAATCAGACGCCTAGCACTGGAATCCATGCCCCTATGCTGTCTAGCCTTGAAGTGTTTGAACAAGATATTGAATGCACGTTCTTCTTTTTACGAAGTGAGTAGTAAACACCTTCGCTCTGCGCTGCTCACGGAGGGCTAAATGATCTCCTGGAGGTACAAAGCCTGGTGTCGCGCTTGGCATGTAGTCAGTGCTCTTTACATGGTAACATCAGAGGGTGACTTACTAGCAAAAGGAATGAAGTGATGTTGGTTTCTCTCGTGTCTGTCTCCACCCAGGGAAGAGACAGCTGTTGTGTGTCCCTGAAACTGTAGGGTGTCTTTTTTTTTTTTTTACAAGAGTAATGTAGCAAGAAAGGCTAAGCTGATCACCAAGGTGATCCCTTGGTGAGGATGGGTCACCCTGATTCATGAGGTAGAAGGAGATAACTCAGGGAGAAGACGGGTTTGAGGGAGTTTCTTCAGAGATTGGAAAGGGCTTTCTGTAGGTCCCTAGAGGAACAGGCCAGAGTAAAAAAGGGGCTTCAGGATGTTTCTTGGATGTCAGACCCTGAGTACCAAGTGTCCCAGTTGGACAGTGAGCCTCCTGAGTAAGTGGGTATGGCCTAAGTTTGAGGGTCATATGGGCCTGGATAGAGAGCAAAACATAGCAGAAGTCACCAGTGAGGACTGAAGCCTAGAATGTTCTGGACTGCAGAGTCATCACTCTGCCTTTGAGATGGTGCCACATTAGAGTTTCCAACTAAAGGAGGTTGGCTTTAGAGGAATATGGAAAAGCCAGCTTTCTTAGACTTGGGTGGGATTTGGTGAACTTCCTTACTGTCTGAGAAAATAAAGGAGGAAGGTGGGCTTACTGGATGGTAAAGATGGCACCAGAAGCCAGTTGGTTGGAAACAAGCTTAGAAACAAGAGTGGAGGAAGTGGTGGGTTTGAAGGTTCCACCTTTTATTTTTCAGGACCAAGGAAGAAAGGGAAGGTAGGATAGTTGCCCCAGCATCTCATATAGATGCCTCTCCTCAGGGGTAGCATAGAGCCAACATTTGATCCCTGCTTATGACCAACACTCATGACCCAGATCCTGCCCTCTCCACCAAAAGCAAGGCAAGAAAAGTGACTTGATAGCACCGTCTAGTGGAGGCAGGATGAGTTGTGTCTTATAGTCTTGGGGCAGGTCAGATGACTTCTCTGGCTCTGCCTCCTTTTAATGGAACCTGGGAGGAGGGATTCTCCACCTCTGCACAACAGAAAATGAAGGCAGTGCTGGGCAGGCCATCGGGACTTCTCTTCCAACATCGTTTTCTTGAGGAGACTGGCCTGTTCCAGCCATACAGACTGAAAGTGGCCAAGTCCAGCCTCAAGATTCCTTGAGGGAGAAGCTGTGACTTTCTACATTTTGGGGGTCTTCTGTATCTCCCACCTGCCACAGACTCTTGCTTTTAATGGTGACCCAATAGACTAGAGGAATCTATTAATAACAAACAAGAGAGCTGAGAACCCAAGTCACCAGAAGGTCAAAGAAAAAGCCAGGAAGCAGGCGTCTTGCCACGGACAGTAAGGAAAATGTCCCACAGTGTGCTGGGGCCCAGGTCGGCAGTTTTACAATAGTAGCTCTTCTAGGCTTCACAATGACATCATGAGGTCAGAACTATGTTTCTCTTCCGAAATTCCTTGGTGACTGATCTAAACCACTGCCCTGGGGCCACGCTGGACTTCTTTCCTTGCACTTACATTTCTCCTTCAACCTCAGAACATTTGCACACAGTTTTTGTGGAACACTCTTCTTCTTTTCTTTCTCTGGTTCATTCTTGCTCATCTACTTCACGCGATAGTCTTTGAGGAAGCTTGTCCTCGCTCCCCCAGACCACACCACGTTCCTTGTTATATGTTCCCTGTTTTCCAACCAAAAGCACTCACCTCAGTTTTGAACTGGACACTTATTTGGGGTATCTGCTTCATTCCACGGAAGGTAAGGACTTGTTTACCACGTTATGCTCGGCTGCCGGTCCAACGCCTGGTGCACAGTAGATGCCCAATAAGGGACGAGTCTTGATTTACCACGTTCAAACAGGTTCAGAGAGGGAAAACACATTTCCCTGAGTAAGTGAAGGAATCTGGTATTGGGACTCAGGGCTCCTTGGCCTGGTGGGGTCTGGCTGGGAGAGGTTATAGCAGGTGACTATTGCATGAGAAGGAATCAATGTCAACAGACAGACACAGGCGCCTCCTGCCCTGCGCCAGCGGGCAGTGTGTGCCTGCCTGGATGGCTCATGGAGGGCTGGGCTCACACACCAGAGGAGGAGCTGTGACTCAAGCGTGTACTCCTCCCACAGCCATCCTTGTGATGACTCAGGACCTTCGCTGGGCCCCACCTGGGGATCAATGACAGGCAGTGCTGGGGAGGGGGCGGCTGAATATGGCCAGCAGTGGGGTTTCCGTGGCTGGAGTGAGGCTGTTCCCTCAGTCCTCTTGAGTTTCCATACTGTGGGTGGAGGGCCTTTTCTCTTCTGGGGACACCTTGTGGGGGAATGAATGTCTGGTTCTCTCTTGTGCCCTCTCCCTCCCTGGGTTCTTGCAACCTCTTGCTGCCTCCTCCACGTGCCACCTGAGGGTAGGACCTGTATTCGAGTTCAGGCCTGCAGCTTTGCACACGGGCCGCAGACAGTGGTTCTCACTCTTGTTGGCACTCAGGTGCCAGGTGCCTGGGCTGCATGAGCTCTATTCCTTGTTCATTCTGCGCAGGGTCCCCAGGAGGTCTCGGGGCTGGGGCTCAGACCTGAGCCCTGTGAGGATAGAAGTGTAAGCCATGTCACAGGCCAAGACGAAATCACCAGAACTGTTGGTCCTCTCCTTCCTGACCCAGCCTTGCCCAGTTTGGTGCCCAATACCAGGTAGAGAGCTTTAGACAAGGGAAATGACGGTGCTCACCTGCAACAGCAGTAAGACCTCACATGTGGACCATGGGAATTATCCAGCATGTCCAGATTCTCTTAGTCCTGGAAACAGCCAGATGCGGGAAGGAGGGTGGGAGGAAGAGGAGTGCAGGTGTGGGGAGAAGCTTCTGGGTAGGAGAGGGTACCCAGTGAGGGTGCTGCACACAAGAAGGAGGGGGGTGCTCCTCCTGAGAGCCCCATCCTACCTACACTGTATTTACGGCCCTTGGTGACTCAGCATGAAGGGTCTTCCCATGAGGAAACTGAAGCTGAGGTCACAGGGGTGGGGAGGACGAGGCCAGTAGGTGGTCCAGCCATCTGAGAGGGGGGCTGCTGTTCCCCCCACTGCATGTACCTGGAGGCCCAGTGGGGAGGACAGGATGGGGAGGGCAGAGGCAGTGTGCAGGAGTGGCCCGGATGTGGGAGAAAGGCCTGCGTCTTCTTAGTATTCAGAGGGAGGAGAGTGACCAGGGAATCCGTAGTTCCGGCAGTGAGTTGCGCTGGTAGATCAGCACTCAGGGCAGAGCCAGGCTGCTCCTCCCGGCTACGGCTACAGCGACTCTGCGAGTCCCTGGGAGGTCGGCTTCCCGGCTGCTGGGCTGGAATGCGGAGTGCAGAGCTGCTGTTCCGGGCTGAGTGGGAGGGGTGGGAAATGGACGACGTGAGTGAGGGAGGGAGTTGTTGGATTTGACATCAGGCTGGAAATGGTCATCTCTTACCAGAGCTAGCTGGGCAGGGATGCCCAGCTCACAGCTTCTGGCTAGTCCAGCGGGTCTCAACCCCTCGTGGGATCCTATCCTGCCCCCAGAATGCATTTGCTGGGAACAGAAAAGGGCTGTGGAAGCAGGGCTGTGCGGAGCTCCCCGGCTCTCCCCGCCCATCCAGCTCAGACACCAGAACCTGGGGTTGGCGTCCCAGCTGGAGCGGAGGCCTGGCAGGGGCCTCCCAGGCCTCGGGTCTCATAGCCGGTGGATCCTCAGCTTCCCATCGGAGCTCGCAGGGACCTGGGGTAAAGCTTAGACCCATCGGGAGACTGGAAGAGGGATAAGCGCAGTCCCAACGGCCTTGTCTGAGAGTTCCTTCTGCGTCAGGCATTCACAACATACTCTCCAGTCTGCCTACTCGCTTTTAATATCTTAATTACTATTTTGTATGGCTCATTTAAATATATATTCAATGCATTTTGGTAAACTAGCTCACCTTTCATTGCAGCAAATATATTCATAAAGGAGATCCTATATTACTACTCAAAAAGGTAAAACCACATCCATTTGCCAGAAATAGAAGGCAGTGATGTAAGCAGTTAATATCTACCTCGATGTTGCTGCTTCCTGAAGGTGCTGGCTGTGGACCTGCTGGCCAGGGTGATGGACAGCTGCCCAGGGGTGCTGAAGAAGTTCCAGTGCTGTGTTTTTTCCCCCCTTGATAGTCCGAAGATTGGAAGATAGAAAAAAAGAATACTTTTACTTTTTAACCACGTGATTCAGTGTTGTATTAGCACACAGTCTCCATGTGCACCCAAACAGCATCTGCCGAAATGCTGGCCCTTTGTGACATCTAGACATCCTCTGGCCTCGGTCTCCCGGCCTCTGCCCCTCAGCCCTCCTGGCCTGTCTTTCGACCTCTAACTCTCACGGGCTCTTAGCATCTCTTTGGAACAACCGGTTTTCTTTCTTTATTTCCATACATGTTGGGATCTTACTGGGACTAGCCTTGTGCCAGCCACTGGGACAAGTATCAGAAGAGCAATGCGGGCTTAGAGGAAGGAGCCTGTGCTGTTGTCCAGGGAGAGGACACAGAGATGCGGTGCGAGAAATCTTAGCCAGGCAAAGTGGGAGCCCAGTGTAGGGAGCGCTCAGGGGGCCTCGTAGAGGAGGAGTCTGCACGTAGAGAGGTTGCCCAAAGTGATAGGAGTTTTCTTCATAGAAAAGACTTAGAGAGAGGTTTCAGTGGTGGGAAATGGCAGATGTGAAGCGTTCTCTGAGGTAGGAGGGACTTGGGAACGCATCGTGCGACTGGCTAGGCCCCGGGGGAATGAGAAGATAAGGGCAGCCGTGGACAGATGGGAGACGGGGCTTGAGTGCCCGGAGTGTGGACTCTGTTTTGGGGGGTAAAGGAACCTTACAGGTGTGACGTGGGTCAGGAAGGTCACCCACAGCCATGTAGGAAGTGGCAGTGGGCACGGAGAAGAGGCGAGCTGTGAAAAGCTGTTGGCCACGGACCGGGGAAGGGCAGACCAAGAGGGCGCCGAGCCCTGGCTAAGCGGCAGTCTGGCAGCTTTCTCCCTCTCTTTCTCCTTCCCTCCTTCCTTTGTGTCACGCGGGGGCCTCTTGCACACTGGGCAAGCGCTCTAACCTCAGATATATATCCCAAGCCCCTTTTATTTTTTTATTTGGAGATAATTGTCTCACGAAGTCGCCCGCGCTAGTGCCGAACTCTCGGTCCCCCCGGCCTGGCATCCCAAGTAGCTGAGGTTATGGGTGTGCCGGCCTCATGTGCCAATCTAATGCATCTTGAGGGTCTCTCATGCGTCTTTTCCTGAGAGGTGGATAGGTCATTAATATTAGTTGCAGGGAACTGAGATACAGCACGCTTAAGTAACATACTCAAGGCACACAGCTTGCGATCGTGGAGCTGGGATGGGACTCAAAGGCCAAGACTTCTTTATACACTCTTCTGGCCTTGAGGACCAGAATCAACATTTGAGCTTTTGCCAGGAACAAGAAAAAAATCTCATCTTTCTATCTCGCCCCTTCTCAACACACTCAACCACGTTCAACTCCATAACCACCTCTGTGCCTTGGAAAGGGGCCCTGACAGCCAGGCCTCTGGTGCCCGACTGTAGGCCAGCCAGGATTGTCACGGGCCATTAGCTTGCTGTACTGTGTCCTGCGTTCTGCATGCTGGGGGACATGTTGCTTGTACCTCTTTCATCTTTCGGCCTCTCCACTTGTCTCCTCAGTGAACTGGAGCCTCCAAGGGCTCAGCCTTGGTTTCCCCTGTCAGCTTTGGGGGTCCTGAGGAGGACTGGGGTTCTCCTCAGTGGGTGCCTAGGGCTGCGGCTGGGTTCCTGCTCATGCTGCAGTTCCTATGCACTGGGCTGTGCCTTTCTGGCCTCTGCAGTACCTCGTCGTGTCCAGACCCGGCTCGCTGCACAGAGGGAGGCACAGGTGGGAGTGGGAGAGGGTGCAGATTGGGGCAGTCATTCACGGGGACCTGGCTCTGCTAGCGGGAGCTCCTGTCCTAGGGGGGCTCAGCTCGGGCCTGCTGCTGGGGTCAACCACAGATCAGTCTGTAGGATATAGGTCACCCCCTTGGCAGCAGAGGTGATTTATGGGCCCTTGACAGCCTAATATCATCAATTATCCCCACACAATGGAGAGAGGCTGGGCTGCCGCTGGGCAGCCACCGAAAGGACGCCGAGCCTGGGGCAGCCGGTCTGCTCCGCGTCCCAGACCTCCTCGTGCCTGCTGGGGGAAGGCTGGCACGGAACGAGGGCACACCCAGGCGTGCCACCTTCAGCTGGGGGTATAAGTATGTGGCCCTGGGGACAGCCCTGTATCGGCAGCACTCCTGTGACAGTTTCCCAGACCACGAAGGGACAGCAGGCAGTGCCATGAGTTGCAGACAGTCCTTCTCCTACCGGGGCTCGGGGGGCGGCGGGGGCAGCGGCGGCAGCATGCGCTCTTCCTTCAGCCGCTTCAGCTCCTCGGGCCGCGGCGGAGGCGGCGGCCAGTTCAGCTCTTCCAGCAGCTATGGCGGCGGCGGTTCTCAGGCCTGTGGGAGAGGAGGTGGCGGGTCTATGTTTGGCGGGGGCTTCAGTGCCGGGAGCTCCAGCGGTAGCTATGGCGGCAGTGCCAGGGGTTTCGGCTCTGGTGCTGGAGGAGGCTTTGGTGTGTCCGGGGGCTTTGGAGGCGGCTTCGATGGTGGCGAGAGCGGCATTCTGGGCACTAACGAGAAGGCCACCATGCAGAACCTCAATTCTCGGCTGGCTAGCTACTTGGACAAAGTGCAGAATCTTGAGAAGGACAACAGTGAGCTGGAGTCGAAGATCCAGGAGTGGTACCGGAAGCAGGGGCCCAAGGTCTTCCAGAAGGACTACTCCAGTTACTACGACACCATCGAAGACCTCCAGAACCAGGTAAGTGTGGGAAACAAGTCTCTGTCCCCTAGCTCCTTTCTGTCTGCCCCACGTGTCGAAACAGTGATTCCAGACGAGAAGAGTCACCAGGAAGTTAGTCTTTTGGAAATGTTTACAACTTTCATCAGCAAAAAACCTCCAAAAACAAAACCCAGTTCTGTGTTTGGCTCTCGAGGGCCCTATGGAGGGGATCCTGGCTGGCGCTCTAGGCCTTCGTCTCTACTTCTCCGGCTCTCAGGGGTGGGAGGAGGAGGGTTGGTCCTTTCACGTCCATCTACCTGCCCATTCATTTATCCTCTCAGTGAAGTGAGTGACCCTCCGCGGGACTCTGAGCAGACAGTGAGGTGCTGACCCTCGCCTCGGCCCTCGCAAGCTCGTTCTGCTCTTACCCGTGTCTCTTGCTTTTGCACATTTGTGCCTCTGGATGTGCTGTTTCTTCTACCCAAATATCATCCACTTATTCGTTCTTGGGCAACTTTAGCTATTCTTCAGAGCTGATTCCATTGGCACCTCCTTCCTGAAGCCTTTGTGGCTTCCCATTGCCCTACGCCATCTCTCCTTTCCTTGAGCTCTTCGGGGATACTTTGGACTTCATAGTCAATGGTGGGTTCCTTGAGGAACAGTCTGCCTTGATCTCTAACTCCTATAGGATCTTTTGTAGTCTATCTTGATATATTTGCTGTATAAATGAATGAATCAATGCCATGCTGAATATGTTTCCTGAAGGCTTGAAGGGTCTGCCACATAACCACTGTTGAGGGTCCCCTTGTCCTTTGAGTGTCTTCCTGGTGTTTTGTCTACCTTTTTCTGTCCGGGTCCTAGATCATAGCAAGGGACCATGATTCCATGCCATCTTCTCTTTTCCAGGTTGTGCGCCTGACTGTGAACAACAACAAAAATCTCCTGGACATTGACAACACTCGAATGACATTGGAGGACTTTGGAATGAAGTGAGTCCTAGTCCCTTCTCCTTCTCCTGCCGTCCCTGGGGGAAGGAAGTCCCACTCCTGCTACCCTGGAGGGCCCTTCAAGAACACCAGGCCCTGATGGTCATTCCCTACCTGTGATCGTCTGCAGGCTTGAGATGGAGCGGAACCTGCGGCAAGGGGTGGAGGCTGATATCAATGGCCTGAGGAAGGTGCTGGATGATCTGACCATGGATAAGTCTGGCCTAGAGATAACGTATGAATCTCTGCAGGAGGAGCTAGGGGCCCTCAAGAAGAATCATCAGGAGGTAGGCTTCTGGGTACAGGGAGGGTCAGAAGGGCAGAGGTAGCAGGGAGGCTCTGGATGCTGCCTGGCAGTCCCACCTCCCTTTGGCACTGCCTCTGGGGCAGATGGGCTTTAACTTCACAGCTGTGCCTCTTTTATTTTTGTACTTTGAGGAACAGGTGGGAGAGAGCTGAAAAATGGTGGAAAGGACCCCATTCCTTGACCCCATGTCCCCTTCTTCCCTGGCAGGAGATGAGCCAGCTGACTGGGCAGAATGGTGGGGATGTCAATGTGGAGATAAATGTTGCCCCCGGCAAAGACCTCACCAAGATCCTCAATGACATGCGTGAGGAGTACGAGCAGCTCATTTCCAGGAACCGCAAGGACATTGAGCAGCAGTATGAGTCCCAGGTGCGCAGAGCGTGCTGTCCCTCCAGCCCCATGGAAGTGCATTCCTCTATTCACCTGTCCTTCCACTCCTCCTTCCCGTTCCTTTCTTCCCCCCTCCCTTCGTCCTCCTCCCTCTCCCTCTCTCAGTGCACCGATGTCCACCCACCTTCCAAGGGATGTCATTCATGTATCTCCATGTGCTGTGCTCAGACACGATCACAGAGTTGCTTCTTTGTACCAGATCATAGGTGAAGTGTTGGTCTCCCGGAGATGAGGCAAGTAAGATCGGCACCTTCGAGAAGCTCATAGGTCATTGGCATGAGTGAGCAAAAGCAGATCATGGACAACTTCCTGTGGTGCTACGGGATACAAAGATTTATTAGAGGAGAACAGTGTGTCTCCCATTCCATACCTAGCCACTTGATTACTGTCTTCCTCTGTGGCTTTCCAAAACTTGTATAGAGCCTTACACATAAAGGCATGGTCGTGTGTGTGTGTGTGTGTGTGTGTATTTGAAAGATGGTAGGAAAAGGTGGCTTAGGAACATAGTGTGAGAGCCTTAAGACCTTGCTGAGAAGAAATGTCATGTCGAGAGAATCGAGCAACACTGCCTGGTTCGAGGGAGCTGAACCTCAGAATGATTTGTCTCCGGCTTTGGCTCAGCCTTGGTTTCAGAAGTCAAGATCTTGGTCAATGAAGCAGAATCTTTCCCTTGGAAGCTCCTGGCTTGGCTCTGTCCTAACTAAGCCTTTACATTTGCAGATTACCCAGATTGAGCAGGAGGTGACCATTAGTAGCCAGGAAATGGAGACAAACAACAAAGAGTTGACCCAGCTCCGGCACAATACCCATGAGTTGGAGATTGAACTGCAGAGTCAGCTCAGCACGGTTGGTAGTCCTGCGACAGACTCCCTGCCTGGGCAGGCTGCACAGATAGGCCTTGCCTGGTCTCCAGAAGTGGGAAGTAGAGGAGCTTGGATGTAACATCCCTCGTAAAGCCTTTTCTCTTTACCTAGAAATCAGCCTTAGAGAATGCCCTGGAAGACACAAAGAACCGCTACGCTAGCCAGCTGCAACAGATGCAGGGGCACATCAGTACTCTGGAAGAGCAGCTTTCTGAGATCCGCGCAGAGGCTGAGTGCCAGAACCAGGAATACAGCATCCTGCTTAACATCAAGACGCGGCTGGAGCAGGAAATTCAAACATACCGCAACCTCCTTGAGGGGGGCCAGGAAGACTTGTAAGGCCCTAGGAATTCCTAGCCTCTAATACTACTTCTGTCCTTCGAGACACGAAAGCTCTTGTATTCAAGAGTCTGATGGGTTGGGACTTCTTCATCTCAGGCTTTGGGAAGGGAGGATGGTGTCACTGAGGAAAAGGGGCTGTCTCTAGTTTCAGAGAGGGAAGGGGCCACAGTCCCACCTGGAGGCTTCTCCCAGCCTCTGCTTCCTGCCTCTCAGGAAGGCAAACTTAACTCATAATTGGGTCTCAACTCTGTTCAGGCCCATCATTGCATGTATGTGGAGGACACTCTGTTTTATCTCTGTTCTCTTTCTCTTTCAGCGAATCTTCTGGAGCTGGACAAATTGGCTTTGGAAATAGTGGACAAGGAAGTGGAGGCAGCTATGGTGGGGGAAGAGGATCCAGGGGAGGAAGTGGGGGCAGTTATGGTGGAGGGGGTAGTTCAGGAGGAGGAAGTGGGGGCAGTTATGGTGGAGGGAGTAGTTCAGGAGGAGGAAGTGGGGGTGGCTATAGTGGAGGAAGTGGCTCCAGGGGAGGAAGTGGGGGTAGTTATGGTGGAGGAAGTAGTTCTGGTGGAGGAAGTGGAGGCAGCCATGGTGGGGGAAGTGGGTCCAGGGGAGGAAGTGGGGGCAGCTATGGTGGAGGAAGTAGTTCTGGAGGAGGAAGTGGAGGT